>CM054941.1:21609178-21690997 GCA_029168755.2 Tillandsia fasciculata
GTCGCTATATATGCCGTCGCTAGGGTGTATAGCGACACATTATTGTAATGTGTTTCAAAAATATGTCCCTATAATCTAATTTTGAATATAAATGAAATATAGATTAACATTTGTATAAAAATATCACAAAGATGTGTTCCTATAGCCTAATTTTATTATAGTGTTTAAAATTAATGGTTAGCGTCAACGATCTGACAAAGAATATTTGAAGTGATATAGAATTAATTGAATTGAGTCACAATCAAAATTTATGAACATTATAACCTGTATAATTTATATAAATTATTTAGATATTTTTAAAAAATTAGTTGTTAAAATTAATAATTAAATGAGCTTTTGAATTTAATAAATAGAGCTTAAGATGGAACATAACTGGTCCAGATAACTTGAATTAAAACAATTTTAAAAGTAGGGAATGGACTAGAGTTGACTGGGTTACATGCTTATCTATTCATATATTATTATTATTATTATTATTTAAATTATTTTATTTTATTTTATCAATGTGACATACTCATCCAAATGTGTCCCAATAATATAGGTCGCACATTGCATCATTGTAACAGAGAAAACTTTCTCCTTCGACTATAAAATATTAAAAATATTATTATTTAGTATTTTAAATTTTTAAAAATAAATAATTATTACACAAGATGTTTTGAATTTAAATTCTAAATAAATAAGTGTTTTACAAAAACTACGTTCAGTTAATTAAGCTTTTAAATATAAATAATTATTTTAAAATATTTTGGTTTATTGGAGTAAATTTGAAGGATAATGTAGGATTACTCCATTAATTATAATAAGATTTTTTATTGCTTACGTTAAGGTGTACTGTGATATGTAAATATTATATATGTAGTTTGTTGTGGCTTTATTGAAAAGAGGGGCCAAATTAAAATTAATCAAAGTACCGTGCATTAAACGAAAAAAGGACACATAGATAAGTAATTGGTCCGCATTTGGTGGGTCTCTCCATTATAAACTTCTTCTGTAGCAAAGAACTGTTTCTCAACTAATTATAAATGGTGCATTCATAATCAATTTCCGTGGTTTTTTAAAATTTAAAATAATTTTATATAAAGAATATAAATAGAGTTAAATTTTTTAATTTAATTATATTATATTGGACGGTAGATAAATCTAAATATTAAAAAATTAAACGTGCTAGAACTAAAGTAGTTTTAGAATTTATGACCACCGTAAAAAATGAGACAGTTTCCGGCCAACGATCGTTGTGAGTGGGTGGTTGTGGGTTTCTCACATTGTTTGATAGTTGTGACTTTTTAAACTCGACTATAACATTTTGGATGGTGGTTAGGCCAAAGAGGCTAAGTAAGTTAAGCGGAAAGTTGTGGGTTTCTCACATTGTCCGGTAGTTCTGACTTTCTAAATCCGACTGTAGTATTTTGAGCGATGGTTAGGTCTAAAAGGTTAAGTGATTAAGCGTGCTAGAGTTAGAGTAACCCTAGGATGGGTGGCCCCCTAGAAAGTTGTGTGGCATCACAATCCCATTCTTAATGGCATGTGATTATTCAAAAATTAATAATAATAATTACTATTTATTATATGAATCAATAAATTTTTTTTAAACTACAAGAAACAACCGTTATTTTCTAAAATCTTATATACTTTATATTCAAAACTTGAGTGAGACCCTTTAATATACTCAAAAAATGAGTTTAATTAAATAATGTTAAGAGTCTGACGTAACTCGAAGGCTGGATCTGCACGAGTGCTGCCTCCGACTCTTTGGATCAGGGTTGAAGGCATTGGAGACTTTCTGCTGGACCTCAGGAAGCTCCCCACCAAGCCTCAAGTCCTCTCGATCAGCAAAGAAGCCACGAGATGGAACCCTACTTTCCTGCAAGTAGGGTGCGACCAAGCTTGACCCTATGCCGTCGCTGCCGCTTCCCGCCGCCGGCAGGGCACCCAGCCGACTTCCCCTCGTCGAGACAGACCCTCTGGTACCCTTGCATGGGGATGTGAGCCGTCGGATCCCGAGATCTGTCGAACCCTTCTTGATCTTGGTCGCACGCCTTACACCGGCCATCCGTCGCCTCCACTCGCCGGCGTCGGACCTGGTGGAGCTCTTGGCACCCCCAGGGGACCCCCTACTGCTGTTGCTTGCCCTAGCTCCTCCCTTGAGCCCGAGCCTTGCAAGATCGGCCTAACCCGAGCCCTAGTTGCTTGTTTTTGGTCGACCTTGCTCCGACGATCTTTCCAGCGACTCCATGACTCCAGTAAGGTGAGCCCTCGATCCTCTTGGACCTCCTAAGCATGATGCTCACCTTAGTTCGGTCTAGTGTGGATAGCACATAGCTAATTCAAGTGTTGGGCTATTTTTCCAACTTGTAGTTTGGGCTGCCAAGCTTTCTGGACTTCAGCTGAGCCTCGAACAATAAGCACGGGTCTCAATGAGTCGAGGCCCTTCTCCTAACACCTTCGGTTTAGTCGAAAGTCTTCGGATTAAGGTAACAAGCCTAAAAACCCTAATAAATGTGTTATTATGCAATTTTATGCAACTTTAGGGGTCTAAATGCAATTATAGCCACGTGGGCTGCCTTAGGCAGTGTGCATGTGACCTCTAGACTATTCGTGCGAGGTCCAGTGGCTTTCGTTAAGTTAAAATCGATTTATGAGTCGCAAATCGGTGAAATCGCCGGTTTATCGTCGTTTCGACGCGAAATTCTCGATCCGAGCAAATTAGTGGATCATTATTGATCGCCAAGTGTCCTTGACTGATCTCAACGCTATCCTGGTTGATCTAGTGACTTCTAGTTCGCGTTGGTGACTTCCGGAGTCGAAATCGGCGATTTCGATCGATTAATTAGTAATTATAGCATATCTCCTACTGATGACTGATTATACTCATTATTATCTCCTGATTAGCATACACGATAGAGTAGGAGAGTATGGTTCATTATGGCATAATCTGGCATTGTTGACTACTTATGATCCCGTTTGGGAGTTTCCGGCTACTTGCTTTATTCTGGTCTTTTGACCGCGAGCATTGAGCATCCGCATTGTGATCGCCATGCACCAGTTGTTATTTTCACGTACACCAGCGGACTGGCCCTCGTTATGCTGTTCTTTACCGATAGAGTGGTCTGATCGACCCGTGAACTCATTATGTAGCTGCACCTACAGGATCCGGATGATATTGAGTCTTATACTTTTGCTGTTTTTGCAGGTTTAGAGTATATGTCAGTTTTCGTCAAGCACTAACCTGAGGTCCTCAAGACAACAGTGGCACCTGATTAGGTTGATTTGATTATCAGTACACTTGACGCATTTATTTGCTTTATAGTTATTTCGGTCAGCTATTATACTGCTTATTCAATTATTATTCAGCATCACTTACCTGACATTATACTTGATTACTGATCATGCTTCACTTATCCTTTCATTTATTGTATACTAATAGGTACGACTTGCTGGTCTTCGGCTCATTGAACTCATTAGGATACATTCAGTTGTATCTCACACCCTCTGATGATCCATTTTTCAGGTACGTCGGGTGGTGAGATGTCGGGACGGTGATGTGAGGCATTGCAGTAGAGTTGTCCCCTCGATGCTCGGTAGGTAGCTGGCCTGCACCATGATTACTTTATGTTTACAGTGATTTGATCATGACATCTGATTTATAATTGTTTTTATTAGTTATTATTTGGATGTTTAGTGAGCATGGAGTTTAGCGGTTTTGGATTTATTTATTATGCTTTAGTTATTGATTATGTTGGATGATATTGGATTATAGCTAGTTGTTTAGTATCATGTGTAGTAAACTTTGATTGCATTGATTGTATATTTGTACATTGTTTAGTCATGCGTGTATAGAAGAGATTCTGTCCGTTTGGATCGAAAATTCTTTATGCATGTGGCGGATCTGCTCACGTCCTGGGAATTTCTTTTCTAACTCTGATTTATATATATATATAAAAAAAAAAATAGACTGCTTTTAAATTTCGGAGTGTGACAGATCTAGATGGTATTATAACATAGGTATAAGATGCCTAGAATTGGAAAGGATTGAGCCCTAAAATGACTTGTGACATAAGTGAGAGCACGGGGTATTTACCAAGGAGTAAAGAGCTCAGGTGTATTATTCATTGTCGAGTATATCCTAACTTAATTGTTTGTACTACAGATTATAGCTCGTCCATGTACTATTCGTGAAGGTGGTGTTGGGCGCGGTGCTGGCCGCGGCCGAGGTACAGGCTGTCCACGTAGAGTCCCAGTGGAGCCAGAGGGCTCAAACCAGTGGCTAAAGGATAACCTCGCCGCATTAGCTGGCCTAGTCCAGCAGATGGCTCAGCAGCAGGCGGCTTGTAGTGGTCCAGAATTCCATGCACCTTTTCCGATGAATCCACTATGCATAACACCTAGTGTTGGTGTCTGGCCCATGGTGCATCAAAGGAGTGCCACAGATGGACCCTGTGAGATTTTTGTAGCAGATTTGGCCTTCAGCTGCATTTGCCGAATTTTAGAAAAGGTTTTGGGCCAAACAGAGGTTGGATTTGGATTCAGTGTGGAAAAACGCTTGAAAACGGCTATTTGCTTGTTAAATTTGGAGTCCGGATGACCAAAAATGGGCTTCCGGAAGTTTTCGGAGCTTTTCGGTGCATGGGGGGTGTCGGTGGACCGCCGGCTGCCACGTGGCGGCCTGTAATTGGCCGGTTCGCGACGTTCGGTCCACGGAGCGGCGCGGCGGGGTGCATGAGCCCGGCGCAGGACACGTGGCAGGCGGGGATAGGCTGGCCTTTGGTGCGCGGTCCACTGAGTTTTGACCGGCGGGTGCACAGTTTGAGCGCCGGTGCACGGGATCGGGCGGGAAACACGTTTCGATCCCTGATTGGCGGGCGCTGGGTGCGCGGTCCACGGAGTTCCTCGCGCGGGTGCATGGACCCGGCGCAGGGACACGTGGCAGCCGGTGAGTGGCGGGCTCAGCTTGCGCGGCGCACGGAGTGGGTGAAGTCCCGCCTCGGACGGAGCGCGCACAGGGGGGCGCTGACGCGGCTGTCGGCCGCACTCGAGTGCGCCACGCGTCGCGACGCGAGCGGCGGCCGTACTCGAGTGCGCCACGCGTCAGCGCGCGATTGGCGGTCCGTACCTACCCGCTGACCGCGGGGGGACACGTGGCGCACGGCGGGGAACTTTGCACCACTGTCCCTGTTATGGGGACACGTGTCAGCCCCACAGACTTTCGGGCGCGTCGGACGGGGGCCGTCCGACCCTTCTTCCGGGTTTCGGGCGCCCGAAAGTTGCGCCCGAAAACCCGGCCCACTTCAGCTTTGGGCTGAGCCTATAAATAGGCTTCCTGGGTTCTTTTTTCGGGCTTTTTAACACTCCTTTTCGCTGTGAGTCTTCAGAAGAGTTTTTCCCCACACAGAGCACTATCCATTGGAGGACTTTGAGGATTTACGGAGGCACGCATCCCGAGGTTAGCTATTTTGCGGCGCGGCGCGACGCTTGTTCACCTTCGACCCGCTTCGTCCCTTTTCAGTGTTTGGGCTCTCCCGACTCACCCCGACCTCCTTTTTCGACGATTCTTGCGCCATCGGACTCTCGACAGGTAGGACTTCAACTTCTGTGTTTGAGCTTCCTCGATTTCCGTGTTGACCTTGGAGTTTTCTGAGCTTCCATTTGACCCATTTTTCTTCGCGGATTTTTGGACAGCACCGCGGTGTTCTAGCTGTATCTTTTCGCACAGACGTCGGATCGAGGCGATTCAAAAGGCAATTTCATCTACATTTCGCAAGGAATCTCCTGGATTTTTCTCAGATTTTTCTGGATTTTTCACGAAGGTGAAATCTCCTTTCTCTGTAGTTCTTTGACACAGATTTTTGGACAGTTTGGATTGGGGTGTTTCCCTTGCCGGATTTTTATCTCAGCGTAGGAAACTCCGTTTTGGACGTGCAGGTACTCGTTTCGACGGGCTCGTCGCGAGGATCGCGATAGTATTTTTCTTGGATTTTTCGAGCATTTTTCACAGGTGAAAACAGGCAAATAGTGGACTGCTGTAATTGGGACAGATTTTGTGATGTATTGTGTGATTAAATGTTGTTTGTTCTTTTGGGGAATGTTGTACAGTTTTGTGGAGGTTGTTTGGACCGAGCGTGGGCATCACTTTTGGGACCAGGATTTAGCGCTCGAGGTGGGTGTTGTTGTAAACCTCCTACTTTTGATTTCCCACTAGGCATATTAGAGTGTTGCTTGATCATGTTGATAGTTAGAATTGTGAAATGGACCTAGCATGCTTGTATGAGATTATGGATTCTTTGTTACTACTTTCATGGTTAGAGAACTAAATGTTAGTAAGTTGTGTTTCCTTGCTTTAGATGTGTAGTTTAAACACTTGGAATCATGCTAAATCCATATCAGGTTGTATGTATAATGGAAGGTTTGGGCATGTGGTTAGAGTTCATATTTTGGAAAGATTATTTGTTAATAAGTTCCTATCTTTGCAACAACCTATTGAAAGTAATTATCTCTTGAAAAGCTTATTGTTAGTAGATCATGTATCAAGATTGTATCATGTATCATGTATTATGCATCATGTACATTGGAGGTACCATGCACTTAGTTTTGTAAAAGTTAGAATACTTGTAATTGCGTTATCAAGTAAAGGACTTTGCATGCCTGTATGGTCATCTAGTTAGGCCATTATTTACTGCTGCACTATCATATTGGGAAATGACTTAGGAGAAACCATGTTTAGCTGTTCTCCTTTCTATTCAGTTGCATATTGCTCGAGTTAGAGCAGGGGTATGGGATAGTGTAGTCGAGGCCATCGAGTCAGGGTCAGATTAGACTCGATTATGGATCGTGGGGCATTGTGGTAACCGCGGACAGTAGGCGGTTAGCCAGATGTTGATTACCTTATCAGATTTGGACTTGTGGGGTGTTGCGGCGACCGCGGACATTGGGCGGTTGACCGGATGTTTTACTTATGCATCAGATTGGGTATCAGATTTCGCTAGTGGATGGAGTTTCCCACTTATTGAGTATTATTGCACCAGATTGGGATCGGGGTTTCATTAGTGGATGGATTTTCCCACTTGATCATAGTTATGATCGAAGTCCTGCTATACTGAGATACTTGTTACAGAGATACTTAACTCGTGTGGGTCGCTCCCCTCGAGTGCCACTCCGGAGGTAGGCTTTTCGGACCCAGCCTTGTGTGCCGGTCTGATACTTATTTTGGGATGCGAGCCGTGCGGGCCGATCCCGCGGTTTCGAGCCTTGTGTGCAGATTCCGCTGAGCAGGCAATGCCAGTTGTACTGGTGGCACATGATTGGGTTATTTGGACAGATACAGTTTTCTGATGCATTCATACAGTCATCTCTTTTGATTCTGCATTTAGAGGCATAGTAGTGATAGTTTTTCCTTATCAGTAGCCTTTATAGCTTACTGCGGTTCTTTCCCCTTTTTGCCTCTAGTAGTCCTAGTGGGCCGTCAGAGTTTGAGGTTTTCCCACTAGGGGAGGCTACTGTTCTTTATAGTAGTTCTCACCCCCATTGTCCTTCTCTTCTTTTCTCCCTTTGTTTTGCAGAGTCTTCTGCGGGAGTAGCAGGGCCATCCCGGGCAGATCGAGGCAAGCAGATAGCGGATTAGGTAGTTCTTCTACCCCGACTTCGAGCTTAGTCGTGTATCAGTTGTACCCCTTTCTTTTCTCAGACAGTTGTAGTTATTTTGGGTCTGGCTCTTGCCAGCTGTTTGTACTTATTTGGTGAGCTGGGAGAGACACTTGTATATTTTGAGAGTTTTTTCTATGCTTTTACTTTCCAGCTGTAGTCTGAGATGTGGTAGTTTATTTAGCTCTGTTCTATGCTCCTTTATTATATCTTGTATATCTGAGCAGGTTACCAGCGCTTCGTGTACATGGAAAATTCTGTGTGCACGGCGGATCTGTGGACGGGCCCGGGTTCTGGTTTACACCCGGGGCGTGACAGATTAGTTGGTATCAGAGCTTAGGGATAGGTCAGTTGGGACTTAGAAAAACCCTAGGCTTTTGGCAGACCCTAGGATGTTAGGGCGTGAGTGGCGTGATATTTTGCGAAAGTCGGTGATTTTGGTCAGTTGACTCTTCCAGTGAGTGAAGAGGGATCGACATACCCTATCTCTGTTGAACAATTATGTTGGCTGCAGACAACATAAAGTTGCAGAAATAAGGGGATGTCTTTGACTTTCGCTAGATTGGGTCTTGTGGGGTTTTGTTGCTGATTTTTGGTTTATTGTGGCAGGATGTCTCCGCGTCGTCGTTCACCCACCCGGGGTACCCCCGCACCTTCTGAGGAGTCTGAGCGGGCGGTATCCGCCGAGTTGGGAGAACTGCGGGCTTTGGTGACCCAGTTAGTGGCGAGGAGCTTCCGTCAGGACCAGCGCCTGGAGCAGTTACTGGCGCAGCAGGGTGACTTGGCGGTTGGCGAAGGGGCCGGGGCTTCAGAGCAACGTCCAGACAGGAAACGCCCAGCCCCCGATGATGATGGATAGGCCAGTTCAGGGAGACCATCACAACCCCCGCGGCTCCAGCCTCCTGGCCGTGGGCGTCTTGATCGACGAGGACCTGGTAGGATTCAGAGGCCACCGCAGCAGCAGTCTCGACAGTCTCGGGCGTCGGCCCGGTGTGTTTTCTGTAGGGGACAGCATCCATCAGATACTTGTGGCTTAAGGGAGGGTCGATGCTTCCGATGTGGGCAGCCAGGCCACATCCGAGCTACGTGCCCCTTTCGGACCTTGGTAGCACCTCCTTCAGCATTGGCCCCTACCGCATCTCAGCAGGGGTCGCAGTCGCGGCTACAGAGATGGCAGCGGCAGCAGAGGCAGCCTCAGCAGGCAGGTAGATGCATCATCTGTGGAGGTCAACACTTCGTCAGCACTTGTGATCAGCGGCAGGGACGCTGCTATCTCTGTGGCCAGTTTGGACATTTGCGGGCTTCGTGCCCCCAGCCGGCATGTGCAGCATCGACTTCGGCATCTGTTCCTACCACTTCCCAGCTGCGACCGGGAGCTTCACCGACAGGTCTCCAAGCAGACCGAGTTTCGCCTCCACACCCTTCTGGTGAGAGACAGCCGATGTTGAGTGATCCGGGCGGCGTAGCACAGGTGGGGGATTCTGCTACGGCTGACTGTGTGGTGGCAGGTATGATTTATTACTGGCATTTGGATTCTTGTTCTATTTGTTATACGAGCATCGCATTCTTTTAGTAGATCTGTTGCATCATCGCATGGGTTAGAGGTAGGGCTTTCACCACGTGCACGAGAGGTTCAGTTTTTCGATTACACTTTGCACGTGGAGGAGTGTTAATGGTCCTGCCGATGCAGATCGAGTCATGGATTTTGCCAGCGGACCTGATGGTCCTGTATCAGCTGTGAGATTTTGATTTAGTACTTGGGTTGTTTAGCTGGCTCGCTACTTCGCGGCAATTGATCACGCCGCAAGATTGGTGACCTTTAGCGAGCCAAGCCAGGAGGTGATAGTGAGAGGGTGCCAGAGTGCTTTCTTTGCCTCGGTAGTTTTGACTTCCCGTTTGAGGCAGATGTTGCGCAGTGGATGCGTGGCCTTTTTGGCTGGTGTGGTTAAGGAGCCTACGGCGGCACCGGGACCCGGGGATATCCCTATTGTTCACGAGTTCCGGAGGTGTTTTCACTGGAGCTGACCAGTATGCTGCCGGATAGGGAGATCGAGTTTTTGATTGACGTAGTCCCAGGGACTACGCCAATCTCTAAGGCTCCTTACCAAATGGCACCGGCGGAGCTGCGATAGTTGAAGGCGCAACTTCAGGATTAAGGGACAAAAGTTTTGTGAGACTAGGTGTATCGCCTTAGGGAGCGCCGGTGTTATTTGTGAAGAAGAAGGAGGGGTCGCTTCGATTGCCTGTGGATTACATAGAGCGTCTGTGTTTTTGAAGATTGATCTCCAGTCAGGTTACCACCAGCCGAGGGTGAGGGCCGAGGACATCCCCAAGACGGCTTTTAGATCCCGGTACGGGTATTATGAGTTCCCTGTTATGCTTTTTGGTTTAACTAATGCGCCTGCTACATTTATGGATTTTAAGAACCGGGTATTTCAGCCGTACTTGGACTAGTTTGTCGTTGTGTTTATTGACGACATTTTGATTTGCTCCCGGAGGGATATAGAGCATGAGGAGCACTTGTGGATAGTGCTGCAGCTTCTGCGAGAGAAGAAGCTGTATGCCAAGTTTTAAAAGTGCGAATTTTGGCTTCGGGAGGTTGCATTTCTAGGCCACTTTGTATCAGCCTCAGGAGTGACAGTTGACCCGACGAAGATTGATGTTGTTCGGGATTGGCCTAGACCGACGACGGTTACTGAGGTCCATAGC
Organism: Tillandsia fasciculata; assembly: GCA_029168755.2. Lineage (NCBI taxonomy): Eukaryota > Viridiplantae > Streptophyta > Magnoliopsida > Poales > Bromeliaceae > Tillandsia > Tillandsia fasciculata. Next base: position 21,619,526 of record CM054941.1, read on the forward strand.
TTTTTGGGCTTAGCGGGTCATTACCGTCGATTTGTGGAGGGCTTTACGAAGCTCTTTGCCCTTTTCCCCTAACCAGTTTGACAAAGGAGGGAATAAGGTTTGTTTGGACTGAACAGTGCTAGCTGAGCTTTAAGAAACTGAAGAGGAATTTGGTTTGGGCACCACTTCTGGCATTGGCCGCGAGGGGCGATGGATTTGTGATTTGTAGTGACGTCTCTCACAGCGGTTTGGGATGTGTTTTGTTGCAGCTTAGTAGGGTAATTGTTTATGCTTTACGGTGATGAAAGGATTATGGGAAGAACTATCCTACTCTTGATTTGGAGCTTACGGCTGTGATGTTCGCGTTGAAGTTGTGGCGGCATTACCTCTACGGAGAGCACTGTGAGATTCACACTGATTATAAGAGTTTGAAGTACTTGTTTACTCAAAAGGAGCTGAATTTGAGGCAACGCCGGTGGTTGCAGTTACTAAAGGACTATGATGTGAGCATCCTTTATCATCCCGGCAAGGCCAAGGTTGTAGCAAATGCTTTGAGTAGGAGGTTAGTGCAGAGTTTGAGCATGTTGATCACGCAGTAGGTACCGCTTGTGGAGCTGTTGAGGCGTCTACAGATTGAGATGGTGTCCCTTGGTATCTCTGCTAGATTCATGTATATGGTTTTGCAGCCCACTCTGTTGGACAGGATTAGGGAGACATAGAGTGAGGACCCCCACTTGACGAGAATCAGATCACAGCTTCGGGCAGATCAGACAGGGGATTTTGCAGTGGACAGCTCGAGTGTACTACGGTACAGAGACCAGAGTTGTGAGGGGCCCATTATACACCTTTTACCATTCATTCCGATAGTACTAGGATGTATAAGGACCACAAGGCACACCTTTGGTGGTTCGGAATGAAGCGGAACATTGGAAGATTTGTGACTCACAGCTTAACTTGTCAGCAAGTGAAGGTAGAGTACCGGGTTCCTGCTGGCAAGTTACGAAGTCTTCCAATTCCCGAGTGGAAGTGAGACCACATCTCGATGGATTTCGTTACAGGACTGCCTAGGACACAGAGTGAAGCCGAAGCGATTCGGGTTATCGTGGATAGACTCACCAAGTCTGCACACTTCTTGCCTTTATGGATGACTTGGTCGTTGGAGCGCACCATATAGACCCTTGAGGATATGTTGAGAACGTGCGTTATGGATTTTAGAGGAAGGTGGTACCGGCACTTAGCGTTGGTTGAGTTGCGTGCAATAACAGCTTTTAGGCGAGCATTCAGATGGCTCCGGACACAAGTGTCGGTCGCCCTTGTATTGGAGTGACGTGGGTGAGAGGAGGACTTTGGGACAGGATTTACTGTTGGAGATAGAGGAGAAAGCCAGAGTAGCTCGCCGACATCTTGAGGTGGCCCAGAGTCGTCAGAGGAGCTACGCCGATACTTGGCGGCGAGACCTAGAGTTTCAAATTGGTGATCAGGTCTTTTGAAGGTCTCGCCCTCGGAAGAAGTCCGGAGATTGGAGTTCGTGGGAAGCTCAGTCCCCGCTTTATTCGACCCTTCGCTCATGATTGATTTCACTCCTTTGGAGATTGGTGAGGACCTTGGATATGAGGAGCGCCCGTTGCGAATTTTGCTCATGAGGTGAGGGAATTGCGCAATTGGGCCATTCCGTCTGTGAAGATCTTGTGGAGCAATCACGAGGAGCGTGAGGCTACTTGAGAGCTAGAGACAGTGATGAGAGATACCTACCCCCTTTTCTGTTCGAGGTTTCCGGTTGAGGTACGTCTGTTTGTTCTTTTCCTTGTTTCGTGGACGAAACTCCTTTTAGTAGGGGAGGATGTAGTGGTCCAGAATTCCATGCACCTTTTCTGATGAATCCACTATGCATAACACCTAGTGTTGGTGTCTGGCCCATGGTGCATCAAAGGGATAGCACAGATGGACCCTGTGAGGATTTTTGTAGCAGATTTGGCCTTCAGCTGCATTTGCCAAATTTTAGAAAAGGTTTTGGGCCAAACAGAGGTTGGATTTGGATTCAGTGCGGAAAAACGCTTGAAAACGATTATTTTTTTGTTAAATTTGGAGTCCGGATGACCAAAAACGGGCTTCCGGAAGTTTTCGGAGCTTTTCGGTGCATGGGGGGTGTCGGTGGACCGCCGGCTGCCACGTGGCGGCCTGTAATTGGCCGGTTCGCGACGTTCGGTCCACGGAGCGGCGCGGCGGGGTGCATGAGCCCGGCGCAGGACACGTGGCAGGCGGGGATAGGCTGGCCTTTGGTGCGCGGTCCACTGAGTTTTGACCGGCGGGTGCACAGTTTGAGCGCCGGTGCACGGGATCGGGCGGGAAACACGTTTCGATCCCTGATTGGCGGGCGCTGGGTGCGCGGTCCACGGAGTTCCTCGCGCGGGTGCATGGACCCGGCGCAGGGACACGTGGCAGCCGGTGAGTGGCGGGCTCAGCTTGCGCGGCGCACGGAGTGGGTGAAGTCCCGCCTCGGGACGGAGCGCGCACAGGGGGGCGCTGACGCGGCTGTCGGCCGCACTCGAGTGCCCCACGCGTCGCGACACGAGCGGCGGCCGTACTCGAGTGCGCCACGCGTCAGCGCGCGATTGGCGGTCCGTACCTACCCCGCTGACCGCGGGGGGACACGTGGCGCACGGCGGGGAACTTTGCACCGCTGTTCCCTGTTATGGGGACACGTGTCAGCCTCACAGACTTTCGGGCGCGTCGGACGGGGGCCGTCCGACCCTTCTTCCGGGTTTCGGGCGCCCGAAAGTTGCGCCCGAAAACCCGGCCCACTTCAGCTTTGGGCTGAGCCTATAAATAGGCTTCCTGGGTTCTTTTTCGGGCTTTTTACACTCCTTTTCGCTGTGAGGTCTTCAGAAGAGTTTTTCCCCACACAGAGCACTATCCATTGGAGGACTTTGAGGATTTACGGAGGCACGCATCCCGAGGTTAGCTATTTTGCGGCGCGGCGCGACGCTTGTTCACCTTCGACCCGCTTCGTCCCTTTTCAGTGTTTGGGCTCTCCCGACTCACCCCGACCTTCTTTTTCGACGATTCTTGCGCCATCGGACTCTCGACAGGTAGGACTTCAACTTCTGTGTTTTGAGCTTCCTCGATTTCCGTGTTGACCTTGGAGATTTCTGAGCACCCATTTGACCCATTTTTCTTCGCGGATTTTTGGACAGCACCGCGGTGTTCTAGCCGTATCTTTTCGCTCAGACGTCGGATCGAGGCGATTCAAAAGGCAATTTTCATCTACACTTCGCAAGGAATCTCCTGGATTTTTTCCTGAATTTTTGGAATATTTTCCGAAGGTGAAAGTCTCCTTCTACTGTAGTTCTTTGACACAGATTTTCTGGACATTTTGATTCGGGGTATTTCCCTTGCAGAATTTGTAACTCAGCGTAGAAAAACTGGATTTGAACGTGCAGGTATTCGTTTCGACGGGTTCGTCGCGAGGATCGCGACAGTATTTATCTTGGATTTTTCCGGGCATTTTTCACAGGTGAAAACAGACAAATAGTGGACTGCTGTAATAGGGACAGATTTTGTGTTGTATTGTGTGATTAAATGTTGTTTGTTCTTTTGGGGAATGTTGTACAGTTTTGTGGAGGTTGTTTGGACCGAGCGTGGGCATCACTTTTGGGACCAGGATTTAGCGCTCGAGGTGGGTGTTGTTGTAAACCTCCTACTTTTGATTTCCCACTAGGCATATTAGAGTGTTGCTTGATCATGTTGCTAGATAGAATTGTGAAATGGACCTAGCATGCTTGTATGAGATTATGGGTTCTTTGTTACTACTTGCATGGTTAGAGAACTAAATGTTAGTAAGTTGTGTTTCCTTGCTTTAGATGTGTAGTTTAAACACTTGGAACCATGCTAAATCCATATCAGGTTGTATGTATAATGGAAGGTTTGGGCATGTGGTTAGAGTTCATATTTTGGAAAGATTATTTATTAATGAGTTCCTATCTTTGCAACAACCTATTAAAAGTAATTATCTCTTGAAAAGCTTATTGTTAGTAGATCATGTATCAAGATTGTATCATGTATCATGTATTATGCATCATGTACATTGGAGGTATCATGCACTTAGTTTTGTAAAGGTTAGAATACTTGTAATTGCATTATCAAGTAAAGGACTTTGCATGCTTGTATGGTCATCTAGTTAGGCCACTATTTACTGCTGCACTTTCATATCGGGAAATGACTTAGGAGAAACCATGTTTAGCTGTTCTCCTTTCTATTCAGTTGCATATTGCTCGAGTTAGAGCAGGGGTATGGGATAGTGTAGTCGAGGCCATCGAGTCAGGGTCAGATTAGACTCGATTTATGGATCGTGGGGCATTGTGGTAACCGCGGACAGTAGGCGGTTAGCCAGATGTTGATTACCTTATCAGATTTGGACTTGTGGGGTGTTGCGGCGACCGCGGACATTGGGCGGTTGACCGGATGTTTTACTCATGCATCAGATTGGGTATCAGATTTCGCTAGTGGATGGAGTTTCCCACTTATTGGGTATTATTGCAGCAGATTGGGGATCGGGGTTTCATTAGTGGATGGATTTTCCCACTTGATCATAGTTATGATCGAAGTCCTGCTATACTGAGATACTTGTTACTGAGATACTTAACTCGTGTGGGTCGCTCCCCTCGAGTGCCACTCCGGAGGTAGGCTTTTCAGACCCAGCCTTGTGTGCCGGTCTGATACTTATTTTTGGGATGCGAGCCGTGCGGGCCGATCCCGCGGTTTCGAGCCTTGTGTGCAGATTCCGCTGAGCAGGCAATGCCAGTTGTACTGGTGGCACATGATTGGGTTATTTGGACAGATACAATTTTCTGATGCATTCATACAGTCATCTCTTTTGATACTGCATTTAGAGGCATAGTAGTGATAGTTTTTCCTTATCAGTAGCCTTTATAGCTTACTACGGTTCTTTCCCCTTTTTGCCTCTAGTAGTCCTAGTGGGCCGTCAGAGTTTGAGGTTTTCCCACTAGGGGAGGCTACTGTTCTTTATAGTAGTTCTCACCCCCATTGTCCTTCTCTTCTTTTCTCCCTTGTTTTTGCAGAGTCTTCTGCAGGAGTAGCAGGGCCATCCCGGGCAGATCGAGGCAAGCAGATAGCGGACTAGGTAGTTCTTCTACCCCGACTTCGAGCTTAGTCGTGTATCAGTTGTACCCCTTTCTTTTCTCAGACAGTTGTAGTTATTTTGGGTCTGGCTCTTGCCAGCTGTTTGTACTTATTTGGTGAGCTGGGAGAGACACTTGTATATTTTGAGAGTTTTTTCTATGCTTTTACTTTCCAGCTGTAGTCTGAGATGTGGTAGTTTATTTAGCTCTGTTCTATGCTCCTTTATTATATCTTGTATATCTGAGCAGGTTATCAGCGCTTCGTGTACATGGGAAATTCTGTGTGCACGGCGGATCTGTGGACGAGCCCGGGTTTTGGTTTACACCCGGGGCGTGACACGGCTGCTACTACCGCACCGGCCCCACCACTAGCCTAGAAACCAGAGGAGCCGTTGATTCTCCAGTTGCCCCCGTGCCACCTGTGGTGATAGCTCTGGCTACTGCCGCGACTTTTGGAGCCGTACCAAAGGTCGCTATAGCTAGCGAACCCCATGTTGCTGCTATCGAAACGACCTCTCTTCCATCCCGACCAACAACACCCGTCAACACTAATGATGCGGTTTAGGCAGAGAGGGCCCGATCAAGGGTCGTATTGGTGGAGTTTAAGAAGTTCAAGCCACTAACATTCGACGGGAGTTCTTATGATCTGTGGGCCGTCGAGAAATGGGTGGTCCACATGGAGAAACTCTTATGCGATCTGCACACGGAGGAGCGCGATAGGGTTCTCCTCGCTGCTTATTGCCTGGATGGAGAGGCGAGCAGTTGGTGGGCGGACCTACTACATCACCGCTATGAAGGGCTACCCGAACCATCGCGGCGAGAGTTTAAGGACGCGATCTACAATCGCTACTTGAAGGACAGTACCAAGGAGGGCTTGGAGCGCAAGCTAGAGACGATCCGTCAGGGAGACCGCTCGGTGCAAGAGTATGAGCGGGAGTTCTTCCGTATTAGTGCTTTAGTCCTTCAGACCGTGCGGAGTGATAAGCACAAGGTCCGGCTCTTCTCCCAGGGGCGGCGACCTGAGATCCGTCGATTTCTATCTTCACTTCGGATCAGAGATTTCTATGACCGTGTGGAGCGTTCCCTCTCCATACAGGCTGACATAAAGGTTTCCCGCGCCGAGCGGAACGCTACGGAGAAGGGAAAGGAAAAGAATCGACCTTTCTTTGGGAATAGAGGTGGATCCTCGAACTTCAGGAGACCAACCAAGCATATCCCGATCCCATGGACAGACTGTCACGCTTCGAGACCGCCTATTTGGTCAGTTTGGGCACGCTAACAGACCCGCCAATCGTGCATGACCTCTCTATACCGAAAAGAAACGACAATCATCTCAAACAGTAAGTGTGCAATGAGAAACATGTATATCAGAGTAAAACTACTACTAAACTGAACATTCAACTTTAACCATAAATATAACTGAATAAAGATGAAATGATATACTAGAATGAACATTTGCCATATAACAATTAGTTACTATTTTCTTTCGTTCATCCTCACCAAAATACAAGGTTCACTCTAAATTACAAAAATAGGTAAAATACCACTAGACCCTCTAGGTCTCTATGCTGCTGGGCTCTTGCCCCTGTCGTGTGCCTCACCGGTTGTACCTGAATCTGTAAAAAGTGAAAACCAACGGAGTGTGAAAACTACGAATAGTTCCTATGGGTTCATCCACCGAGAAATATGTTCTACACCTCTTTGTCCAATAAAAGCAATAGTAGCAAGATAATAGGGAAAATTGTAAATACTACACTAGTATGCAGGTATAAAATCGCTACATTACTAGTCCATGTACAATGCCATAATGCTACTAAGCCATGCCAAACTAGGCTACTCAACTATACTCCGGCCACTATGCCGCTAATTGAGGATCACAACTAACCGGTCCACATTCAGCCGCTTTCATTTTTTTCTACCTTTAGCCTTTCGAAAATACCTCTCCTGATTGGCCTGTGCCGTATGAGTCATACTCCCAATTGATGAGTCTCAAATTCAAATGCGTCATTTACAATATATTTTATCTTTAAGCCCTTCGAAAGTATCTCATCCGATAGGCTCATGCCCTAGGGGCCGCTATGCGCGCTCACCCCCAAATAACGAGCCTCAAATCCAAAGGTGCATTTACATTATCTTTTACTTTTTTAACCTTTTGGAAGTATATCGCCTAATGGGCCCGTGCCCTAGGCGTCGGCATCAGCGCAAACCTCCCAAATTACGAGTCCCAAATCCAAAGGTGTCATTTGCATTCTGTTTTACTTTCCTCTTCTATACTAAGTTATTAACTCTAAGATAGTTAGGATACCCCAATGACACCAATTTAAATTAAGTTCTCTTATTTACTCAATTTGCACATTCCCCCATAGTTATTTACTCTAGGATTACAAGATGTCCCAAGGACACCAAAACATCAACTATGTCACACTAACTTTAGAATTCAAAGACTATGTTGAAATTCTACATTTCCATATTAAGTTTTTTCTAAGTAAAATGCCACTCGATTTAACCTAAATTTTCTTCTAAGTTCCATGCCACACATATGACAACTTGACCTAGATTTTCTCCTAAGTCCATATGCCACACCTTTCAACCTAGGTTTTTCTACTAAGTTCTTTTTCATGTGTTGAGACCAAAATTTTCCGTCAACTGAGAAAGTGACACGTGGCGTATACTGTTAGCTCAGAGCATCAGCCGATGGGGGGATAAGCCAGTAGAGGGACCCGCGTCTCGATTAAGACCGGCCTCAGTCGCGGAAGAATGCAGCACACGACACAAGCAATCCGGCCGTGGGCATCAGCCGACAAAAAAAGTGGCCGAAACCATAAGGTCATCGCCTCACCTAGGATCGACTCCGACCAAAGACAAACACCAGACCGCCTCAGTCAAGCGACGAAGGAGGCAAAGTCAGAGTCAACTCTCGGTTGCTCGAAGCCGTAGAAGGAAAGACTCTTGAAGAGAGGAGCACGAGATTTGGGCGCGAATCTCGAACTGACCCTGGAATGGCAAGCGGCACCCAGCATTGGAAAGCGCCGAACATCACACGTCGGCGCTTCGATTAGGGGATGACGTGGACGAAAAAACAACTACTATCCTTCAAAGAAGAATCGACTTAAAAGGAAGTAGTTGAGGGATTTACGATGATTCCCCTTAGATGACGCCGATTTTTAAAATCGGCTATTATACACATGGGTTCGTAAATGTATAAATAAGTGAGCCATCAAAGAAAAAGGGGTCATGCAACCTCGTAAGCCAGGACCACCCCCTGCTTTTCAATACCTTTCAATACCTGCATTTATCGTTTTTCTTGATAACTTTACCACATTTCCTAGGAGTAGATTAATTGTAATTGGCTACCGGTTCTCTTTGTAACCCCACTCCAATCAATACAATCCCACAATATGCTCCTTAGTCGTTTGTTCTTTGCATATCTTTGCCTCCGTATCTTAGTTCGGCTATTCTAGGCCGAACTCTCTCCATCTCCACACCTCGATTCAGTTAATTTAAGCCAGACGGTCGTGAGAGTTGATTGAGAAGAATCCGGCCGAGCGGACCCCTCCTCGGCCCGATCGCTTGATCTATTGGCACGCGACGCATCACACTCGGAGGGTCACCCCGAGGGGCCGATCGCGAACTTTCGTTTCCGGCCCCAACACCATGCAAGATCAACCTACAATTAGTTTTATTAATCACTATCATGTAAGGCTAAACCTTGGAATTTCTCTTTTATACCTCTTAGGGCTAAACCTTAATTTTAACCCACTACACAATAGTTTTAGAGTTTTACTCTTACAACAATGCTTCTAAAATTGAAGAAAGTAAAGAAAAAAGGACGAGTTCACCCTTTTCAGTAAAATTCCCCACCTTGGATGCTTTTTTGAAAGAAATGTTGCTTGATCACTTGAATCACCACAAAGTTTCCTAAAAATGGGATAGAAACCTATAAGAGATCATTTTATCTCTTCTAAATTCAAAGATATACAAAAACCCCTAAAACCATAATTTTCTCACATACCTTCCTTAAGCTTCCGAGCAAAAGAGATGGAGAAAGGGATCCTTTCTTCTTCCAAAGCCTTCTTAGAGGTTCCCTCCACCTTTTTTCTTGCTGTTTGGAGATCAAAACCCAAACCTACAGGGCCTCCACAGTGCTGCTCCTCCTTCCCTTCTTTTGCTCTTCTTCAACTTCTTCTCTGAGAGAACGCAGAGAGAGAGAGAGAGAGAGAGAGGGATAGAAAATGTGAGGGAGAGAGAGTGAGAGGGAGAAGGGATTTTAAATGGGTTTTGTCAGGAAGGTAGGCAGGGGTGACAAGGGATGTGAAATGTCCCAAATGCCCCCAAAAAATCTCCAATTTCCTTCCAAACCATGTCAGTCACTGCGCATTTTGAGCACCCGCGACCTTGTCCGAAATGTCGGAGCTACTGTTCCTTTGAGCGGTCCAGGGCGCCCTCACCTGCGCCAACTACTGTAGCTTCGGGCGCCCGCAGGACACCCCGGGCGTTTGAAAATTTGCACACATCAAAATATAGCTCTCGGGTTGAGAGTCTAAAAGTACGGATAGGGCGCTTGCGCTTGCACCTGCTACTGTGCTTCGGGCGCCAGTAGGACATTCCGAGTGTCCGAAATCCGTCTAAAACTCCAGACTAAGCTGATTTTCGCCCGTTTTCGACTCAACTTCGATCCGAATGCAATTTGCTTCAAACCAAACTTACTTTAACTCATTTTTATCATATTCTTAAACATGTTCAAGGTAACTTACCCGCACTTTGCCACTTTAGCGAAAATCGGTGCACTACATCCCTCCCTCCTTATAGGAGTTTCATCTGCGAAACTAAAATTTCGCATACCTTAGCTTAATCCTTGAATAGGAGAGGAAGTCGTTCCCGCATTACTCTCTCTAGCTCCCAGGTGGCCTCTCACTCACCGTGGTTAGCCCACAGCTCCTTTACGTACGGGATGGAGTGGTTTCTCAAACTATTCTCTTGACGGTCAACTATCTTTCGCGGGTACTCATCATATCTCAAATCCTCTCATAAATCCAGCGGTGGATAGTCGATAACGTGAGCCGGGTCGTGAACATACTAATGGAGCGGGAATACATGAAAAATATCATGTACTCCCGCCAACTTCGGAGGCAATGCCATTCTGTAGGCCATAGGTCTGACCCGCTCCAACACCTCATAAGGGCCAATAAAATGAGGACTTAGCTTTCCCCGCATTCCAAATCACACTACGCCCTTAGTGGGTGATGCCTGAACACATGTTCGCCAACGCCAAATTCCAAGTCGTGTCGCCTTTTGTCGGAATAACTCTTTTGCCGACTTTGCACCATCAATAACTGTTGACGCGCAATCTCACTTTCTCCTCGGCCTCCTACAATACATTAGGGCCCAAAATTGATTTCTTACCGACCTCGCTCCAATGCAACGGAAATCAGCATTTCCTGCCATACAATGCCTCAAATGGCGCCATACCAATTCTGGCTTAAAAACTGTTGTTGTAGGCAAACTCCGCCATCGGCAAATACTGTTGTCATCCGGCGCCATAATCCAGTACACACGTTCTCAACATATCCTTGAGGATTTGATTGGTCCTCTTTGATTGCCCATCGCTCTGAGGATGATATGTTGTACTAAAATCAAGGCGTGTTCCAAGAGTCTCGTGGAAACTCTTCCAAAATTGCGAGATGAACTGGGGATCCCGATCCGAAATGATAGACACGAGCACTCCATGTAGGCGTATGATCTTATCAATGTACAAATGCGCCAACTTGTCTCTTGATATGGAGCAGAGATAAACAATAATGTATAAAGGCAATAACTGAAAGAATGGCTAACAAAGTTACAAAGGTCCGATCATGGTACCCAGTGAGGTGATACTATGCTAATACTCGAGGTAAAGTACCCACCTCAGTGAAGGCGATATAGGAACCTGCTGCTCAGCTCTCGTGGTGGCTCCTGGCTGCTCAGGCCTAAACCAATTCCATGGATCAGTCACAGACTCTCAAAAACCCAACCCGCTAACTCAATAAGTATAAAAACATTAACCACGAGGTTAGGTCAAATTTTCGGGATCCGTTAGAATTTGTTGTAATTCGCTGATCGACCGATAATAGTCCGAATAGTGCTTATAAGCTACCGAATTGAACAACACGACACCTGCTGCCTAGAACGCTTCGTTTAAGACGTCCGGGCGGCAATAATTAACATTATGCCATTAATATGTATAATTATGCCATATTTATCCGAAATAACGTTCGAAAACACCGATCTCGGCTCCAAAAGTCACCAACACGAACCAAAGGTCACTGGATCAACCAGGACAGTGCTGGGACAAGCCAAGGACACTTGGCAATCAACTAAACTCATCTAATTTGCTTAAGACGCGAATTTTGCGCCGAAATAATAATAAACCAGCGATTTCGCCGATTTACAACTCGTAAATTGATTTTATTTTAACGAAAGCCACTGGATCTCGGACAAATAGTCTAGAGGTCACGTGCATGCTGCTCGAGGCATCCCACATGGCTACACTTGCATCTAGACCCCTATACTTTCATAAATTTGCATAATAACAACATAATTAGGGTTTTTTATCTTGTTACCATGATTTGAAGGTTTTCGGATTGAACCGAGGTTGCTAGGAGAAAGGTCTTGACTCACTGGGACCTGTGCTCGCTGTCTGAGGTGTGCCCGAAGTCCGAGAAAGGCCTAGGACCAACCTACACATTGATCAAGAGTCAAACAACCAAGACTAACCCTTCTTGTCCAAGTTAGGCTCAACTAAGGTGAGCCTCATGCTTAGGAGGTCCAGGAAGGTTGAGGGCTCACCTTACTGGAGTCGCAGGGTCGCCGAAAAGATCATCAAAGCAAGGTCGGCCAAAACAAACAACCTAGGGCTCGGGTATAGTACACTGAACTTTAGCGAATTGCGAAGTTCTAGTGTATCGAAGGGTGTTTGATACCCCTCGGATGTTTTGTAAGCTTCCGGAAGGCCCTAGAAGGTTTCTAGACAGTTTTGGCAAGAATCCAGAATTTTTGAAAAAATTTGAAAATTTGAAATTTTGGCTTCGCGTTCCAGACCTTGGGGAGAAAATACGAACCTTCTACGTAAAAATTGAGGATTCCAGCTTCGAGGTCCGAACCTTTATGGAAAAGTTTGGACCTTTGCCGCGAAGCTGAGGGTAGCCCTTCAGGGTCCGGACTTTTTAGGAAAAGTCCGGTTCTTTTTGGTCCGGGCAGTCTTGTAAGAAAAGTAATTTCTTTACATGGGCTTATGGGGATATTATTATATTAGGGGTTTTAAACCCTCTTCTCCTCCACTTCTACTCTCATTTGGGAGAGCGCAAGAGAGCTTGTGAGAGATGAGTTCCTCCTCTCTTTGGATTTTCTTCTCCAACTCCACTCTCATATTGGTTTCTTCTTCCTCCCCATCCTCTCCACTATTGGAGCTTGCAACAAGATCTTAGAGGGAAGCAAGAACTTGAATAAAAAGGAGGTTTGGAGCCTTAGTTCCCATTCTTGGCCTTTCAAGATGGGATTCAAGCTTAAGAGAGGTTAGAAAAAAAAAAATTTCCTTCTCTTTCAGATTTTGTTGTTAGAAAACCTAGTTTTAAAAATTAGGGTTTATTTTGGAGCTTTTTGATTTAGAGCTTTTGGGATGGAATTGATGGGTGTAAAACACTCTTGCTGAATGGATTTGAAGCTTCCTTTACCTTGATTCCAAGATCTAGCAAGATTTCTTGGTCTAAGATATTTTTCACTCATTTTCTTTATGATTTTTGAGAAATTTCGTGAATAGCTTTTTGTGATGATTTGATCCTCTAGGAACTTATCTTAGGGCAGAAGAGAGCTTGTGGGCAACTTGGCTGTGATCTCCCACGAGGATTTGGCTAGTATCCGATGGGTTTGACTTCACCGAAATAGGTGAACTCCCCCAATGTCTTCCTTAGATTTTTAGGGCATAGTTGTTATATTAAACATGTATCGTTTGATTTATCATGATTTTTAATCATATATTTGAATGCATTTATGTGTAGAAAATTTCATACTCTATATAGTAGAGATATATATTGCATATGCATGGGCACTATAAGAGGAGATTGAATAGTCATTTTCGTAATTTTACGAGTTTTAATATGAATAGAGAACATCTATACATGCTATAGAAGGATTGGGATATATTATGCATATGATCATGTACATTTGGACAATATGATATTAGTGCCATCTACTATAGTTGAGATACAAGTATAAAACTTCTAAACTTGTACAACCAAGAAAAAATTGTGAAATTCCATGTATGAGACATGATGACAACTATTGTATGATTAACACTTTTATTATGTAAGATATTGCCTACAATGTATATATGACATTGACACTATGAGATATTATACCCCGGCCTAAAGGTTGAAGATGCTATTCGGTGTTTTAGACACGATAATTATGACTTGCTTACTTGCCGTTTGTGCTCATTCGCACATACTTGGTACGATTGCTCCCTCCAAACCAGCACTCCGAAGTTGGCTATCGTGACATCATGCTCGCCATATGGGATTGGGTGCCGATTAGGTCGTCGTAGGTTAGGCATAGCTACGTTGGGGGATGCCACCACGGGACCATGAGACATGGCTTAAGCTAAGACTCAATGAAAATTTTCAAGAGAAATGAATAAGTTAACTAAACTTTACATTGAATATCATATAAATGATGCATTCATAATAGTTGGGCATGCATGTTAGTATAGTAGTTTCATACTGTTATTACCTTATACTTGAGTATGGAGGTATGATAGTAGTAGAGTTATTTTACTCCAGTTGTTTATTTATATGCATTTCATTTCAGCAGTTGTACTATATTTTGTCTCAGTTGACCTAGTGGTATATTTCGCTTCTCTCGCGGCTTACCGACTGAAAACTATTGATTAATAGTTCTCACCCCCATTGGTTTATTATTTTTATTTCAGAGCTATCCACAGCGGGAGAGGCTCGGAACCATGGCAAGCGAATAGCGCATAGCTAGATTCGTTGCCCTTCATGCCACTCGAGGTGGTTACAAGATGCCTTTCATTTTGTTTTAGTTGTGAGAGGTGTTTTTGTATTTTTGCTATAGAGATCACCCATATATTTTGTAAGATGTACTTAAGAAGATTCTTATTGTATCTTGTGTTAGATATTGTATAGTTGTAGTTATTTCTACTTCTTTTATGCTTAGTTTAGTTGTACTTATACTCTAAATACTGGCAGGATGTGTTTATTGCCTTCTTTTTTCTTTATTGTTGTAGATGCCTTGTGTGTACCGGGAGTGTCTTGTGCACACGGCGGGTCTGTGCATGTGCCGTGTAGGCTTCCGCTGGGACCCAGGGCGTGACATCGGGCTTGGCTCACTTCATAGAGCTCGGGCTCAGGTAGGAAGGGAAGGCAAGCGGCAACCCGAGAAGGTCGAGGGAGGTGCCAGGAGCTCCACCAAGTTCAGCTCAGGCGGCCTAGGGCGGCGGATAGCCGGAGAAGATGATTTTGGCCGCAACTAAGGCAAGGTTGTAGGGAGATAACTCCGGCAGCTCAGAGGCTTATGCAACGGCACCAAGGGGGTGCCCTTGACAGGGGGAGGTCAGCTAGGTAACTCACTGGCGGTAGGAAGCAGCGGCGACGATAGGCGACGGAGCTCGGCCAAGAACATGAAAAAGGAAATTAGGGTTTTCTTTTCCAGCATCGCAGCTGGGTCCGACGCGCTTGAAACTTGGTGGGGATCTTCCTAGGGACTAGCAGAAGGTAGCCAAGGTCTTATATCTCCTGCCGAGGCGTTGGAGGCGGTGCACGAGCAACCCCGGCCAGATCTATGGTTTCGGCCAGCTTGTTGCTCCCGCTGGTTAGCCGTGGCTTTTCCGACGTCGGGGCTGTACAGGGGGAGTCCCCAGGGGGTGAGGAAAGGAGTGGGGTTCTTTAGAGGCAAATAAAACCAACAAAAGAGAGGTCTCGAGTTACCTCTAGATCCAGGGAACAAGAGAAGGAAAACTTGGGTTTTCCGACGTCTAGCAGCGGTGGTCGGCGGCCAGGGCACTGGGGATGGGTTCTTGAGGGTGATGGAGGCTGCAGGGTGTCTGGGTGCAAGGGAAACCCAAGTTGTGCCCTCTCTTGCTTCCAAACCCGAGAATAAAGAAGAAAGGTTGTGGTTTTTCCCTTTTTTGACCAGGTGTGGTGGCGACCGGCGGTGGCAAGGCTCGGGAAAGGTGCAGAGGAGAGGGAGGAAGGCTAGGTTTGCAGTGGGAGGCTCGGTCTCTGTGCAACTAGGGAGGAAACCCTAGGTATGTTAATATAGAAAGGGAACAAGATGCCAATAAGTCCTCTATTCTTTCAAATTTCAACATGGATCCCTGTCTAGAGGTGAAATATGCATAGAGGCCCCTCCACGTGCGATCTCACACCATTCGACACATAAAATATGAGCCTTTTTGCAAAAATATACTATAAAAATAGTATTTTACACATTTTTTCATAGTTTTGGCTAGCCGAATTCGAAATCAAACATCACCATGTCATTCAGCTCGACGAGACTGTTCAGGTAACGATTTTGTTTCATCGCGATTGGGTCTCATTAGGTTAGGTTAGTGGTTACTTCAGGAATACCCCCGAAATTTCAATTTTCAAAATATAAAAATTCCATAAAATCAAATTCAACTTTAAATTTCAGAATTCAAACTTAACAAGTATTACATCACTCATTCCTTATAAGAAGTTTCATCTTCGAAACTTAAATACAATCAAGACGTGAATAAATGAGGAAAACACTCTAGCATGTCTGACTCTCGCTCCCATGTGGCTTCGCGCTCCTTATGGTTCTCCCACTGAACCTTCACGTAGGGGATCGTCCCATTCCGCATCTACTTTTCATCTCGTGCCACGATCCACTTCAGAGTTTCATCATAGCTCAAGTCCTCTCGAAGCTGAATAGTCGTGGGACTGATCATGTGAGAAGGATTTGAAATGTACTTCCAGTGCATGGCGGCGTGGAAAACATTGTGTACACGGGTGAGACTCGGAGAAAAAGCCAGCCGATATGCCACTAGCCGCGGACTCTCGAAGTGTCCCACGAACCACGGACTGAGCTTGTTCAGCAGTCCGAACCACTTGATTCCCCTAGCTGACGACACTTTAAGCAGCACATGGTTATCGACTTAGAACTCGAGGTCGCGTCGGCGCTAGTCCACGTAGCTCTTCTATATGCTCTATGCGGTCAACAATCGCTGCCTCATGATGCAACCCTTGGCTTCAGCATATTCAACCAAGTCCGACCCGATGATCCGACGTTCACTGACATCGTCCAAGCAGATCGGGGACCGACATCGACGCCCGTACAGTTCCTCGTAAGATGCCATCCCAATGCTCGCCTGATAACTGTTGTTATAGGTAAACTCCACAAAGGGCATATATATGTACCATCCATCTCCATAGTCTAGGACGCATGAACATAACATATCCTCTAACGTATGAATGACGCGCTCTCACTGGCCGTCACTCTACGGGTGAAACACAGTGCTGAAGTTCAACTTTGTGCCCACCGACTGCTACAGATTCTTCCATAAGTGAGACACAAATCGGGTGTCCCGATCCGAGACGATCGACACCGGCACTACATGAAGATGGACAATCTCGTCGATGTTGAGCTGCGCGAGTCGATCTATGGACCACGTCGTATGTATCGGCAGAAAGTAAGCCGACTTGGTCAATCAGTCCACAATGACCAATATAGCATCATGGCCTCGCTGGGATCGAGGCAGCACGGTGACGAAGTCCTTCGTAATCTGCTCCCACTTCCACACTGGGACTAGAATAAGGCTACTATACTATCAAAAGTACTAAGTACTTAATACTATTGACTTTTTAGTCTTTGGATGAAGGGATGTGTTGTTACGATTATAGTGGTCCCCTAAAGTTTATACTATTTCACCAACAATCCATTAAATCCTAGGGGACCACTACTATCCTAACTACACATCCCTTCATCTAAGGACCGAAAACTCAATAGTACCAAGTGCTTGGTACTATTGATAGTATATTAGTCTTGTTATATATATATATATATATATATATATATAGTCCGACCACTATACTTGTACAAGCACCAAGCAATTGGTGCTTGTAAGTTTTCTAGCGTTAGATCCTTTGACTAATTTCATCCCTTAGATCATTCTATTCCAACAATCACTCACTTAACCCAAGAGGTCCACTATCATCATAACCATACATTTTTTCATCCAATGGCTAAAAACCTACAAGCACTAATGACTTAGTACTTTTAAAAGTATAGGAGCTCAATTATATATATATATATATAGAGAGAGAGAGAGAGAGAGCGAGAGAGAGAGAGAGAGAGAGAGAGAGTCCAGCTACTATGCTTATACAAGCACCAAGTAATTGGTGTTTGTAAGTTTTCTACCATTAGATCTATCTCTTTAACTAATTTCATCACTTAGATCATTCTATTCCACCAACCACTCACTTAACCCAAGGGGCTCACTATCATCCTAACCATACATCTTTTCATCTAAGGGCTAAAAACCTACAAGCACTAATGACTTGCTATTTTTAAAAACATAAGAGCTCATTATTATATATATATATATATATATATATATATATATATATATATATATATATATATATATATATATATATATATAGTAGAGCTTATATACTTTTAAAATTACAAGCCCAATTATACATGTGAATTTTTTATCATTGAATTTGCATTGAGATTTGTGCTATTGTAAAGTCAACTAAAGAGTGAGAAAGAAAAAGTAAATAGTACAAATCTCAATGCAAATCTAATGGTAAAAAATTCACAAATATATTTGGCACCTTTTACTTTTGAAAGTATATAAACCCTACCATAATATGTATATATATATATATATATATATATGTATATATATATATATATATATATATATATATATATATATGTATATATATATACATATATATATGTATATAGATATACATATATATATATGTATATATATATATATATACATATATATATATATATGATATATATATACATATATATATATGTATATATATACATATATATATATATGTATATATATATACATATATATATATGTATATATATACATATATATATGTATATATATATACATATATATACATATATATGTACATATGTATATATATACATATATATATATATATATATATATATATATATATATATGTATATATATACATATGTACATATATATGTATATATATGTATATATATATACATATATATATATGTATATATATATACATATATATATGTATATATATATACATATATATATGTATATATATATACATACATATATATATATATATACATATATATATATATATATATACATATATATATATATATATACATATATATATATATATATATATATATATATATATATACATATATATATATATATATATATATATATATATATTTGTTGCAATACTATCAGTTGTAAACGGGCTCCATTGCTCCCGATTTGTTTTCGATGATGGAGCCTCCAAATCGACGATCGGCACTGTTGAACATGATTTATATTATTTGAAGTATGTAGAAACTGTCACGCCCCAGGACAGCCAATTTGGATAGTTCAAGCATGCCAACAGACCCGCCAATCGGGCATGACCTCTCCATACCCAAAAGGAAGAGAAACATCCATCTCAATGAAAGTAAGTGATCAATGATATATAATATTAGAGTATAAAACTACTAAACTAAAATATTCATTCATTTAAGTAAAATAGTTTAAACGTACATATAAAAGTAAAGTATAAGTGTGAACGACAAAATATAGAGTTAATTACAACTTTCTCTCAACATGCCCAAAAAGATAGAGGTACGGCTAGACTCTCTAGGTTTCTAAATTGCCGGGCTCTTGCCCCTGTCGTGTGCCTCGCCGACGATATCTAGATCTGTAAAAATGGTCACCAAAGGGTGTGAGAACTACGAATAGTTCCCAGTGGGTCCAACCACCGAGAAAACATATTCTACACCGCTTGGTCCAATAGAAGCAATAGTAGCAAGATGATATATAAATATGAAAAGCTGTAAATACTAATTAGCATGCTGAAATAAAAGTGCTACACTACTAATCATTCTAATATACCGCTACTAAGCCACGACTCGGCCACTATAACGCTATAAAAGGGGTCACATCTAATCCATTACACTTTCATTTAGTTACTCGGCCCTTTGGAAGTACTTCGTCCGATGGGTTCCAACCCTAATAGTCATACTACCAATAGACGAGTTTTTAATCCAAAGGCGCCACTTGCACTTTAGTTGCTCTTATTATACCATTCGGAAGTATCTCGCATAAACCAACAGGCTCATGCCCGGAGAGACGGCTATTGCTCTCACACTCCCAAATCTATGAGTCCCAACATCCAAAAGTGTCATAATCACTTTCTTTTTGCCTTTGACTTTTGCTTCTTCTTTTTTTTCGCCTTTTACATTAGGTTATTAACTCTAGGATAGCCATGATGTCTCAAGAACCATTATTAGATTGGAGTTATTTTGTTTGCTCAAGTTTACACATTCACCCTAAGTCCACGGCTCTAGGGTCGCTAATTGTCTATAAGCACACCAACCTCAAGCGAACCACTCTAACCCTAGAGTTTATGAACTCTATGTTGAGAACTCTATTATTAATCCTTAGGTTTTTTCCTAAGTTAATGTCACTCAATTAACCTAGAGTTATCTCCTAGGTTTTATGTCACACATCTTGACCTCTTAATCTAGTTTTTCTTCTAAGTCAAATATCACTTAACCTCATGCAAGATTAACCTATACTAGGTTTCAACACAATCATTTCTTAGGGTCTTAGTAGTTTTGAGTTTTTATGGGTTTAAAAAATATGAAATATTCTCTTATGTGTTCTAATCCTATTTTTAGAAAATTTCTTGGAGTTTTGAAAAATCAAGCCCTACCTTCTTCAAGAAGAAAATCAAAGGTGGGGGATTCTACCAAAAAAAAGGTAATTTCTCTTTTTTTTTTTTTTTTACTTTTAAATTTAGAAGCATAATAGTAAGAGTAGGATGGTAAAAGGGTTCATAGATATTGAATAATTAGGCATTGTTTGGTTCGTGAATAAGGAGGAGAATAAGAGGAATAAGAACCTTATTCTGCACTTTATTTCCAAACGAAAAAAAAAAAATTTCTAATTCCCTTCTTAACAAGTGGAACAACAATTTCTCTCTTTATACCTCTATAAATTTAATAATAAAATATTATTAATTAATGTACTATATACTAATTTATTTACTAATTAACTAATTAATTAATTACTATAATAAATATTTAATTAACTATTTGAACAATTAATTTTTTATTTATAAATAATTAGCTAATTAAAAAATTAATTATTATGTATTTATACAATAACTAATATTTATATTGATTAACTAGTTAATACTTTACTAATAAAATTATTTTTTAACTAATTATCTATCTAATAAATAATTAGTTAATTTATTAATTATTTATGGTTAATTAATTTATTAAATAATTAATTAATATTAATTAATTTATTAATTAAAATTTATGATTATCTAGCATTATTAATGATTGAATAATTTAATTTGGTATATTAAATTATTATTTAATTAATATTTTGATGTTATTTAATTAGATAAAATATTATATTTTAAAACTATAATTACTCTTATTTACGTTATTCCAATCTAACTATTAATTAAAATTTATGATTATCTAGCATTATTAATGATTGAATAATTAATTTGTTATATTAAATTATTATTTAATTAATATTTTGATGTTATTTAATTAGATAAAATATTATTATTTTAAAACTATAATTACTCTTATTCACGCTATTCCAATATAACTATTCAATCACTATTTTTCTTATTTTTAAAAATAATTTAATTTTTATCGAAACGTAAAATTAATCTTATTTCAACTTAAGCTAAAAATTATATCTATATAGGAATAATAAAAAATATCTTATTCCTGAACCAAAGAATACTTAGGTGACCAATATAATTCGGATTCGGATTTGACTCTAACTATTCAAACACTATTTTTTTATTTTCAAAAATAATTTATTTTTTATCCAAACTCAAAATTAATCTTATGTCAACTTATCCTAAAAATTATATCTGTACGGGAATAATAAAGAATATCTTATTCCTGAACCAAACAATACTTAGGTGACCAATATAATTCGGATTCGGGTTTGGTTAGAAACGTGAAAATCTCTGATACCAATGTTGAAACCAATATTTTCGCATACCGATTATATATTTCAGATAAAATTTTAAAATAAAATAATATGAAAAAAAAAAGTAATTCTTTATCAATAAAAAATATTCAATTATACCATCAAGGACATTCTTAACCTTATGCAACAATATCTATTGTGGCCAATTCATCTAATTAACCCACGTCTAGATATATATAGCTATCAAGTCAGATAACAAATCTAATTTTTACTTTAAATAATTACAATAAAAATTTAAATATAATTTGAACAAACTCTTTTTATAACTGAATTTTAGATTAAATTTAAATTATACAAAATTTATACTAAAATTTAAATTCGTCAAATTTTTATTTTTTATATTAATATTCAAAACCATATATATTTAATTTGGATGAAATTTTAGGGTCGGATAAAATTTGGGATTTCCGAAGCCACAGATGATTTACAGTGACGGATGATTTCCAGCCTTAGCATGCAATAGCAGGGCCGCCGTCCGAGGCATCGGCGCGCGGGTGGGCGGGCGGGTGTGTGGGGGCAGGCTGACTGGTCAAAAAAGGCGCTGCTGTCGGACATCAGATCCAGCGCTGGATCCTCTCCTTCACCTTCAGCCCCCCCCCCCCTCTCTGTCGTCTCTCTCATCTTCTGACGAGCCCACGCGCCGCCGTGAATGACGGAGCGCAGAGATGGCGCGTGTGTCAGACAACCTCGCTTTTTTATTTTTCTCATTTCTCTCATTCTCTCTCGCTAGGCCCCACTCATGAGCTGTTTTTTTTTTTTTTTTTTTTTTTTTCAATATATATATATATATATATATATATATATATATATATATATATATATATATATATAGCTTATATACTTTCAAAAGCATAAGTCAAAATATGCTTGTGAATTTTTTATCATTAAATTTGTATTAGAATTTGTGTATTTGTAAAGTCAACTAAAAAAAATCTCAATACAAATTCAAGAATAAAAAATTGACAAGCATATTTTTGTTTGCGCTTTTGAGAGTATATAAGTTATATATATATATAGAGAGAGAGTTGTGCTGGAATGCTATTGATAGCAGCCCAACTTTGCCACCCATTTTGTAGCTATTGGATTTCATTGAGATTCGTGCAAGCCCTTTAATTAAAAAGAAAATTTTTTTACTTTTTAATTTTTCTTTTTACTTTTTCTTTTCTCTTTTTTTCATTAAAGAGCCTCCACGAATCTCAATGCGATCCAATGGCTACAAAATGGGTGGCAAAATTGGGCTGGTGCTATCAATAGCATTCCAGCCCAACTCTATATATATATAGTTAGGCTACTATACTATCTATAGTACGGGAGCTCCGGTACAAGAGACGAAGCTATATTAAGGCCCAAGGTGGCCATGACCCCCCTCAATTTTTTTGATATCGCTAAATAGTCCTTGATACTAATTTTTTTGATATCGCTAAATAGAACTTTGTGCTATTAATAGTAAGGGCGGCAATTCAGCTCGTTGTTCGCGAGCCAGCTCGTGTTTGGCTCGAAATAAGCTCAAGATCGAATCACTCGTTTAGTAAACAAGCCGAACAGGAGCTGAGGTCAGCTCGCTCGTGTTCGGCTCGATAGCAGCTCGATATATATATATATATATATATATATATATATATATATATATATATATATATATATATATATATATATATATATATATATAAACTTTACTATTTAGATTTTAGGCTATCAATTTTTTATAAATTTTAATTTTTAGATTAAATTTTTACTTTTTTAATTTTCTTTCAACTTTATACCTAATAGTAGGAATGAAAATCAAACTTGTTGTTCGCGAGTCAGCTCGTGTTCAGCTCGTTAATAAACGAGCCGAACACAAACCGAATTTTTCTGCTCGATATTTAAACGAGCTAGCTTGTGTTCGGCTCGTTTATTAAATGAGCTGAACACGAGCCGACCCCAGTTCGCTCTTGTTCGGCTCGTTGACACTCCTAATTAATAGTATAGTAGTTAGACTCTAATATATTATCAATAGCACCAAACACTTAGTGCTACCAAATTTTTCACCGTTGGATCTATCTCTTAGATTATTTTCATTTTTGGATCATACTATTTTTCTAAGTATATACTAACCCTAATGGCTCACTATTATTCTAATCACACATCTTTTCAAAAAAATTTCAAACTCATAAAATAATTTTAAAAAAATTTCAAACTCATAAAATAATTTTTATAAAAAAAAAATTATTTTATGTCGATCCAAATAAATAGAAAAATATTTTTCATACCAAAAATACTTTTCGCCTTTATTTTACTCGGAACAAAGCATCCTCTTACTTAGTTAACTAAAATAATTAAATTATTATTCAATTAATATTTTTATATTAATTAATTAAATAAAATATTATTATATTAAAATTATAATTATTTATATTTTTATTATTTTAATCTAACTATTCAAACGTTATTTTTTTTTTATTTTCATTCCAATACAATATTAATCTTATTTTTGTTTATTTCAAAAATTATATTTATAAAAAAATAATTTTTATTTATACTAAAACTAAATTATACTTAACAAAAATTTAAATAATAATATGATTGGTTTTACTAATCAGTATTTTATTATGTAATTTTTTTTCTTAATATTAAAATTTATTTACATTTGAGCTAAAGGAGATATGCTACATCTACATCCAAAATTAGGTATAGATCTTATATTTTATTTATTTAAGAATAAATTTTTTTTTTTGCCTATCATTTTAAAATGATAAATAAAATTTATCTCACATTAAAATAAATAAAATATAAAATATACATCTAATTTTAAATGTACACTTAAAAAAATCTTTGCCAAACAACAAGAAAAAAAAAATCTAACGATAAAGATTTAAAATATTCTTGCTTAACAGATTATCCCAGAATAACCCGTTAAACTTTATTCCAACCCCTCCCTCGAATAAAATTTATATCTAGGGGCAATGAATGATTTTTTTTTTTTTTTTTTTTTCAGCTTATCTTCCAATCTGAGGCTATATTTACTAAAATATACTATTTACTAATTATGTTTACTAATTTTGTTTACTAAAATATACTATAAAATATAAAAAATTATTTTATATTTTGTTTACTAATTATGCTCACTAATTTTGTTACTAATTATTATTAACTAAAATATATTATAAAATATAAAAAATTATTTTGTTTAGATAAGATATAATTTATTATTTATAATTAAATTGTTATTTTAATTAATTTATAATAATTAAAATTAATTTATATATATATATAATGTAAGGGTAAAGTTGATATTTTGATAAAAAATATATCAATTTTTTTTACTATTCTCTACTATTCCATAATTTTAACCAAACATAATTTTTTTTATTTCAAAAAATACCAATTTTTGAACCAAACACAATTTAACTTTTATACTTGATTATTCCGAAATAGTAAATTATTTCAGGTATAAAAAAATTTATACCACTTAAATTTATACCGAGCTAAACAAATCTTTTTTTTCTTTTTTGAGAGAAAGATAGCGCATTGTTAGGGGCTTAGAAAATTTTAGTCTAAGTTTCTAGTCCAAACCGTAGTGGGCTTGTCAAGGTGGCCAACATCATTTGTGCGAGGCGAAGAGACATTGTGGGAGGTGAAGAGACTTGCAACCACCACCATTAATGTCAAGGAGATGCCAAGAATCATGGGTTGTAAATGTAGGCTTAGAGGGTGAGTTGTACATAAGCCTATAAATAAGAAAATTGGCTAAGGCCGATTCAACAAGAGAGAGTTGTATCTTATAGTGTTATTTTCTAAGTAAAGAAAGTACTTAGTTTTTTCTGCGGAACCACTACTCCTTTTTCTTTTTTCTACTTTTGCATTTAGTCGTAGAGTGCGAAGGTTCAGACTAACAAATAGAGAATAAGGCTTGCCCTCTTCGAGTAGGAAGGCAGATGCCGCATGAATTTTTATTAGGCGAAAAGTGGACAACATTCTGTCCATTTCATTTATTTTAAAAATAAATTTAATTAAAAATATGAAATAATTAAATTTTGAATTCAAATATAAAAAATCAACCATAGTATTTACCTTGGGGAACTTACAATTCCAAACAAAACAAGGAGAGGGTGGGTTTTAATTATTGACTATTTTGGTTGTTGTGTCCGTGAGCTGTCTCTATCAATCCAGCCGCCTCTTAATTCGCGCAGTTCAAACTCCTGCTTTTATTTACTGGCCTGCTCTGCCCACCCCAGCATCGGTTTTTTAATACTGTTATGGGAACAAATTTATATATGGTCTTTTATTAAGAGATACTCACAATTTCCAAAATTACTAATAAAAATTAATGTTAATTTTATAATGATCCATATGTGACATCCGGTCTATCCAACGAGAATATAATTATAATTAAATATTCACGAAACATGAACAATATTAATAATAATTAAATTTAAATATTTTGAACTATAGTTTAGATTCAACAAATTATTATTGTTAGTGGATCGGATCGTTACATTTGGTATCAGAGCTAATCAATAGCCAAAAGTATGTGATGAGTTTCGGCTGAGCCTTAGTTTAGATAACAGAGTTAGCGAGACAAGTCTCACATCACATGGTGATCTTAGGTTGTCTGTGTGTTTGGACTAACGAAAACGTCATATCTAAACGGGAGGAATCTATGACACTCCAATAATCCCACATCAGATGGAGCCTGGGTCTATATGATAGGACTAGTGAGACAAGTCTCACATCGCCTGATAATTTTAGGTTGTGTGTGTGTTTAGACTGATAAGAACGTCAGATCTAAACGGGAGAAATCTATGACACCCCAATAGTCCCACATTCGGATAGAAATAGAGTTGTGTTATTGGATATATAAGAAACGTAAACACTAGTAATAACAACTAAGGTTAAACATTTTGGGTTGTGATTTGGGTCCAACGAGTTATTATTGTTAGTAGGCCGGGTCGTTACATCATATAAATATATTGAATAATTAATATATTTTTACAAAATTTAATTTTTCATATTTATTCCTTATTGGTTCAAAAATTTTAAGTTGTTTATATATATTCTCTAATTTGTTACCGTTAGTTTCTTGTTTATTTTTTAACAGAATATAAGTGAAATGCCAATTTTGTCATTGCAACTATATTCCTTCAAAAATACTACCGGTTAAAAGGTACATTTATGGTTAAATATAATATCTGAAAAGGTAAAAAAATAAATTTAACTCACTCACTATTGAAGGTTAACTATTTACCTTATAGTTAACTATATTTTTCTAACGGATATTAACGGAAGAAATATATATAAACAACTTACTACTTTTGAAGTGATAAATATAAAAAGTTGAACTCTGTAAGAATATATCTATTATTCGATATGTTTATATAAAGTTGTATAGAATTAATTTATAAGCAAGACTGTTAGCACATTCTAAAATAAAATTTATATTTTACATTTATTTTTCATTTAAAGATTATTATTCTATTACTTATCATATTATTTTTTTTATATTTTTATTAAAATAAATTTAAAATTTTGTGAATCTTAGAATAAGGGTGTAACATATAAACCCTCCTTTTGAATGTATAAATAATATTTTTTTATTAAGCAATACTAGTAGTATACTCTAAAATAGAGTGTAAGATCTACATTCCTCTTTCAGAGTATATAAATAATATTTTTTTTATTAAAATATCTTTCTAAATTTTAAATCTCATTGATAAATTCGAAGGTTTTAAAAATATTTGAATTTTCTTTGAAAATCAATAAGAATATTTTAGTTAACCAGTTATATATCACGCACACTTTTATAAGTCTTGCGTGTTCGAACCACAGCCCAAAATGTTTAAGCCCAGTTATTATTAATTATTACTAGTGTCCATGTCTCATATAAACTCAATTACAATTCCATCCACATCCGATGGGGGACTATTGGGGGTGTCACAGACTCTTCCCGTTTAGGCCTGACATCATCATCAGCCCAAACACACACACACAACAGCCTAAGATCACCAGACGATGTGAGACTTGTCTCGCCAGCCCTATCATCTAGACCCAGGCTCAGCCGAGACTCGCCGCACACTTCCGGCTGGTTATTGGCTTCGATACCAAATGTAACGACCCGGTCCACTAGCAATAATAGCTCGTTGGGCCCAAACCACAGCCAAAATGCTTAAGCCCAATTATTATTACTAGTGTCCATGTCTCATATAAACTCAATCACAATTCCATCCACATCGATGGGGGACTATTGGGGGCGTCACAGCATACAATTTAAAAAATATATATATACAAATTTTTATTTTTATTTTTTATACATATATAGTGTAAGATGATGAATATTATAATTTTTTAATGAATCTATATAAATTTTTTTGGTTAATATAAATAAATTATGTATGGCGATTTTTTTTTTCTTAAAATAAATAAACTATCAATAAAATTTTTATTAATTTTTATTTCTATAAGAAATATAATAATATTTTATCAAAATTAATATTTTATATATAATAAATATATATTATGTCACGCCCCGAGTTTAAAAATCAGGTCTGAATTTTTTTTTTTTTTTTTTAATTAAATCAGAGTTTGCAAAACAGGCGTAACAGACCGCCACACATATAGGAAACCCTCTATTCCGCGAACAGAGACTCCCCTATATATGCACGGCTAGGCTAGTAATCAGCAACAGATATCTCAGTACAACTACTAATCTAGTCAGCAGGAATAATTCAAAATCAGTTATTACATCAATATTTTAAATGTCTAAGTCTAAATCAAATAGAACTGGAATAGAATGCGGAAAATAAAAGTCTGTATAGATCATCAGGGCTCAATATCTACAATCATGGGGACAGCTCTATCGTAACCGGCTCACTGGATCGACCCGCTATCTCCCCACCCGACGGACCTGGAAAATGGTCACCCAGGGGGTGTGAGATACACTGTACATGTATCCCAGTGGGCACGACGAGCCGAGGATCAGCTAATCGTACCTACTGGGTACTAAAATCTGCAGATAGTAAGAGTCAATAGGAAAAGCTGGAAAACATAAATGTCCACTAATCATCAAAATCCACAGATAAGCTAAGTAGGCAGGTAATCAATCATAAGCTGGTATGAAGCATAATCAAGTGACTGTACATATGCAGGTATGGAAAATACCAGAATCAATCCAATATAACAGAGCAGGAATAGGTACTGAAAAATATGCTAGAACATGAGAGTATATCATCTACGCATCAATCACAAGAATACCAAGTACCCAATAAAGGCCACTATTGGTCACGGGGACCTCAGGCTCATAACACTATCTGCACCTATCCCACTGACATAACCCCGCACCCATAAGTGCTATCTGGGGCTCACGGGTCCTTCCTCTAAACCACTTTAACGGTAAAGAACAATAGCCACGGGGAGCGACCCCGGCAACGTTCGTGAAGTACAGCGATGCGTGGCAAGTTGTACTGATCAATCTCACGGTCTAGTGACCGAGTAGTCGGCCACATGCCGAGATCCCATCAGGGAATCATCTGTCTATCTCTATCAGTCAGGATCAATCAATCATGCATATCGAAAAATCGAGCAACATCTCAAATGACAAGAATCAACAGTATAATCAGATCATGAAATCTAAGTACTGGAATATATAGGCTAATAACAGATATGTCTCAAGTGTCAAGTATCAACGAGTATCATCTAATCATGCAGATCTATGTACTGAAAAAGCTGATGAGCAGATATATATGTAACGTGTTTCAAGTAAATCAAGATCTATCAAGAATAATCATAGAGCATGCAACCCTACTAATCAAGGCTAATCATGAACAGGTCTAGCGAGATCAATGTCAATCAGGAGAGTCAGGGTATGTCAAAACAGCTCATATGGGTAAAATCAGCAGGGCAAATCAACAACAGGTGTCCGACTGGACTAAAGCAACCAGAGGGCCAAAAAGCTGAGGCCCGGTTCGAAGATAACCCACCTGGATGAAGGCAGATCCACGAACTCCCGCACAGCTACTGGGAGGCTGGTGCTGAACAACTGAGCCCTATAACAGAGGATCTGGTCAGTAATAGACTCACACAAACCCTTCCCGACGACGCGACAGTAACGGAAAGCTTAACGAGTCAAATAGGCCGATTTATCGATCAAAATCCGATTTCCGATCAACGAGGACCTACGGAACCCAAACAAAATGGCTAGGTGGTGCGTGAGTACTGTCTAAGGGCAGCCAGGGGGTTACATTTGCAAGTTGGTCCATAAAATATTAAAAATTGCACTACATTCCTCAATTAATCGACTGTTTCAGCTCGTTCTTGCAATCCGGGGATCCAACGACGACGCCGTAAGTTTCAGCGGGTCCGTTACGTCGAGACGGAGCCCGTGCTCACAAGGTTGGGCTGTCACGAGGCCCGAGGGCAAAGTTGGCCCATAAACATTAAGAGTCCACATTACGACTTTGCTACAACTTAATGTATACATGTTCTTCTTGAGATCTAGCTAGAGCATGGAATGAAGCATTAATCCAGAAGTGGGGTGCTCACCTTGCGCGCGTCGGAGGCCGGCCGGAAAGATGGCCGGAGCAAGGCTTGAACTCGGGCTAGGGCTCGGGTTGGTGCACTTGGAACAACAGTGGCTCAGACCTGGAACCAAGGTGAGCATCAGCATTAGAACCCTCCCAGAAGATGCTTGGTCCCTGCGGGGTCGAGCCCCGGCGGCCGGAGGCGGCGGCGGCCGGAGACAAGCCCGCACATGATAGCTTCGGGTGCAAACATGGAACCATGCCATCGGGGTACCTCCTGACCCACAACAAAATCATGGGGCACTTATAAATAATATTTACAACTTACCTATGGGGTTTGCCGGTGTCCGGGGCGCCGGAGATGGCCGGAGGAGAAGGTCGGAGCAACCCTCGGGTGCAACTGCAGAGGGTAGAAGTCCTACGTTAAACCCCGCATGCAAGATGATAGGGAGGCTCCTGAGGACCGAGGAAACTCACCTGAGTGGTTCCCGGCGACTGGGGAGCGCCGTCAAGGCGGCGCCGGCGAGGTTCGGTCAAGCTCTAAGGCCAATAATGGCGGATTCCGGCGCGGCGGTCCCGGGCCGGAGCAAGATGGACCAGAGGCTTTGTCTCGATGCTACGGAGCTTGGTGCAGTGGTGGCCGGCGACGGAAGGCCGCGGCGGCGCCGGACGGCGACGATCGGCCTTCGTGTAGAAAAGGGCAGTTCTAGGGCAGCTCCGATCGGGCTCGATCTTGATCCGTTCACCCTCAAATCACGTGGAGGTGTTGCAGTCGTCGAGAGGGACAGATTCAACGGTGTTGATCTCGGGTTCACCGGTCAGATGATGGCGGCGCGCGTGGTCGGCCCGAAAGCGATAATTTTCAGCAGGGTGGCTTCCGCCGGCGATCGGGACGGCGGCCGCGGCTCGGCCTGCACCCAGAGGGTGGCCGTGATGTCAGTAACACGATGGTCGTGCCCGAATGCCAAAATGCAAAGGGAAGTTGCAAGATGTTACCTTGCCGGAGCTTAGCAAGGAGGAGAGGTGGTCCGCGGCGGCGCAGGGCGGCGGCCGGGGCCGGTTCCACTCGAGCTAGGACGCAGCTTCACAGAGGAGGCCACCAGAGAACTCTCAGCCCAAAGAGAATCCTCCTGAGCATCCCCTCCTCAACAACCCGAGAGCAAAGCTTCCATTGTTGCTTTCTTCTCCGGCGACGGGGTGGCGGCGGCCGGTGCGGGGAGGCTCCGTGAGGTGCGGCCGAGAGCGTGGAAAGAGGTTGAGGGGTGCGGCTAGGGCAAGAGCTACGGGCTTAGGGTTCAAGGGAAACCCTAACCCTAATGCATTATATAAATAATACATGCACAATTGCACCATAGTCCCTCGTCACTTAGTATTTACTGTCCAGTCCCTCACTGTATACTTTTCTCACACTCTAGTCCTTCCCCCAAAGGATGGCATGCAATTCGAGGCAATCTTTAGGGTTTCATGTGCAAAAATCGTATTTTTTGCCTTGTTTCACGCTTTTCGAGGCGTTTAGGTTGTCAGATCGAGAAACGGACTTCGCCACGACGTCCGGCTCGACGAATCCTATCAGGTAGCGATTTTCATTTTTCGAAATAGTGCCCGGATGAATTTTCGGTCCAAGAAATACTGTTCCAAATACCGTTTATCGCGCTTTGCGAGACCTTAGGGTCGTCAAACGGAAATTCCATCAGCGCCATTGCGTCCAGAACGACGAAACCGTTAAAATCCACTATTTGAAGTGCTATGATCAGCCTCCGGACAGTGAATTGGCTCAACGTTGGCGCTAAAGGAGTTCGAAAATAGGGTTTACTGTTCACTTGTACCCGCGACTTAAGTCACGGGTCCCGCCGGCTTCAACGCTGATTTCTGGAAGATCCGACCGTCAGATCTGAACAAGTTTAATATGGTTTTCACTCAGTTCGTCATGACGGTCGCACTCGCGGTCTCGGATCTTCGAGATCAGGCTCGGATTGAAAAGTGATATTTCTGGCCCACTAACTGTGCAATTTACACTGCAGAAAAGGGGCTCTTAGGCTACTGGTGCTTTTCATGATCCACATTCAACTTGACTTAAATCGCTTGCATTTATTTATTTATTTATAAAAATTCAAATTCTTACATCTCTCTCACCAAAAAGGAAGTTTCGTCCCTGAAACTTAATACAACTAAGAACCAAATAAATAGGGGTAACGCTCCATCATGGTTGATTCGCGTTCCCACGTGGCTTCACGCTCCTCATGGTTCTCCCATTGTACTTTGACCTAGGGGATCGATCTGTTCCTCAGCTTCTTCTCATCTCGAGCCAGGATTTTCAGTGGTGTCTCAGTAAGGATGTCCTTAATTTACCGTTATCTGGAACACACCAACGGCCCCTGAATCGGATAGAGTCATCGGCGTGCAGCTGGTAATTCGTCAGTCTGTCCCAGTGGTATCCGTTCACGAATCTCATGGGAGGAGGGGTCCGACTACTGTCCCTCCTTTATGCGATCAAGCAGGGTAGACTGCACTACCATCGCTAAGAGTCGAGCGGTAGACCCCGAAGGAACGATCTCCAAGTCTAGACGCTGGAACTCGGAAATCAAGCGATCCTGATCAGTGATCATTAGCAGCTCTGGGGACACGTGCTTTCGGCTCACAGCATCCGCTACCACAATGGCCCGATAACTTGTCCGTTGACCGAACATACATGGTCCCTAACGTCAAGGCACCTTGTACTGTGTGGTTTGCGATAACACTAGGGTTCACAATTCTGTTTCATCCAAACCGCTAAAAATTTTGGTTCATTTACTGTTCATTTGTACTACCACTTATTTCTATTATCGAATCAGTTGCACGATCTGGCGAGGTCAACTTGGCTAGTGACCGCAAGCTAGGACGAATTGTCTACATTAATGACAAATATAATCTGTCCACTATACACACGACTATCTGAGACCTACCTAAGGTCCAATATGATCTGGGATATCATCACTGAACTTTAACATCGTTGTCCAGAGGGTAACCCCGGAGACTATAACCAGCGAACAAGTAGACCCAATCACGATATTACCCCTTACGGGGTAGAGTACTTCAAACCACTCTTTCGACATTACCTTGTCTGCAGCCAACATACTTATTGAAAGAAGGGTGAAATACCCAAGATCTGTCGCCAACATCAAGTTGGGGACACGACTCCCACCGGAGTCAACAGAAGGTATAACTCATACCTCACGACACAAATCTCTATGCCGATACTATAACCCTATATCAACTATCTCTACCGATTATCTTAAATGAATCACCGCTTTTAGCCTGTCCATCAACCATGTCTGCGCCAAAGCGCTCACCATTACCACCATCTCTATCAAGGTAATCGTGAATCCCAAATTATTTTACACTGATCAGGGTTGGGACACGATTCATTAAGGTCTAATATTTGCTGAGTGTCGTCAGAATCCTTCCATCCAAAACAACAAGATTGCTAACCTCATAGGCATCCCGATACTATATTCGGGGAATCTCCGGTAATAGCAGCCACAAAATAGTTTTGATAACCACGGCTACGACAACAGTCACCATAACATGTGACGCGGGGACAACTGGAGGATCAATGACTTCTCCAATCCCTGGACTAGTGGTAGAGCCAGTGCAACAATAGCAACTATCTGATGCTGAGCCATCTGCTGGACTATCCCAGCAAAAACGGTGAGCTGATTCTCTAACCGCTGCCAAAAATCCGAGCTCTCAGGCTCCACTGATACATCAAACCCATGGCTCGTACCACAACCGCAGCTAACACTGCACCCACTGTGACCACTAAGCCCAGAGCGCGTGCGAACACCGCTCATAGTCACAACAACAAGTTAGGAAAACGTCTCATAAGTGTGAAAATACACCTGAGCTCCTAACCGCTAGACAAATACCCCGCGCTCTCACGTCATAAGTCATCCTAGGGTTCATCCTAACCAGATCCAAATCAATTTTCCTAGGTACCGTGTACCTATTTCTCTGATACCATCTAATCTGTCACGCCCCGAGTTTAAAAATCAGGTCTGAAATTTTTTTTTTTATTTTTAATTAAATCAGAGTTTGCAAAACAGGCGTAACAGACCGCCACACATATAGGAAACCCTCTATTCCGCGAACAGAGACTCCCCTATATATGCACGGCTAGGCTAGTAATCAGCAACAGATATCTCAGTACAACTACTAATCTAGTCAGCAGGAATAATTCAAAATCAGTTATTACATCAATATTTTAAATGTCTAAGTCTAAATCAAATAGAACTGGAATAGAATGCGGAAAATAAAAGTCTGCATAGATCATCAGGGCTCAATATCTACAATCATGGGGACAGCTCTATCGTAACCGGCTCACTGGATCGTCCCGCTATCTCCCCACCCGACGGACCTGGAAAATGGTCACCCAGGGGGTGTGAGATACACTGTACATGTATCCCAGTGGGCACGACGAGCCGAGGATCAGCTAATCGTACCTACTGGGTACTAAAATCTGCGGATAGTAAGAGTCAATAGGAAAAGCTGGAAAACATAAATGTCCACTAATCATCAAAATCCACAGATAAGCTAACTAGGCAGGTAATCAATCATAAGCTGGTATGAAGCATAATCAAGTGACTGTACATATGCAGGTATGGAAAATACCAGAATCAATCCAATATAACAGAGCAGGAATAGGTACTGAAAAACATGCTAGAACATGAGAGTATATCATCTACGCATCAATCACAAGAATACCAAGTACCCAATAAAGGCCACTATTGGTCACGGGGACCTCAGGCTCATAACACTATCTGCACCTATCCCACTGACATAACCCCGCACCCATAAGTGCTATCTGGGGCTCACGGGTCCTTCCTCTAGACCACTTTACCGGTAAAGAACAATAGCCACGGGGAGCGACCCCGGCAATGTTCGTGAAGTACAGCGATGCGTGGCAAGTCGTACTGATCAATCTCACGGTCTAGTGACCGAGTAGTCGGCCACATGCCGAGATCCCATCAGGGAATCATCTGTCTATCTCTATCAGTCAGGATCAATCAATCATGCATATCGGAAAATCGAGCAACATCTCAAATGACAAGAATCAACAGTATAATCAGATCATGAAATCTAAGTACTGGAATATATAGGCTAATAACAGATATGTCTCAAGTGTCAAGTATCAACGAGTATCATCTAATCATGCAGATCTATGTACTGAAAAAGCTGATGAGCAGATATATATGTAACGTGTTTCAAGTAAATCAAGATCTATCAAGAATAATCATAGAGCATGCAACCCTACTAATCAAGGCTAATCATGAACAGGTCTAGCGAGATCAATGTCAATCAGGAGAGTCAGGGTATGTCAAAACAGCTCATATGGGTAAAATCAGCAGGGCAAATCAACAACAGGTGTCCGACTGGACTAAAGCAACCAGAGGGCCAAAAAGCTGAGGCCCGGTTCGAAGATAACCCACCTGGATGAAGGCAGATCCACGAACTCCCGCACAGCTACTGGGAGGCTGGTGCTGAACAACTGAGCCCTGTAACAGAGGATCTGGTCAGTAATAGACTCACACAAACCCTTCCCGACGACGCGACAGTAACGGAAAGCTTAACGAGTCAAATAGGCCGATTTATCGATCAAAATCCGATTTCCGATCAACGAGGACCTACGGAACCCAAACAAAATGGCTAGGTGGTGCGTGAGTACTGTCTAAGGGCAGCCAGGGGGTTACATTTGCAAGTTGGTCCATAAAATATTAAAAATTGCACTACATTCCTCAATTAATCGACTGTTTCAGCTCGTTCTTGCAATCCGGGGATCCAACGACGACGCCGTAAGTTTCAGCGCGTCCGTTACGTCGAGACGGAGACCGTGCTCACAAGGTTGGGCTGTCACAAGGCCCGAGGGCAAAGTTGGCCCATAAACATTAAGAGTCCACATTACGACTTTGCTACAACTTAATGTATACATGTTCTTCTTGAGATCTAGCTAGAGCATGGAATTAAGCATTAATCCAGAAGTGGGGTGCTCACCTTGCGCGCGTCGGAGGCCGGCCGGAAAGATGGCCGGAGCAAGGCTTGAACTCGGGCTAGGGCTCGGGTTGGTGCACTTGGAACAACAGTGGCTCAGACCTGGAACCAAGGTGAGCATCAGCATTAGAACCCTCCCAGAAGATGCTTGGTCCCTGCGGGGTCGAGCCACGGCGGCCGGAGACAAGCCCGCACATGATAGCTTCGGGTGCAAACATGGAACCATGCCATCGGGGTACCTCCAGACCCACAACAAAATCATGGGGCACTTATAAATAATATTTACAGCTTACCTATGGGGTTTGCCGGTGTCCGGGGCACCGGAGATGGCCGGAGGAGAAGGTTGGAGCAACCCTCGGGTGCAACTGCAGAGGGTAGAAGTCCTACGTTAAACCCCGCATGCAAGATGATAGGGAGGCTCCTGAGGACCGAGGAAACTCACCTGAGTGGTTCCCGGCGACTGGGGAGCGCCGTCAAGGCGGCGCCGGCGAGGTTCGGTCAAGCTCCAAGGCCAATAATGGCGGATTCCGGCGCGGCGGTCCCGGGCTGGAGCAAGATGGACCAGAGGCTTTGTCTCGATGCTACGGAGCTTGGTGCAGTGGTGGCCGGCAACGGATGGCCGCGGCGGCGCCGGACGGCGACGATCGGCCTTCGTGTAGAAAAGGGCAGTTCTAGGGCAGCTCCTATCGGGCTCGATCTTGATCCGTTCACCCTCAAATCACGTGGAGGTGTTGCAGTCGTCGAGAGGGACAGATTCAACGGTGTTGATCTCGGGTTCACCGGTCAGATGATGGCGGCGCGCGTGGTCGGCCCGAAAGCGATAATTTCCGGCGGGGTGGCTTCCGCCGGCGATCGGGACGGTGGCCGCGGCTCGGCCTGCACCCAGAGGGTGGCCTTGATGTCAGTAACGCGATGGTCGTGCCCGAATGCCAAAATGCAAAGGGAAGTTCCAAGATGTTACCTTGCCGGAGCTTAGCAAGGAGGAGAGGTGGTCCGCGGCGGCGCAGGGCGGCGGCCGGTGTCACGCCCCGGGGTCGAAACTGCGACCCGGGCTCGCCAACAGATCCGCCATCTGTACGGAAACTGCTGCACAGACGAAGCGTCTACCCTGCAAGTCAGATCTAAAGCTAAAACATGTGTCAGAGCTGAGACTAAAAAGAAAAGCCAAAGAATAAATACTGAAAACTGAAATAAGTAAGCTCCACTAAAACATAAATCCTCAATACAGGTCCCTCAAATAAAATAGTAAAATACAATCCTCACCCTCTCAGTACAAAAGTGGAATCACTCTAATACTCCTAGTGGGTATATCAGAAAAGAGGAGTAAAGCAACCACCCACCTGAAGAGCAACTGTCCAAATCCGTACAGCTGAAAATACCAAAAACTCCAAATCCTTGCTCCCACGATTTTAGCACACCCGTGATATTCCTGATACAATACAAAATCCACTAAATACACTTAAGTTCCCAAATAAAGCTCTTATAACCACATACAACCTCGGATTCGAAACTGTTAAATTATCACCTGCAGAAAGTGCCCAGAAAATTCCAAGAAAAATATCACAGCGATCCTTGCGTCGCTAGCTTCGCAACGGTACCTTGCACGCCCAAATCAGAGTTCGGTAAGTCAAGATAAAAATCCGGCAAGGTGGTGATCCAAACAACAAACTGTGGAAAAAGACTGCGCACAGTACACTGAGAAAACAGTGATTTTCACCTCGAAATAAATCTCACGAAAATCCAATAAAAATACGAGCGCGTTCCTTGCGATCTGTAGATGAAAAAGTTGTAAAGGCTCGTCTCCGTATGACGCTCGAGCGCGAAGATATGGCCAAAATACTCCGATGCTGTCCTCACATTCCTCACAGAAAAAGGGGGTCCATTGTTACCTCGGGATCCGAGCCAAAGAAGCAAAATCAGAATGCGCGATCAAAATGAAAGATGAAGCCCTACCTGTCGTGAAGCCAACGGCGCAAAAATCACAGAAAAAGGAGCTCGGGGTAGGCCGGGGAGCTAAAACACTGCTGCTGCGCCGAGAAGAAGAACACAGAAAACGCAACGTCGCGCCGCGCCGTAAAATCGAGATCTCGAAATCCGTGCCACCCGAAAATCTGAAACTTGGTAGGTGTAATCCTCACTTGAAGGAGAAGAAATCTCCCTCTCACCTCCCCTTCGAGCTGAGGTCTCGAAGGGGTCGAAAATCGCCCTTGAAGAGCCCTCGGTTGCAGCTTAAAGGAAATCCAGAAATTCTTTTCAGAAAATACCCAACGTGTCCCTGGGAAATTTTCGCTGCGCCCGGTGCACGTGAGCCCACCCAATGGAGACGCGCCACGTGGCCCCAACCACCGTGCACGCCCGTGCACCACGCACCCCCCG
This sequence comes from Tillandsia fasciculata, assembly GCA_029168755.2. Lineage (NCBI taxonomy): Eukaryota > Viridiplantae > Streptophyta > Magnoliopsida > Poales > Bromeliaceae > Tillandsia > Tillandsia fasciculata. The sequence goes on from CM054941.1 coordinate 21,657,841, forward strand.
CACGTCGCGTACGGCACCTGCTACACCGCTTGCGTAGACCGGGAGCACCACACCGAGCCAATAAAATTCTGCCACGTGTCACCCTGTCGGTCCACCGTGCACCCAAGAAACTCCGTGGACCGCGCGCAGTGAGCCGCCCAACCATCATCCGCCACGTGGCAGCGCCCTGGTGCACGGCCGCCGCCGTGGACCGCGCGCCTGCCCGCGGCCCTGCGCGCTGCCCGCGCCCCTGCACGCGCCGCGTGCCGCCGCTGCTCCGCCTTGCCCGTGGGGTCGCGCCGCCGCCGCCGGTGCTGCCCGCCGCCGGCGCCGGCGCCGGCGATCGCCGGAAAGTACTGTTCCGGCCGTGAACAGTACCGAGCACCAAAAATACATGTGGGTAGTCCGTTTTGACCGTTTTCGCGCGCTGATTCCAAATACGGCGTCCGTTTTGCCAAATTCCAATCCTAAAATTTGCCGGAGGCTCCCGGAAAGGTATTTTCATTCCGAATTTCGCGCCGAGTCCCAATTTGATATCCGATTTGCGCGAAAACACTTCTAAACATCCAACGGGTCTTCCGGTTATCCACGTGATCTATTTAAGCCCCGAATCCATCACTTGAGTCCAAATTGGCGCGCGAACACCGCCGACATGCCCCGTAGGCCTCCCGAAGCTGCCGGTCACACCGTAGAAGCCCTGCAAAGATCCGGGTCACCACAGCCGGGGCCGGTTCCACTCGATCTCGGACGCGGCTTCACAGAGGAGGCCACCAGAGAACTCTCAGCCCAAAGAGAATCCTCCTGAGCATCCCCTCCTCAACAACCCGAGAGCAAAGCTTCCATTGTTGCTTTCTTCTCCGGCGACGGGGTGGCGACGGCCGGTGCGGGGAGGCTCCGTGAGGTGCGGCCGAGAGCGTGGAAAGAGGTTGAGGGGTGCGGCTAGGGCAAGAGCTACGGGCTTAGGGTTCAAGGGAAACCCTAACCCTAATGCATTATATAAATAATACATGCACAATTGCACCATAGTCCCTCGTCACTTAGTATTTACTGTCCAGTCCCTCATTGTATACTTTTCTCACACTCTAGTCCTTCCCCCAAAGGATGGCACGCAATTCGAGGCAAGTTCTTTAGGGTTTCATGTGCAAAAATCGCATTTTTTGCCTTGTTTCACGCTTTTCGAGGCGTTCAGGTTGTCAGATCGAGAAACGGACTTCGCCACGACGTCCGGCTCGACGAATCCTATCAGGTAGCGATTTTCATTTTTCGAAATAGTGCCCGGATGAATTTTCGGTCCAAGAAATACTGTTCCAAATACCGTTTATCGCGCTTTGCGAGACCTTAGGGTCGTCAAAGGGAAATTCCGTCAGCTTCATTGCGTCCAGAACGACGAAACCGTTAAAATCCACTATTTGAAGTGCTATGATCAGCCTCCGGACAGTGAATTGGCTCAACGTTGGCGCTAAAGGAGTTCGAAAATAGGGTTTACTGTTCACTTGTACCCGCGACTTAAGTCGCGGGTCCCGCCGGCTTCAACGCTGATTTCTGGAAGATCCGACCGTCAGATCTGAACAAGCTTAATATGGTTTTCGCTCAGTTCGTCATGACGGTCGCACTCGCGGTCTCGGATCTTCGAGATCAGGCTCGGATTGAAAAGTGATATTTCTGGCCCACTAATTGTGCAATTTACACTGCAGAAAAGGGGCTCTTAGGCTACTGGTGCTTTTCATAATCCACATTCAACTTGACTTAAATCGCTTGCATTTATTTATTTATTTATAAAAATTCAAATTCTTACATATTATTATATTAATAATATAATATTTTATCAGCGGTGTTTATATTGTGTCCGTATCCTAATATTTTGAAAGCTGTATTCGAGTTGTGTCGTATTTCATGTACCGTATCAGTGTTTATAATATTTAGTCAACTTGAAATATATTAGATATTTTTAAATTTTTAAAGAGTATATTAGATATATCCTTATTATTGAAAGTATGTTTGTTTCAGTGAAGATGAAGTTCAAGTTATTGTAGATTTTCCATTGAATTAGAGTTCTCATTAAAAATTATTATTTTTTCTTTATTTGTTTATACAGCTGTTTGTTTGGCTGAAAGTGATCAATGGTGTAAAAGCCGAAGGTGTGAGAGATGGATTAATAGCTGAAGGTGTGAGAGAGGTGTGAGAGATGCATTAATAGTTTATTGGCTAAATTACAGAAATTTTTTTTATAATATACTGTTTTTTTATTTTGTCTTTCTGATTTTTTAAAAGACTATATTTTGCTCACTCATAATTATAAAATTATTTTTAGGGATAACGGGATTAATAAAACATGTGAAATGACAATAATGTCCTCCTTCTAACTCATCTTCTTCCGTTGAAGGTAAGACGAAACCCTAGCTCTTCCTCCCTGCGCCAGGAGCGAGCGCCCGTCGCTGTAGGTTGCCGCGCCTAGCTGCGCGGGCCCGAGCGGTGACTGCGCCGACGACGACGGCGACGACGGCGACGACGGCGGGATCCCTCACGGAGAAGAAAGGGGTTGAATAATATTTTCGGTATATTATTTAAGAAATTGACGGCTCACTAACGGAATGCTGACGGCGGAGTGTAAATGCATAATTTCATAATTACGATAGGGTAAAAGATAGGGGTAAAATGTAGGTTTTTGAAAGACATAAAATAAAGTAAAAAACGGTATACTATGAGAGAATTTTCTATAAATTAGCCTAGTTTATTATACTTTTCTCCGCAATTGACTTCGGTCTTGAGTTGATTTAGTCGGTTAAGTTATTTCAAAAAAATTATATTTCAGGTAAAGATAAAATTATAGTAAACTAAATAACAAAAATAGATATTTACAGAAAAAAGTCATTTATAATTTTCTATTTTTGGTGAAATAAATTTACCCTCGAAAAAAAAAAAAAAACTACTTGTACTTATATACAAGTATACATTTTGCACCCTTGATATCCAAAAATTTCAAAAAAAAATCAAATAAATTTTATTTAAAAAAATATAAAATTAGAGAAAAAATGATAGGTCATTGGATCATTAGATGGATGAGATATGCATCTTATACCAAGTTTAGGCGTGTACGTATATATTAATATATAGTATTACTCACTGTTCATTAATTTAAGCTATGGGGCTTCCACTGTAAATCTTGCACAGTATTATACACGTAATTTAAAATATCATATAATTTTACCAACACATTAAGTACACATGCATAAAGCAACATAATCGAGTACTTTTGGCGGTGCTAATTTTTAAATACTAAAAATTAATTAATACAAAGTTTTGTGAATAGGAGTTGTAAGATTCACAACTATATAGATGTACAAATGAGAGTTTCTATGAGCTATCCTATCAATACAATTCCAAATTATTTGAAAAAATAATCTAATTTTATTTTATAATTTTAAATTGATCATGATTATATTTTAATTATTTCAGACTTGAGAGTATTTTGAGAATTTTATTTTATTATTTCAGTAGTTTTGAATATTGTGATGACTAGTTATGTTTAAGTTAATTATCGCTCAGTACGCACACTCATTCCTCTTAAATTTTTAGATTTAACTACCATTCAAAATATTATAGCTGAATTTTGATCTTGAAATTTGTAGGTTATAGATCTAAAAAGTTAAAAGGATTGAGTGTGTTAGAGCTAAAATAATTCTAAAATTGATGGCTTTTTGAAAAGTTGAACATAATAAAATTTTATACCCCCACTTACTTAAGTATCACTATTTCTACACTAATCTTATTAAATATTATTGTTTTTATTATTTGTTGACTAAAATCTAAAAGAGTGTATTGTGAAGAGATTGAACCAGTGTAACATATATAGATATAATATATATATAATATATATATAGATATCTAATATATATATATATATATGGGTAAATATAAGTGTACACCCCATGAGGGGTGTACATCTTACACCTCACCCCATTTTGAGGTGGGGTGAATTTTACTGATCACATATGGAAGAAGCCCCACCCCAGGATAGGGTGGGATGTAGGACGTACATCCCTTATGGGGTGTACACCTAGCATCTCCCCCAATTTTAATATAGCCCTCATAATATGGATCAAGTTAAATCTATAAAAAGCTAGTAGCACGCACAGTTGGACGCCAAGAATATCAAATGCTTTAAATGTAACGATTCGGTCCACTAGTAATAATAATTTATTAATTAAATTCAAATCATAGCTCAAAATATATATATATATGCTGGTATATATTATATATATATATATATATATATATATATATTATATATATATATATAATGCTGGTATATATATGTCCGGCTAGAATACTATCGATAGCACCAAGCAATTAGTGCTATCAAGTTTTCAGCCGTTAGATGAAAAGATATGCGGTTGGAATTATAGTGGTTCCCTAAGATTTTTACTATTCAACCAACCACATAGTAAACCCTAGGGGGTACTATCATCTTAACTACACATCTTTTAATTCAACGGCTAAAAACTTGATAGCACCAATGGCTTGGTGCTATCGATAGTATTCTAACCGGACTATATATGGCTTGGTGCTATCAAGTTTTTAGCCGTTGGATTAAAAGATGTGTGGTTAAGATGATAGTAGTTCCCTAGAGTTTACTAGGTGGTTGGTTGAATAGTAAAAATCTTAGTGGACCACTATAATCCCAACCGCATATCTTTTCATCCAACGACTGAAAACTTGATAGCACCAATTGCTTGATGCTATCGATAGTATTCTAACCGGACTCTCTATATATATATATATATATATTGTTTTATTTAATTTTAGTTCAAATATTGGATCAAAATTCTAAGATTTGGGGGAAAATGAAAGATATTGTACCGAAAACGTAGCTTTCGAACTTTTAAAATTGTTGCCATACGAAGGACAAGATAAAAGAACAAGAAAAGGAAGGGAATTTAGTAATATTCCAATCCAAAATAAGAGAGTAGGGTGGGTCAAGCAGTTAAGTGGAGCTTTCTAAGTCCCCAGTATTTGGCCTCTCACCACAAATTCTGAAGTTATCTACTAGCAAATCTAAGTTAGATTCCTCCTATACCTAAATTTGGATTGGGTCACAAGTTTGGTATTCAGGTTAAGTGCTTATTGGACTCGGCGCACCGCACCGCACCGCATCGGACCGCATCGCATCGTGCTACTACAAATGTGCTCATTCGAGAGCTTTTGCGCAGTAAGCTTTGTCGGCGGTTACATATGAAGAGAAAAATATGGTGGGAATATATTCTATTTATTTTTATAAAAGATCGTGTAATGCAGGTCGCAATGATTCGATTATAATATAATTTTTATATTTGTATTTAAAAATAGCTCGAAAAGTATATATATACGCTATAAAAAAAAGCAATATTTAAAAATATTTTTTTTATATACTTAATGATGCTTAAAAGCGTCTTAATATAGTCTAACGATGTATTTAAAAGTGTCGATTAAAACGTCGGTAAATAAAAAGTCGCTACGTATATACCGACGCTTATACCAAGTGTCGGTAAAATATCTTCTGACGTTTTAAAGCGTCAAGATTTTTTAAAGTTATGACACTTTAAAGCGTCAAAAAATTAAAAATAATAGTAAAATTTATTATTTAATAAATTAATTTAATATAATAAAAAATTTATATGACGACACTTTTTGAAGTGCCGATATTTGTTATATTATAGAGACACTTGAGGAAGCTTCCCTCAAGCAACGTCTAAAAAGTATTCTTATATTGAAATTTTTTTATAATGATATATAACTTTGGGTTACCATACTCTTATGAGTATAAATTTTTTTGTACTCATAATTTTTTCGTCCTTGGGTGAGGATGATAGTGGTCTCTTTAGAATTGATAGTGGTCCTTCTAGAATTTAGTGGATTGTTGATGAAATAGTATAAGTCCTAGAAAGTATTATAATCATAACAGCACATTCTTCATCCAAAAATCGAAAATTTATGAATACGAAAGAGTTTTACTTATAAGAATGTAATAGCCGAACTTTTATATATATATATATATATATATATATATATAATATATATATATATATATATAATATATATATATATACTTAATGATGCTTAAAAGCGTCTTAATATAGTCTAGCGACGCATTTAAAAGTGTCGGTTAAAATGTCGATAAATAAAAAATCGCCACGCATATACCGATACTTATACCAAACGTCGGTAAAATATCTTCTGACGCTTTAAAGCGTCAAGATTTTTAAAGTTCTGACGCTTTAAAGCATCAAAAAATTTAAAATAATAGTAAAATTTATTATTTAATAAATTAATTTAATACAATAAAGAATTTATATGACGATGCTTTTTGAAGCGTCGATATTTGCTATATTATAGAGACACTTGGGGACGCTTTTCTTAAACAACGTCTAAAAAGTATCCTTATATTGAAATTTTTTTGTAGTGATATATAACGTAGAGATACCATACTCTTATGAGTATAAATCTTTTATACTCATAACTTTTTCGTCCTTGGCTAAAGAAATATACGGTTAGGATAATAGTAGTCCTCCTAAGATTTAGTGGTTTGTTTGTGAAATATTATAAATTTTTGGGACTAGCATAATTTTAGCCGCACATTTTTCATCCAAAGAAAATTTAAAAAAGAATAGCATTAATAGTATATATAAAAGTATATATAAAATTTGTTGAAAGGATCTTTGGGCGCTCGGAGAATTTGGGCGCGGGTTAGATTCGGTCGGCATTTTAAAAATCTGAGTCCAAATTCGAATCCGACGAATTTTAAAATTTTATATCCAAATTCGAACTCAATTAAAAATTTAAAACCTTAACACGTAACTTGAACTTGGAACAATTATTTTGCTTTACCATATTTCAAAATATATTACATGAAATCTAAATTTTTAAAAATATAAATTCAAATATAACATTAAACATTTATATGTATTATATAATGCAAAATCAATTCGGGTTCGGGTTGGATACAAACAATATTCATACCGAAATCCAAATCCGTCAGATTTTTCTTTTTTTTTTTTTAATCTCTATTCGAAACTATATCTGTATAACATCAGATAAATTCATCTGTTCAGATTCTGATTCGGAGTTTGGATACCTCTATTGACCGGGTTGGATACAAACAATATTCATACCGAAAATCCAAATCCATCGGATTTTCTTTTTTTTTTTTTTTTTTTTTTTTTAATCTCTATTCGAAACTGTATCTGTATAACATCAGATAAATTCATCTTGTTCAGATTCTGATTCGGAGTTTGGATACCTCTATTGACCGGGTTGGATACAAACAATATTCATACCGAAATCCAAATCCATCGGATTTTCCTTTTTTTTTTTTTTTTTTTTTAATCTCTATTCGAAACTGTATCCGTATAACATCAGATAAATTCATCTTGTTCAGATTTTGATTCGGAGTTTGGATACCTCTATTGAGCGGGTTGGATACAAACAATATTCATACCGAAATCCAAATCCATCGGATTTTTCTTCTTTTTTTTTTTTAATCTCTATTCGAAACTGTATCTGTATAACATCAGATAAATTCATCTTGTTCAGATTCTGATTCGGAGTTTGGATACCTCTATTGAGCGGGCCGGGCTCGCGCTAAGGCTAAATAAAACTAGGTTCGGTACAGCACGGCCCGTATTTTCGAACCAAACCCAAGTCCACAATCGATTCGAGTTCTCAAAAAGACCAGCCCATATAAACACAGCTCAAACACTATATATATACTAATTTCGGACGTGCACTTCGTAGCAGATAGAAACTATAAACTAATCTCTCTTTGATGTTTGAAGTTTTAGATAAATCAGATCTATTCAAACTCAAATACATATATTAGAGATTTTCTATCAAATATTTTTTTGTTAAAGTATAAACATTCTGATTTTAATATAAATTCACAATAAATCAGAAAAGAAATATTAGGACATTTTATTAAACAGTAAATGTAGAAAACAAAACTAAGAAAGCAAGTACTTATTTGTAGATATAAAATCTATAATCTATAATTATATAAAAAAATTTCAATGGGTTTTACATATAATGCCATAAAAATTTAAACTTTTAAAGTAAAAAATAGGAATTTTGGTATTATAAATTGCACAAAGTGGATAAGAATCAACAGAGTATGATCATGTTCTCGCTAACAAATGAGTAAGCAATTAAATTAAATATAAAAATAATTTAAAAAATAATATAAATATAATAATAGTAAACACTTCAGCGTACAAATAAAAAAAGCACAAATAAAAAAAGCACTTCAGCGTCTACATGCCCCGCTCCTCCACCTCAAAAATAATTATGCAAAATATATTAATTTTTAAAAAATATTAATAAAAAAATTTATATATATATATATATATATATATATATATATATATATATATATATATATATATATATATATATATATAATTTCTTGCTCATTAGCTTTTGAATTTTTAATATTTTTATTTTTTTTAAAAAAAAACTGTATAGTCATTTTTACCATAATAATAATATCTAAAAATCTAAAAAAAAAAAATTAAGTATTAAGGTCTAATATAATTTATAAATAAAGTATTATGATATATCAAAAAATCAAGTATTAAGATTTAGTATAATTTATAAATTAAGTATTACGGTGCATTATGGACCACAAGGCAATATTATTAATTTTTTTAAAAAAAATATTTTGATCCCTAAAGTTTACATTATTTTAATTTTATTAATAACTTAAGGCTAAATTAAAGAAAATCTTCCTGTAATATCTCGCTTTTTCACTTTGTCCCTCTGTCCTTTTAAAAGCCTACATTTTGCCACTCCGTAATTACCGAAATATGCATTTACCCTTCCGCCGTCACCATTCCGTGAGTGAACGTACCGTCAATTTTTAAAAAAATATTATTGGATATACCCAAAATACCCTTCAAGAATGGCGGGAAATAAGCTAAAACTCATTCTCTCTCCAATATAAGGTAAGGGCATTTTCGTCAATTTACCTCCTCCGTTAATGCCGTTGCTTCCTAAAGACAATTCGGTAATTACGATTGGGCAAAATGTAGGCTTTTAAAAGAGATGAGGGCAAAGTGAAAAAACAGAATATTACAGGGAGGTTTTCTGTAATTTAGCCTTAACTTAATAATAAAGTGAGGGGGGGGGACGGCCATTTTGGGTCTCCATGTGGCTCCGTTCATGACCTTCACATCTAGCTCCTCGAGCAGAAGTTGCTCAAGGAGACCGTCGCCATTGTCCCCTTTCTCGAGCATGAGATTGCCGCGAAGAGCGCCGAGATCCAGCGCTCCAGGAACAAATTAGAATCGTTAATTAATATATTTGTATAAATTCACGGCTAGAAAACTATAAAAGGCAAATTTTAAAGTATTTAAATTATCTAGGAACCAAATTTGTATCAGTGTATTGATTTATTTAAGTCAAATTAAAAGTTAACAATGTGTCAATAAATAAATAAATAAATAAATAAATAAACGTTGAGCGGATCATTTCAAAACGGCCTATAAAATAAGTCAAAAAAGAAAGATTAGATGGGCCAATTCGAAGAACTTTTTATGGGCCGGTTTAGGCCCAGTCTGATTATCGGGCCGGATTGTACTTTTGAAAAAAACTATAACCCGAGAACATCTACAAATCAATCCTTATTTGACTCCTCGCAATAATATATTCTTCGCAATTAATTGTCTCGAACTCCTGAGTCCTGACTATAGATGTCAACGGGTTGAATTCGGAGAAAATTTTTAAAAATTCGAATCCGACTATAACCACGAAACCTGAATCCGAATCTGAATCCGACGAATTTTAAAATTTTATATCCAAATCCGAACCCGAAACAATTATTTCTCTTTTTCTCTTTACAATATTTCAAAACATATTACATTAAATATAAACTTTTAAAATATAAATTTTAATTTAATATTTAATATTTAATATTTATATACATATATATTATATAACGTAAAATCAATTCAGATTCGGATCGAGTAAGTCAAAAGCCATATCTGAATTCAAATCTATCGGGTTTTCATTTTTTTTTATATCTGTATCCGAATTCATATCCGTTTAATAAATTCATTTCGTTCGAATTCGAATTCAGATAAAATTTTGAGAGTATCCGTACTCATTGACATCCCTACTCCTGGCCTCACCGTCCTATCTAAGTAGGGGTGTCAACGAGCCGAACACGAGCTGGCTCGTTTAAATATCGAGCTGAAAATTTCGGCTCGTTTATTAACGGGCCGAACACAAGCTGGCTCGCGAACAACAAGTTTGATTTTCATTCCTACTATTAGGTGAAAAGTTGAAAGAAAATTAAAAAATTAAAACTTTAATCTAATAATTAAAATTCATAAAAAATTGATAGCCTAAAATCTAAATAGTAAAGTTTATATATATATATATATATATATATATATATATATATATATATATATATATATATATATATATATATTCGAGTTGTTATCGAGTCGAACACGAGCGAGCTGGTCCCAGCTCGTGTTCGGCTCGTTTATTAAACGAGCTGAAAAATTCGGCTCGTGTTCGGCTCGTTTACTAAACGAGCGATTCGATCTCGAGCTCATTTCGAACCGAACACAAGCTGGCTCGCGAACAGCGAGCTGGATTACCACCCCTATACCTAAGAACATGCACTTTGATAATTGAGCAAATTTTGATAAAAGGCTTGGATTTAAAGTAGTCAAGCAAATTCTAGGCTAGGCTATAGTAGGCCCACTTGAGAATTTCGCGAGTCTACATCATTTTATAACAAATATTATAATTTTTATTTAATCAGATAAAATAATAGTTGATTTAGCTATCACATTATTTGAATAAATAGTGTGACGGTATTTTAACAACGCCTCACCAAATTGATAGTCAAACATTTTCAGATTATTATGAGCTAGCCAAATACGAATTTAAAAAATAGGCACAAAAATTATTTTGGATTATGATGGTAAACGTTAAGTGCAATCAGAGTTAAAAGTATCAAAAAAAAAAAAAAAAAAAAAAAAAAAAAAAAAAAAAGTCGTCTCATTTCAAAATCAATAACAAGTGGCATATAAAGCAATGAATGAAAAAAAAAAAAAAAAAAAAAAAGAGAAGCATATCTTCTGACGCTTTCCGCCTCACTTTTGGCTTAATAATATTAAATTTTGCGCAGTTAAAAAGTGCACGAGTCACAGTGCGTTGCGCATATCATACTGATTTAATTAAATATAAATTCAACATTATATTAAAACATAAAAAAATATATATTTTTAATATATATATATATATATATATATATATATATATATATATAGAAAAATACTAGTTGGATATTTTTTTGTGGGGTGTACATCTCACATCTCATCCAATCTAATGGGTGGGGTGTGGTGACAGATCACTTCACAAATTGTGAAGTGACCCCCACACCATTAGATGGTGGGTGTAAGATGTACACCCCTCTTTGGAGTATAAATATAGCATTGCCCAGAGAGGTTAATGCTACTTGTACATCTCAAATGGGATATATATCTTACACTCCACCGATTCAAGAACGTGATGAATTTTACCGATCACTTCGAAGTGACCGATAAAATAATCTCCATCTTTGAATGAAATAAAATATATGATATACATCCTATTTAAAATATATGTACAGTATTACTCATATATATATATATATATATATATATATATATATATATATATATATATATATATATATATATATATATATGAAAAGACGTGTCTTATTAAATCTATATATGGTGTATTGCCCACCAAATTCTTGGCCTCACATACATGCACATGGAACTCGTGGGTTGCTTCCAAATGCACTTTTTGCCACAACACACTGCTTAATAAGCCTCCTAGTTAATGGCCTTTTTAACTCCTCTTTCCACGGCCTCAAAGAGTCCTATCATAATAATAAAATTATATTAGGGGGCGTTTGGATCGGATTATGTAAGATTACTGAATATTTCAATATATTTCGACATGTTGTATTTCTGAACGAGATTACTGCTGATGTTGCATTAATGTGTTTGGAATAAATCGGTAATTTAATGCTAAATTATAGTGTTTATAGCATTATTACGTTTGGTTCAATCTTTAAAACTCAGTAATCCTGATAGAAATGTATATTCTTTTTCAAAAATATCCTTTTGATATTTTATACCGCCAAAACTTAAAATTTAAATTACACCGTAAAAAATTAATTTCTACCGTTAAAAATAAATAAAAAATAAACTATAATAATAATAAAAAATCATAAAATAATAAATAAATTTCATGTTAGAAGCTATATTTAAAGAGAATTAATAACTAAACATCACATAAGGCATAATATCAAATACATAATATTCAAGTGTAACATCAAACAATGGCATTACCAAGTTAAATATAAACAAAGCAACATATGGAATAAATATTTCATAGAGTCGAAACCTCTACACATCATAATACCATACAAAAGTAGAGATTTAAACACTTACACTATAAAAGTTTAAAAGTTCTTGTCCCCAAAAAAGACAATCCAAAAAGGTCTAACCCAACTAGTCCAATACAAATAACACAATTTCTTCAATCACGTCCACCCAACACACGAAAAATATATTGCTTTCTATAATGATCGGGCATGCAGTAAAATGTATCTAATTTTGTAGAGTCACCCATTAGAATTTCAGTGGCATCCATTACTTGTCTATCCTCAAGTCCCTCGATTTTTACTATTTCTTCGAACAACTTCTCTTTCTTGCTCTCATTGTTGGCCATGAACTGAAAGCAATTTGTAAGCCGACCTAAGTGCTGATTGGCATCAGTAAATGAAGTTTCCAGTGAACGCAAAGTTGAACAAAATTGTTCATTGACCGCATCCTCTCCAAGTGGTGACTTTCGCTTTTTCGATTTTGCGGCGGTGCCAACAGTCAAAGTATTAATTCGAGCACTACTTTGTTCCATAAAAAGCATTTCGACATCAGGATCTTAGGTGGATGCATGTGTCATTAGCTCTTCCTCTTCATCAATGTTTCTTGCAGCATCAGCAGCAGATACTGCGCCAGCACCAGTTGCATGATCTTTTCCAAATATAGTCGATAATTGTTCCAAATATGGAAATGGTTTGCCTCTCAACCCTACAGCAGTAGGATGACTCTGCAACAAAATTTATAAAAATATATTATAAAATATTAACTAAAAAAATGATATATTTATTAACTAAAAAATAATTTAGGAAAAAACAAAAATCTCAAACTAGAGGAATAAAAAAAATTACAAAAATTACTGTAGCATGTCTTAAAGGAAGATTGCAACTTAAAAAATAAAAAAAAATACTTAGGATTAGAAGAAGTTTGCAATAAATCCGAACTTTATGTAAAAAAATGATATATAAACACTCATTATTAAAAAAAATTGCTTCTAACTTCAGTTCGAAAACAAATTATTTTCAGCAAGAGAAAAAAAAAAATTTATACATGTAGAAGAAATGATAAATGGAGGGAATAAGATCATAAGGATTACCTGGGAGGATGAACTAGATTTTTTGTCCGAGCATGCGCACGCGAGAGAGAGAGGGGGCCATGAGCGAGAGGGAGGCGTATGGCGTGAGGGCGAGAGGGGGCCGTACGGTTTGAGGGCGCTTGAGGGAGAGAGAGGCGGCCGCGGCTTACTTGGGCGAGAGAGGGAGAGAGGGGCGGCCGCGGCTTGCTTGTGCGAGAGAGGGAGGTCCGTACGGCAGTCTCGGGAGAGAGAGGGGGTGGCGATCGTGAGAAGAGGAGATGGAATGATCTCCTGTTTAGAATTTGGGGGTACTCGAGGGTAAACTTGTCATTTTATATTAACTACAACATTACCCGCTTCCAGTAATGCAACATACAGCCCTCCCCCCAGTAATGTTTTAGGGTTAATTCTGCACTTTTCGGAATCTTATATTACCGAACAGATTACAGGCAGGATTTCCCAAACACAGTAATCCTGGCAGGATTATCCGTAATCCTGGCAGGATTATCCGTAATCCTGCCAAGATAACCCCATCCAAACGCCCCCTTATAATAATATTTTTAAATATTTTTAAAATTTAAAAAAATTACTGCTGCAAAAAATACCGACACTTGTATTAGTGTCACTATATATACCGTCGCTAAAATGTATAGCGACATATTATTATAATGTGTCCTAAAAATGTGTCTCTATAATCTAATTTTAGATATAGATGGACTATAAATAGAACACTTGTAAAAAAATATCACAAACATGTGTCCCTATAACCTAATTTTATTATAGTATATCCGTTTCGTTTATTTTGAATTTAGCATTTTAAATATTAATTATCATATTTTTTGTTACTTGCATTAGGAAGTATCAATAGTATTTTTTTTTTTTTTTATTGGTTTTTTTTTGTAAAAAGTAGTGTAGAAATGGACTTATTCCTAACAAACAAAAAGCAGTAACAAGTGTCCACAACTTACTTTACTTGAAAGGATTATATTACATCCCTTTAATAAAGGAGCATTAATTTTCTCAATTGATTATTTACCTAGAGGCTTGTAGGTGTACCTGTATATATAATAGTGTTTGTTGGTATGTTTGTTTCTTTGAGAGATTTTTAAAAAAAATCAAAATTCAAATGGTTTTTTTTTTTTTTTTTTTTTTTTTTTTTTTTTTTTTTGCACACTATTTATTTGTATAGTTGTAGAACTGAAGATTTTTTAGTTGTTGTATTTGAATAGTGTAAAAATTGAAGATGTTTTTTCTTTGTAACTGAGTTTGGTTATGTTTTCTTTATAAATTATCAGTTTCGACTGAAAGTAAAGTTACGATAAATCAGACAACAAAAATGAACATTTACGATGGCAACCGCTTCACATCTCTTCAATCTCGGTGAAACAAAAACATCCTCTATTGACCCAGAATTAAAATTGGAGTTGGTTCATTCCCATTTTAGATGTTTGGTACACTTTAATTCCATTTTGCTTACATTTTTGCATCCATTTTTGCATCAAAATGATAATCCTCTAATCAAGATAAAAGTGGCTCCCACCAACTTAAGTGTTAATAGTGACTTACAAGAATGCTAGAAAATAAATTTAGTGGAGAGTTTCTTAACAAATCTTCTTTAAAAAATTTAGACTAAATTACAGAAAATCTTTCTGTAATATTCCGTTTTTTTACTTTGTTTTCCTGTCTTTTAAAAGCCTACATTTTGCCCTCTCGTAATTACTAAATTGTCTTTAGGGGGCAACGACGTTAACGGAGGAGGTAAATTGACGAAAATACCCTTACCTTATATTGGAGAGAGAATGAGTTTTAGTTTATTTTTCGTCATTTTTGAAGGATATTTTGGATATATCTAATAATATTTTTTAAAAAATTGACGGTTCACTTACGGAATGGTGACGGCGGGGGGATAAATGCATATTTCGGTAATTACGAGGAGGCAAAATGTAGGCTTTTAAAAGACAGGAGGGCAAAGTGAAAAAGCGGGATATTACATAGAGATTTTTTGTAATTTAGCAAAAAATTTATGGTTCGCTGCCATATATTGGTTTGTCTCTATTCAAACACTATAATAAAATTAGATTTTAAAAATATATTTTTATGATATTTTTGTTCAAGTGTCCTATTTATATTTCATCCATATTCAATATTAGATTATAAGAAGATATTTTTGGAACACATTACAATAATGTGTCGCTATACATCCTAGCGACTGCACATATAGCGACACTAATAATAAGTGTTGGTATTTTTGTCAGCGATATTTTTTTCAGATTTTATAAATACTTAAAAGTATCACTATAGTATAATTTTATTATAGTAAAATATTATAATTCTCGTTATTTAAAATTTAAATAAATTTTATTTGAATTTTAATATTTAGAAATAATCATCAAACTCTTGGATGGAGACAAAATTGACACGTAACAGCCGATCGAAAGATCACCAATAAAATATTAGTGGGGAGCTCCTCCAGAATAACTTTCTCCCTTTTGCTTCTCAATTGTACAAAAAAAAATAAAAATAATAATAATAATAATAATAATAAAATAGAGGGCCATTTAGGCCTCGTTTGGATAGGGGGATAAGGGGGGAATACCCCCCTTATCCCCAAATCCATACCCAAACGGGTATGGATTTTTGGGGAATCCGGGTTCTGGCCATCGGGAATTAACAGGTATGGATAGGGGGATTTGGGTTCTGGGTGCAAGCTGGAATTGGGTGGAATTGAAAATCGGCACAGGGATCGAGGAGGGATTTCTTCTTCTTCCCCATCCCGTGAGCTTCCCAATCTTGCCCTCCATCTCCTCCGATCTCGATCTCCTTCTTCTCCCATCTCCCCTCTGCGCCCCTCTCCGGCCATCTCCGCGCCCCTCTGCGTCTCTCTGCGGCCCTCCGCGCCCCTACGCGCCCCTACGCGCCCCTCTGCGGCCCTCTCCGCGACCCTCTCCGCGCCCCTCTCCGGCCATCTCCGCGCCCCTCTCCGGCCATCTCCGCGCCCCTCTGCGCCTCTCCGGCCCTCTCCGGTCCCCTCTGCGCCTCTCTGCGCCCCTCTGCGGCCCTCTCCGCGACCCTCTGTGGCCCTCTCCGCGACCCTCTCCGCGCCCCTCTCCGGCCATCTCCGCGCCCCTCTCCGGCCATCTACGCGCCCCTCTGCGCCTCTCCGGCCCTCTCCGGTCCCCTCTGCGCCTCTCTGCGCCCCTCTGCGGCCCTCTCCGCGACCCTCTGTGGCCCTCTCCGCGACCCTCTCCGCGCCCCTCTCTCTCCGGCCCTCTCCGGCCTCTCTCCGCGCCCCTCTGCGGCCCTCTCCGCGCCCTCTCCGCGACCCTCTCCGCGCCCCTCTCCGGCCATCTCCGCGCCCCTCTGCGCCTCTCTGCGCCCCTCTGCGGGCCCTCTCCGCCCCTCTGCCCTCTCCGCGCCCCTCTCCCCTCTCCGGCCATCTCCGCGCGCCACTCTGCGCCTCTCTGCGCATCTCCGCGCCCCTACGCGTCCCTCTGCGCCCCTCTCCGGCCCTCTCCGCGCCTCTCTGCGCCTCTCCGCGCCCTTCTGCGCCCCTCTCCGCGACCCTCTCCGCGCCCCTCTCCGGCCATCTCCGCGCCCCTCTGCGCCTCTCTGCGCCCCTCCGCGCCCCTACGCGTCCCTCTGCGCCCCTCTCCGGCCCTCTCCGCGCCTCTCTGCGCCTCTGCGCGCCCTTCTGCGCCCCTCTCCGCGACCCTCTCCGCGCCCCTCTCCGGCCATCTCCGCGCCCCTCTGCGCCTCTCTGCGCCCCTCCGCGCCCCTACGCGCTCCTCTGCGACCCCACTGCCCCCCCCTGCGCCCCTCTCCGCGCCCCTCTGCGGCCCTGTCCGCGCCCATCTGCGGCCCCTTTGCGCCCCTCTGCGACCCCACTGCGCCCCTCTGCGACCCCACTGCCCCCCTCTGCGGCCTCTCCGCGCCCCTCTATCAGTGCCTTACTCAGTGCACTATCAGTGCCTTACTCAAAAATTCAAGATTCTTTTTCACAAAGGTATGCCCCCCTATCAGTGCCTTACTCAGTGCCTTATTCAGTGCTTCTTATAATGTTGGTGGCATAATGTGTGCATGTCATTGCCGAAGTTAGGTGTGCTGGTTTTCATGTTGTGTTCCAATGTGATGTTTGTGTGTATGAGGCCTATTCCATGTTGCCATTTTGAGGGAAACAAGTGTGAGTATGCAAGTCTATCCCCTGTAGCACTCACATATGGACGATGATGATGATTGCCATAGGTATCTGATGGCATGGCATGTAATTACTGCACCCCCATACCAATTGGCAATCAATTGAGTCAAAAAATATTTTATAAAAATTATTTACAAACGGGTGATAGGCATTATACACACGAACAACACTTAATTGCAACATGGTCACAACCAGCACACATGAAAGGACGATGATGACGATTGCCATTAGTATCAGATGGACGGCCACTGGCTTTTAAAGCCAATGCTACCCCATACTATATGGCAATCAAGTGAGTCCAATACTTAATAACAATTTCCCTCTATTTCTACTTTATTTATTAGTATCAATGTGCCTTCAAATACATTATATAACTCAAATTCCAGATGCGTCCCTTCAAGAAACAAGGAAAACATCAAGCTAGAAAAAGTGTGGCTTTCGACCCACTTTCTAATTTCGTAGCATCTCAGGAGGGTCCTTGTGGGCAGCGTGCCCAACCTCAGACCCGAACACATAATTGGACTGATAATATGGACACAATATTTATGGCATTGCTCACAGAAGAGCATACACTTGGGAATTATGTCAATGGGTCGTTCACAACAGTAGCGTGGGTTCGAATAAATGCGGCATTCAATGCTAGGACCAATTTATCACTCACGAAGGACCAATTAAAGAATCGACTCAAAGTTTTAAAACGGACATTCAGTATGTATAACAATTTAGCCAACAAGAGTGGATGGGGTTGGGATTGTATCCACAATATCCCGACACCTGGTGATCCAACCGACTGGGATGCAGTCATAGCGGTAATGACCCTATCTTCGATGTCATAAAATTTGTTCGACACAATTGATTCGCGTAATATCATAATAATTGACATTGTACATATCTTAATCCTATTCAACAGGAAAATCCATCATATGCAAGATGTCGAGATAGGCCATTTCCGCCATATAAGGATCTCGAATTTTTGACAGAAAAAACCACGGCCACTGGCCGATATGGATTTGCATCCAGTATGCCTGCAGCACAAACTGTTGAGAGTTCATCCTCATCGTCCCCGGGTGAGGATGATACAAATCTTGGAATAAGAATGACGGGTTTTAATATCTCACCAAATCCATTTGAAGCAGGTTCATCTGCAGCGCCTCAATATGCAAATCCATGGCCGTCAGAAACCTGCGACTACCCTTCGTCAACTCCTGATATTCCCAATGTCGGAGGTAGTGCAAGCGGGAGCGGACATAGCTCTGGAAGCAAACGACCACGCTCTCCACCACCTACAAACCCTCAACCCAAACCTACCGCGTCCTCTGGGGGACGGCGCCGCAAACCAGATGCCAATAATAGTGTATTATCTGAACTTGTTAATCTAGGCAAGCAAAAACTTGAACTGGCACGTGAAATGTATCAATATGAAAAGGACTGCAAAAGTAGTATTCCAACAATTTCCATTTGCATGAGCCGTGTCTATGCGATGCCAGGCATGACTACAGAAAAAGCGCTGTGTGTAGGGGAAGCACTCAAAGATGTTAATAATCGTGAACTATTTATGACCATGAACGACGAGATGGCATTAGCGTGGGTTGAGCGTCAAGTGTCAAACCAGTCGTCTGTATATAGGGCATTTTTTCCTGGACACTAGTTTTTGTTTTCAATGTGTATGACTTTGTTTGAATGCTCTTAGATGTACTTTTTAATCATCATGTAATATGCTCAGAAGACATTTCAATTTGGTTTGAATGCTGTTAGATGTACTCTTTAATCATCGACTATATTAACAAGCATGCTAGAAATACTGTTATATTACAACGTCATTTGTTGCGCTTGTCAATGTTGAATATATATTGTACTTACAGTATTAATGGGTGATTCGAGTCCTCGTCATGTGTTTTCCTCCAAAATCAATACCATAATAAGGGAGCTTTTAGATGATGATGACGACTATTGGGATGAGGTAATAGCGATGTTGGTTGAGGAAGGTTACTTTACATCTACCCATACTGTCTACAAGCAACCGTGTCGAACCCGCCCATTCACAGGGCACCAGGTGATATGTGATATATTGAATGGCCATCCTGACCGTGGGTACGATCAGTTTCGAATGCGAACAACGACTTTCATCGCACTTCGCGATGAGCTAGTCCAAAAGGGGTTGTTACGAAACACACGCCATTTGACAATTGAGGAACAGTTGGGAATTTTTATGTTTTGTGTTGGACATGGGGTGGCTAATAGGGTAATCGCTGAAACATTTCAACATTCGGGTGAAACAATCAGTCGACATTTCAACAATGTGCTTCGGGCGATTGTGACGTTGAAAGACGATTACATAACATTTCCGGCGAATAATGTGTCGGTGCATGCCCGGATTAGAGATAATGTCAATTTTCACCCTTTCAAGGTATGTATGCTTTTCTATTTTTTAGTTCACTTATTTATATGTCACCAGTGTTCATTATAATAAGTGACTGCATGTTGTTTCATGTTTATTGCCAGAATGCAATTGGTGCAATAGATGGGACACATCTTCCGGTGGTTGTCAGCACGAGCAAGCAACCGAGATTCCGGAATCGCAAAGGATTTACTTCGCAAAACATGATGGCTGCAGTATCCTTTGACCACGACTTTCTATTTGTGGCCACTGGTTGGGAGGGATCTGCAGCTGACATGAGAGTACTCCGATGGGCATGCGAAACTGGAGGATTCACTGTGCCCGAAGGTATATTGTACACATCAATTTTTATTTTGCATTTCTTTATTGATGGGGAATATAGATTTTAACATTGTACATGTTGTGTAAAATTTATAGGCAAATATTATTTGGTAGATTCTGGCTATGCAAATACACACAGATTTCTTGCACCATATCGGGGGGAGCGTTACCATATTAGCCAATTTGAGGGAAACACACGAGGTCGCACTCATCGCAATCCGAAGGACCTATATAACCATCGACATGCACAGTTGAGAAATGTGGTGGAGAAAACATTCGGTATTTTAAAAAAACGGTTCAAGATCTTGACTGTTGCAACACCCTTTCCATATAAAGTCCAATGCCAGATTGCGATGGCATGTTGTGTTTTGCATAATTTTATTCGACGACACTCTGGTGCGGATGCCATATTTAACGATGTGATGGAGGAAGAACCAAATGTCGAATTAGATGTCGAGGAAACGGTTCATAGTGTTGGTACTACTGAGTCACAAAGAGGCGACGCGCTGCGCACATTTATAACAGACGAGTTATGGAATAATCGCAGTTAGTTATATATTTGATTGCAATGTAAGAAATGTGTAATATATTTGATTGTATGATTACAATGTGTTTGTAAAATTATGTATGAATTCGAGTATGTAAAGGACTTTTTTGATGTGTATTGAACTGAATTATGCGGCATTCAATGGGATTGTAAATGACTTATTATTTTCTGATCTTTATGACCATAATGGACTGAATTGTATGTGATTTAATCTTCTAAATATTATGTTTGTCCTATAATTGGGGGAATTTTTATTAGTGTAACGTCATTATTTCACACAATTGTTTGATTCGTTATTTACTTGATATCTGGTCATGACATTCTGTTTTACTGTTATTTAACATCCAGATAGTTATTATTAGTGCTTGAATTTTTTACAATTTTTGTACTCACTATTTCACCATTTATGATTAATTTTAAAAAATAATAAAATATGCTATTAATCAACCTTATAATAAATTTAGATTAATATTAAATTATACTATAAAAATATTTAAAAGGACAAAATTAAAATTTTCTTAGCTATTGTTTACTGGTTAAACTGTCAAACATTTTAAATATTTTAATATGTAATTTTCTATAATTTTTTAGTATTTTTATTTATTTATTATATATTTTTAATTATTTTTTACAATTTTAAATAATATTTTAAATTATTTTAGGTTGATTAATATAATAAATTATTTTATTTATATAATAAATTATTTTTATTTATAAAGGGCAAAATAGTCAATACACAAATTTATCACTTATCAATTCTTCTTATTCCTCTATACTCAACCAAACACAATTTTTACCAATTCTTCCTATTCTCCTTATTCCTATATAATTTACCAAACACAATTTACCTTAATTCCGGTATAACTCATAAAACGAACCAAACGCAAATTTACACCAATTCCTGCTAATACCAGAATCTGTACCTATCCCCGGTATAACAAAATTTTTCTAATCCCCGACCCAAACGCTACCTAAAAGTTCGGAAAGACGTATTATTACCCTCTGAAGCATTTCATCAAACGGCTTTGACTACTGGACACGGAAGATTCAAAGAAGGGTATACTGAATACTGCTAAATAGAGAAAGGGGAAGAGGAGTGGGCAAAGAAGGGTATACTGTATACTGCTAAATAGAGAAAGGGAAGAGGAGTGGGCAAAGAAGGGTATACTGTATACTGCTGTATACTGCTAAATAGAGAAAGGGGAAGAGGAGTGGGAAGTTACCATTTTAACTTCAAACCAACTGTCGCTAGGTCATCAAACCAACTACTGTTACTACTCTACTCGCTTTGTGAGTTGTGAGTCCTCCACTTTCCTCTCCTCCTCTGCTTCGTGCACAACTACAAACACTAACCCTAGCCCTAAGACACTTCCACTCCGCCACCATGGATCCGTACAAGTTCCTCAGCATCTCCCTCAACTCCGACGGCTCCCTCACCCGCGCCGCCACCGGCCCCCTCGTCCCGGCGAGCCCCGTCGTCGGCGAGGAGGTCCACGGCGCCACCGTTCTCTCCAAGGACGTACCCCTCAACCCCACCACCTCCACCTCCCTCCGCCTCTTCCTCCCCTCCTCCTCCGCCGCAAACCCTAGCCCCGAGCTCCCCCTCATCTTCTACTTCCATGGCGGTGGCTTCGTCCTCTTCCGCGCCGCCACCACCTTCGTCCACGCCTCGTGCGAGCGCCTCGCCGCGGCCGTCCCCGCCCTCGTCGCCTCCGTCGACTACCGCCTCTCCCCCGAGCACCGCCTCCCCGCGGCCATCGACGACGCCGTGGACGCCCTCCTCTGGGCCCGCTCCGCTTCCTCCGACCCCTGGCTCCTCTGCGCCGACCCCTCCCGCTGCTTTCTCATGGGCTGCAGCGCCGGGGCCACCATCGCCCTCCACGCGGCCCTCCGCGCCAGAACCCTAGACCTAAACCCGCTCAAGCTCGCCGGCCTCATCTTAAACCAACCCTTCTTCGGCGGAATCGAGCGCACCCCGTCCGAGAACGCCATGCCCCACGACAAGATCATCCCGCTGGCGGTGGCGGATCTCATGTGGGAGCTCGCGCTCCCGGAGGGCTCCGATCGCGACCACGAGTACGCCAACCCTAGGGAGGAGGGGCTCGAGGGGCTACCCCCGTGCCTCGTGAGGGGGCTCAAGGGAGACCCGCTCATAGATAGGCAGAGGGTGTTCGCGGGAATGCTCGAGAGGAGAGGGGTGAGGGTGGTGGCGCGGGTGGAGGAGGAGGGGCACCACGGGGTCGAGCTCTTCCGCCCGGAGAAGGCCGCTGCGCTCGTCGCCGACGTCGCGAGCTTCGTCCGCCGCTCCCATGGCGGAGACGGGGAGGAGGAGGAAGAGGAGGAAGACGATGGTAATGGCCCCGCAGATCGTCGGGAGAGATTATAAGGGTGTTTGCGCTTCAAGTGTCGTGTGCCATTGCGATTCGGTCCGTATGTTTTTTTTCTTTTTAATAAATCGGGTTCGGATCGAGATTTCAGTGTTTTTTTTATATATTTTTATATCTACCGTGTTGTACTGCTGTGATTTGTAATTGTGTGGCTGTGACTGTGGCTGTGAATTGTGTTGGCATGCTGGTGCCTGGGTGAATTATTGCCTGCACCAAGTGTTTACCAACATTTCATACAGCCTAAAATTTAATTCGAAAAGTCTTATGTATCAAAAATAATTATTTTAAAAAATTTAGAAGATATTCCGTGCAGTAAGAATATGATTGAAAAAACAGTAGCACTTTATGCAAATTGTATTAATTTAATTAAGATAAATTTTACAATTTTATAAAATAATATATATATATATATATATATATATATATATATATATATATAATCTTGGTCTATCTCTTTGAGATCATATATTTTGACTCTTAACCATCTAAGAATATAATGCAATTTTTAGTACCAAAAGCAGCCTCTTACTGACTACTACTGCTAATGCGCGGAATTAATAAGGCTCAAATTTGAACTCCCCTTTGAAATTCAAATAATTCTTTAGAGAGAGAGAGAGAGAGTGAGTTTGATTACTATATTTTTAAAACTATAAAGTAATTGACGTTATTAATTTTTTTATTATTAAATTTATCTTTCTAACTAATTTTATTTTACTAATATCAAGGGTTTACTATCATCATAACAATATATTTTTTTATTTAAAAATTAAAAATTTATAGTATTAATAAGTTAGTATTTTTAAAAATATAAAAGCTTAATTATATTTATATATATTTATATATATATATATAGAGAGAGAGAGAGAGAGAAAATTAGGTTACTATGCTATCGATAGCACAAGTCATCGGTGCTATCAAGTTTTTAGTCTTTGGAATAAGAGATTTGCGGTTAGGATTAAAATGCTTTCCTAGGATTTAGTAGGTAGTTGGTTGAATAGTATAATTCAAAAAATAAAAATAATTAAAAAAATAGATTTAACGGTAAAAAAGTTGATAGCACCAATTGCTTTGTGTTATCGATAATATTTCAGTCGGATTCTAAATATATATAGAGAGAGAGAGAGAGTGGAGCTTATATATTTTTAAAAATACAAACCAAACTATATTTGTAAATTTTTTACCGTTAAATTTATATTGGGATCCGTGCTATCATACTTTCTGATTCTCTCTTTTTAGTTGACTTTATAATAGCACAAATTTCAATGCAAATTAATTAGTAAAAAATATACAAGCATATTTGGTCCTACTCTATATATAGGGCTTATATACTTTCAAAAGTGAATTTTTTACCATTAAATTTATATTGAAATTTGTGCTATTTACTTTTTCTTTCTCTCTTTTTAGTTGACTTTACAATAACATAAATCTCAATACAAATTCAATGATAAAAAATTTGCAAATATAATTAGGCTTGATTTTTGAAATCATATAGACTTTTATATATATATATATATATATATATATAGTCCGACTACTATATTATCGATAGTACCAAGCATTTGGTGCTATCAAATTTTCTACTCTTAGATTAAATTATTTTCATCCGTTAGATTTTATTATTTTTTTAATCACCCATTAAATTCAAGAGGCCCACTATCATCTCAACTACATATTTTTTAATTCAACTATTAAAAACTTAATAGAACTAATAACATTGACGGTCCACGGCAGACGTGGTGGACAGAATTCCAAGCAACAATAGTTCTCCTCCGACGCACGTCACCCACGTGCAGATTCGCTAATAGCTACTGCTTCCGCTTACCAAAAGCGTCCTTCGCCTTTTTTTCTTCTTCTTTTTTTTAAAAAATTTTATTTTATATCTTATATTTTAATATTTATTTCACCCACTCGCTTAGCCCTTCGCGACTTCGATCAACCGCAAGGAAAGTAAAGTCGCGGAGGGGGTTTTAACAATGGCCGACGACGACGGCGGTGGAGGCGGAGGCGCCGCTTCTGCTGCCGACGACGCTGCCTCTGCCGACGCCGCTGCCGCTGCCGCTGCCGCCGCCTCCTCCTCCTCCTTCGACGGCGGCGCCTTCCTCCTCCGGCTAATCCAGAAGCCTCCCCAAAACCCTAACTCCTCCCCCCCTCCTCCTCCGCCTCCTCCTCCTCACCTCCCCCAATCCCACCCCTTCGACCCCGCCGTCGCCGCCCTCGGCCCCTCGCTCCCCCTCCCCACTCCGCCGCCGTTCTCGATCTCCCACGGCCTGTGGGCCGCTGCGCCGCCGGGGTTCGCACCCTTAGGCGTCGACCCTAGGGCCCCGAATCACCGAACCTTTCCTTTGGATCGCCAAATTCCCGAGCTTCCCCTTCGCGGGCTCGGGGCCAGCTCTCTCGGCGCTCCAAGAAGCGATCTTTATGCAAATACGGCGGGGAGGAATCAGCCGGTGCCGTACAGTAGAGATCTCGGATCTCGGGTTCCCGAAGAGAGGAGACATTTGAAGCCTCCCCCCGGATTTGGGAAGGTATTGGTGCGACGAGAAGCAAAAGCTGAGTCCGAAAAGCCCCGGGCTTTTGTGGTTTCTGCCAAAGAGATTCAAGAAGGAAGCGCGAAGATGCCGCGCGCTCAAGGTGTTAGAAGAAACGACATTAATTTATCTCATCCCCACCACGAAGAGAAATTTGTCCCTAAGGAGTTCTCCCAGCTTCCTAAAGATCTATTTGACCCTAGTAATCCGCATTCGGGAGAGGAGAAGGGCAATGAAGAGTCCGAGAAGGATTCGGATAATGAAGTGGATGGAAAGAAGATAAGTAGGATTCAGAGGTTTGAGAGTTCTTACCGGAGTGATGCTAGTGTTCTTGTTGAGTCTAGTAAGGATGATTTGAGGGAAAAAGATGGATTAGGTGATCAAATAATGAGTTCTTTAGGGCTTGGAGATGATGCGGAAGTGAAGAATGCTGTGGCACGGATAAGTAGTAAACGGGGTAAGGTAAATCAATATTTCCTCGAATTTGCCTTCTTCGCTTACATGGTAGTAAAATTTGCTGCTCTTATACTTTTATCCTGCTGTATACTATATAATGCAAGATTTTATATTTTTGCAGAATTGAGTTTATGGTTGATATTTATTTGCCATTGCATTTTGAGTTAAAGTTATTTATCTAGGTTTTGATCAGTGTGAATGCATGTAAAGTTCCATCTTCATACAATTTATTTTAGTAGGAACCTGTCACCACTCGAGTATGTTTAAACCGTAAACATTGGGTTTACAAGTTCCATGACTCTCCGAATTTGTTGATTGTTTATCCTCTAAACTGTTCTCATTGTGAACTAATACATAACTTTCTCTTTAGTGGCCAGAAAATGGGTGCCAGTATAATGCTTAAATAAATAAATAAATAAATTGCTTGTAAACTTCGTCTTGTACTTAAGAATTTTATGGGGTTGAGTAAAACAGTGGCGGGAGGAATTATTCGCCTCAAGATCGTCTTTTGTTGACAAAATGTATTCCAAAATTGTTAGTTGGATCATATTCTGCCCAAACTCTCATCAAGTTTTAGTAGAGGAACTTCTTGATGACCATGTTTTGAATCCCTATATTATATCCCTACTATGGCATGAGATGTACTTGCTTTAGAGAGAATAGATGAACAGAAGTTTTGGACTTGAGCCAATTGTCCAAAGAAAGCAATGGAAAGATGATAGGGGAAAGGTGACTTGTATTTGAAGAAAGAAGAGGTAAGATGTGAATCCCAAAATATGAGAATTTTATGCTCTGATCTGCATATTAAAAACTCCAAGAACAATAACTGATGAAGTGATGAAGTGAGATGATAAAAGTGCAGTTGTTTGCTATTGCAGTATCAAATGAGGATTTGATTACACTTGTAGTGAAATGATAGCTGATTGAAGAAGTTCAAGCCATAGAGATTATCTGGATGCCTTTGACACCTGTACTGATAATTGCATGTATATTTTATAAAAAGAAAGCATGCAATTACCTCTCTAAAGTTTATATTACCTTATTTATTACCTTATTTATAGATACATCGGTACTGTCTAAATGATTAAGTTGAGTGTGCCAACTTCTACATTCTTATTCATTTTATATGTGAATTTCGGTCGTTCATTTTTTTTTTTTTTTTTTTTTCAGGACTTTAGAACAGATTTCTCTAGAGGACACCGTGTATCAAGCCAGCGAATGAGAATTCAGAGAAGAGTTATGCAATGTCGGCGAGACATAGATGCATTTACACCTAGTTTCCTTGCCATTTTTGAATCCTTAGTGCCTGCTGAAGAGGAAAAAGCAAAGCAGAGGCAATTGTTACTGTCTCTCAGCAAATTGGTCAATGAAGAATGGCCGGATGCTCAGCTTTACCTTTATGGATCGTGTGCTAATTCATTCGGTGTCTCAAATAGCGATATTGATTTGTGTCTTTCTATCGATGATACTGAGATAAGTAAGGCTGATATTTTGCTGAAACTGGCTGATATTCTGCAGTCCGGGAACCTTCAAAATGTGCAGGTAATTTAGAACTTCTGTGTTATTATTTTCTTTTTAGTATTTTTAGATTAGACTCTTTTATCGAGTTTGTTGTAATTTTGATTATTTCCAAAAGAACAGCAAAGTTCAATAATGCTGGAACCTAATGCCTATTATCATGTTATTTGGTAAATGGAACCAATATTCAAGTCCTATTGTTGTGCATTTGATCATAGTTCATCTGGGGTTGGATTGTCTACATAAATTTTTGTTTCTTGGTCTCCTATGACATCTTCCTTGAAACTGCAAGTCTTTCTTCGTGGCAAGGAATTAAGTATCCATCGGTACGGGCCGTATCCACCGTGCCGTATTGTGCCAACAAGATACCGGCACGATACGGCCCCCGTACCGATGGCACAACTCAAAATTCTTTTTTCTTTAAATTACTAAGTAATTTTCTCAATAAAGTTCGAAATATTTGATAAAAATACATAATAAGCAATTAGAAAAAAAAATTGCTAAAATAAATAAATATTTCATGCTATTATATGTCGGCACATATGCATTTTTTGTTACCGGCACTCATCGGCACGGCCTGGCACGTACCGTGCCGGCAAGTTTTCGGCACGACTCCGTGCCACGGCACTTAAATCCTTGCTTCGTAGTTATTGTGGTGGTTAAATTTCAGTTTTAGCTATTAAATCTCTGCTGAGGTACGAAATGAACATCAACAGTCGTAACAAAGTTTCTTTGAACCGGAAAGGATATGTATAATTTTTATGTTTTGACTTTTGATAGTCATTCTAAGCAATAAGTCTGTATCAATAATTTTACTATATACTTACTGATTTCTTACTCCCATTGTTATATGTACCAGGCATTAACTCATGCTAGGGTTCCCATAGTGAAGCTGATGGATCCTGTTACGGGCCTCTCCTGTGATATATGCATCAATAATCTCTTGGCAGTTGTTAACACAAAACTTCTCGGAGATTATGCAAAGATAGACCCAAGATTAAGACAGCTGGCTTTTATTGTAAAGCACTGGGCCAGATCTCGACGTGTGAATGAAACATATCAAGGGACGCTTTCTAGTTATGCGTAAGTTACACTATAGACGAACTGTAGCACATGCGAGCTTTGTAACATCAATTGATCTAACATTAGTGTCTGGTTTAATTTGCAACCATGTTCAGCTACGTAATAATGTGCATTC
Source organism: Tillandsia fasciculata (assembly GCA_029168755.2). Taxonomy (NCBI): domain Eukaryota; kingdom Viridiplantae; phylum Streptophyta; class Magnoliopsida; order Poales; family Bromeliaceae; genus Tillandsia; species Tillandsia fasciculata. The sequence continues at coordinate 21,686,862 of CM054941.1, forward strand.
ACTTCTTGCAACTGCGAAGGCCTGCAATTCTCCCTTGTTTACAGGTACTCACTGCTTTATAGTTGAAGTTCTACAGCTAAATTAACTCTCTCTCTCTTTTTTTTCATCATTTCTCGATGTGTATTTATGTTAACAGCAGTGGCATTTCTCATGATGAGGGTTGAGTGCTTTTACAGGGCCGAACTTAAATAGGCTTAGTTTGGCGGTATACTGGGCTCATCTCAGTTACATTTGAAAGAGACACTAGTAGTTGATAGTGATTTCTTTTTGTTTAAAATACTTTCTTATTTTGTCTACATGAGTTGTCAGGAACCTAATAATGGTGTATTTTGAAAATCAACCTAATACATATTTAACCAGCATGAGATTTGTAAATTTTTAGACAGATTTACTGAAATTGAAATGTGGAGCTTCCCAGACTTCTTTGGATAATATGAATCTATTGCATGTATACATATCCTGTTTCTCTTAATCTCGCATTAATAAGACTTGTTTGATTTTTACAAAAGAAAGGAAAGAAATAATACCTTTGTAGATCAGAACCATTATATTTTTTCATTTTTTCTAAAAGGTAGGAAAACCCATATAAATATGATGATCTTCATGTTTTCCTCTTGAATTACTGAAGCCTACATTTTGCCCGTTTACCTATAAGTGAAGCGACACATATTCTCTCAAACACTAATGTGATGGCGCAAAATGATTTAAGGGGTAATGTGCAGGTATCAGTATTTTAGGGTGTCAAATTGAAATTCATGCTGTCTGTCAGTCTTTAGTTTAATTTTGTTGAAGAATAAGATTTAATGTATCAATATTTGGATTTATGTTGCTGATTTGTTTCTATTTTTAGGCAATAGAAGCAACTTATGTTGTGACAGTAGATAGTACGAAGTGCGCCTACTTTGACCAAGTTGAAAAGTTGAACGGTTTTGGTGGCCGAAACAAGGAAAGCATCTCAAGGCTCGTTTGGGCGTTCTTTCATTACTGGGCGTATCATCATGATTATACAAATGATGTTATATCTGTTCGCATGGGAAGCATCATAAGGTAATAATCCTTACTCGTTTCTCAATGCTAATTTAATGTGGTCAGTGTAGAACATCTGGTAGGGACGTTTGAAGCACTAATCTTGCTTAGTTTTTTATGGAGATTTAACTTAAAATTCACACCTTTTAACCTATATCTATTAACTATTTTATTGTAATTAGATGGTTTAAGCACTAATCTTCTCCCTAGTCACGATATGATTGAGTAGCCGCCTTCATCTCATGATTTATCATCTTTATATTATTGTTGCATACTCCTGCTTGGTTAATTTTAGTCCTAACTTTTCTTCGCTACATCAACTAATGAATTTTAGTGGACAAAATGGCATACCAAATGCTATACTTTTTCTTTTTCTAACGCTTGAAAGTGTTCTTCGCAGTAAACAAGCGAAGGATTGGACGAGGCGGATTGGAAATGACCGTCACCTAATATGCATAGAGGATCCCTTGGAGATCACCCATGATCTTGGCCGCGTCGTAGACAAATTCAGCATCAAAATTCTTAGGGAGGAATTCGAACGGGCTGCAAATATACTGCAATACGATCCAAACCCTACTATTACTCTTTTTGAGCCTTACGTGCCGCCGCCTCCGCGACACCTCCAGGATAAAGGCACGTCGAGCATAATCGAGAATTGAACTATCTGCCGCAAACGCCTATGGCCTCATAATTTTTTCCATGAAGGAAATATCTATTATGCTTCTTTGTGTATAGCTGTAACTATAGTGGCGTATTTTGACACTATTGTAAAGAAAATTGCTCGTTTATTGGGTTTCTTAGCCACATCTATTTAGTAGTTAGTAGGTTTTGTGTTCAACCACAAAAAAATGTTTTGGATTTGCTTGGGGTTGTATGTTTTGCAACCACTGGTTAGTTGTGTAATGAAATTATTGGCCATCGAGCAACAATGGAAGTGATTTGAGATGTTTTGGAATGTTTATGATCTAAATGTCAATAGTTTAGATTAAAATTGGGAGAATGCGTTTGTGTTGTTGATTTGTAGCTACTCTTTATTTTTCCGTGAATATTTGGATGTCTAACATGCCTACAAAGTTGATTCTTTGGACTATATAAATTGAGATTATTCTGAGACTTTATTATATATTTATATATTTTTGTCCTAACTTTATTTTATTTAACGGGAGAGGAGGAAAAGTTAAATACTCAACTAGGTTTACTATTATGCCTCGGTCGGTATTATTAACCCTGATTTGATTTGATTTTTTTTTCCATAGATACAAATTCAATTTAGTGGGAGTCCAACCACACGCGCTCTTGACTGGGGTTTCCGTGGGAAGGCAAAAATGGAAGAAACTGCATACAGGAAATGAAATCACAGATACAAGACCGCCAAAATGCTCCAATAATCAATCACTCTGCAGCATTATACAAAAATCTAAGCACCAGTTAAAATTACTAAAATTACTCATTCCCCGGATCGAAGTCAAAACAAAAAATGAGCACAAAAAAGAATGAATTAGCACTCAATTTGCACTCAACTAGTGGATCTTCATCCAAATCAATTTGCACACTAGTCAGAGTTGTAATTCGCACAATAATGTATACACGCAAAACCCTTACCCTTTGTGAGTAAATAACATCACCATATTGCCACCAGTTTCTGCGCAGAAAATTAATTATGCTTTTTGTAAAAAAAAACTACTCCAAAACATAACACACTTGATAGTTTCGCCCTAAGTACTACGAGGTCGGCCTACGTTTAGTTTGGCAGCAGAGCAAATCGAAGAAAAGACTTATAAACTTGCCCAACCCCGCCATTAATCGTTTTCTCCTCTACATTTGATGTTTCCTTATCCTCAACCTCGGTGGTTGAGGACTAGAGAGACCTACCAAACTGGCACCATTGACGATCTACAGATCAAAACTGTGATGTCTCTCAGAAAGGTTTGACTACGAGTTCCCTTCAACCCTCATCTGCCAATTATGCATCTAATGAAGCAAACAAATCCTGCCCAAAAAACCCACTAAAATTTATCAAGCTTCTGACCTCCGTGCAAATTAACCATGACTTCCACCTCTTCCACACTTCCTACACAATTTTACATGCCAAACGGTCATATAGAGCAAAGGAAAGTATCAAGTCAGAAGAGAATGAAGCTGCGTTTTCTGTTCTACAAAATTCAGAACCAACAGGTTTATCTGAACCAACTAGTAGACCAGTCTGTTTAGCTCCAATGGAAAGATTTCAGCAACTACTTCAGAAGCCAATTCTCATTCAATCACGAATACGGCTATCTTAAGATGAACACATGTTAAGCTAATATAGAGGATTCTTTCAATTCTTAAGAACTACGAGTCACTTTTGGAGAAGGTTTTTAAAATTGGGATCCTATGGAAGGAGCAATTAGGGTTTGTCATAACAGATCTATCACTCCTCTATTCAGATCTAAACCCTCAATCCTCTTTTAAAAAACTTTGGACCTATGCCAGAAATGTCACTTAATAGTTTAGTACATAAAGGACATAATTAGGTATCATTTCAATGGGAACATGTCAAACTAATCGGAGCACAGTAGAAACAAATCTATCAAGTAGTTGACAGAATCCAGAAAATATCACTAACAAGGACAAGCTACCAATACATTTCCCTTCTAGAATAAAAAATGAAAGCAACCGAGTGGAATCAATTTATAGTCTTTACCTGCAGCGGACATAGAATTTTTTTAATCAAGATAATTTCAGAACACTCTGTTGTAGTACGAGTCCGAAATTAAGAAAAGTCCACATGGTAAAATAAATGTTAATAGTACAGAGTATATTCATTGCTGACCTGTTCTCATAGATTCCATGGCTTACAAGCCAAAGTGGATTAGCTCCGATCAAAAAGGTCATCAAAAGCCCATTTACTAATGCCATTCCATTACAGATCTATATAGATTACCAATAGCACAGGACATTAAAAAAAAAAAAAAAAGTTGGGAGTCTTTTTGGGGGGCAAAATCACTAAAAAAGTTACATGTCGACACCATATAGAATATTCCGAGAAGCAAATTGCAGCAACTGTAGAGAATCTGGTAACTGGTAAAGACAACCATTGCTAAAAGAAATGGAAGGGCATGAGAACTCCG
>CM054941.1:21691097-21693597 GCA_029168755.2 Tillandsia fasciculata
GACTATATAAGTCTATCATCCCTGATCCATAATAAATCATCGCTATAATCTTCTCATAAACATGTTCTCACAGTTAATATTTTTCCAAGAATATTCCCAACATGATATATCCACAAGATTGGTCTTACATTTATTTTGATTTAAGCGTGGATATCAGGGGTGATCAATCAATAAGTCCAATGGGGGGAATCCTCTAAATAAACTTAGTGAGTATATCACAGTAAGAGGTAAGCAACAACTACCCACCTGACATGCAAATCCACACCCAAAGAGCCCCTCGCTGTTCCACAGTCCTCTAACAGCGCACAATCCGTCGAAAACAGTGTACTACAGCACACAAACAACGCACCCGGTGTAAATACAACTCCTAAAATACAGTATTTGCTGTTTTCCAAACAGTACGGAAAAAAGAGGAGTTTTCACCTCTGTACAGTGCTCAGAAAAATCCAGAAAAATTACGGTTGCGTTCCTTGCGACGAGTAGATCGAAATCGACTACTTAATGCCTTGATCCGATGTTCCTAGCTCAAGATATAAATCGGAGAAGTCGATGCTGTCCAGAAAATACCACAGCAAAAAGAGGGGTCAAAGGTGCCTCGGGAACCGTGCCAAAAATGCGAAACGGAGCAAAGTGATCAACACGAAAAACGAAGCCTTACCTCTTAGGAACGCGCTGTCGCAGAAATCGTTCAAAAATTCCTCCTGGTTAGCACACAGGGATTTTCCGACTGAACTGTGACGGAAAATGGGCCGAAATTGAAATCGTCGCAGTGCGCCGCGTCGCAGATAACTCACTGTCGAAGATCCAAAATTCTGAAATTTCTAGGGTAGATAGAGGACAGAGAGAGGAACAACTTTCATATAGGGCAAAATCTCATTTTCTCTCTCTAGAATTCGCAAATGGCAGAGAGAGAGAGAGGGGTATTTATAATGGGCCAAATCCTATTCGGGCTCCACAAAGATCCAGGCCAACAGGAACAGCAAAACTATCCAACCAGAACTCGCCACGTGTCCCAGAACAGGAAACATCCATGCAGGGCCAATCATAACCGCCACGTGTCACCAGCCGCCCACGTGTTCCACGCGCCCGGCGCACGTGGGCGGCTCTGCGCCCGCCAATGAACAGTGGACACGTGTCCACGTGGTCCACGGGGCGCACGAGCCCGGTCACGCGCCGGGTCTTCCGGATCCTGTCGGCCAATGAAGTGTGCCACGTGTCAGAGACCAAGCCCGACGACGCCGGACCAATCAGGGATGCCACGTGGCATTTCGGATTTTCCGTGCACCCGGTGCACGCTATCCTGTGGACCCGCACCTGCGCGCCTGCCCGCCTGCGCGCTGCCCGCGCCCCTGCGGCCCTGCTCCGCCCGCTGCGCCGCCGCTCCGCCGTGCGCCGCGCCCGCCGCCGCCGCCGGCCGCCGGAACAGTAATTCCGGCCGCCGGAGTTACTGTTCCGGTGAACAGTATTTTTGCCGAAAAATAAAGTAAATATACCATTTTTGATCGTTTTCGCGCGCTGAGTCCAAATCCGCCGTCCGTTTCGCCAAATTCTCATCCGAAATTTTGCCGAAAGCCCCCGGAAAAGCCTACTTGATCCGATTTTCGCGCCGGGTTCATTTCTGAGATCCGTTTTCGATTCTACAAGATCCAATACACTATGTAAGCTTCCTATAGTCCCTATTAATGCTATAAAAATCTCTACAAAAGTCCAGATCATCACAAGATGTGTGGCATAAAACCTAGGAGATAACCCTAGGTTAATTGAGTGACATTAACTTAGGAAAAAACCTAAGGATGAATAATAGAGTTCTCAACATAGAGTTCATAAACTCTAGGGTTAGAGTGGTTCGCTTGAGGTTGGTGTGCTTATAGACAATTAGCGACCCTAGAGCCGTGGACTTAGGGTGAATGTGCAAACTTGAGCAAACAAAATAACTCCAATCTAATGTTGGTTTTTGAGACATCATGGCTATCCTAGAGTTAATAACCTAGTGTAAAAGGCGAAAGAAAAAAAAGGCAAAAGTCAAAGGAGAAAAGAAAGTGATTATGGCACTTTTGGATGTTGGGACTCGTGGATTTGGGAGTGTGAGAGCAATCGCCATCTCCCCGGGCATGAACCCGTTGGTTTATGCGAGATACTTCCGAATGGTATACTAAGAGCAACTAAAGTGCAAGTGGCGCCTTTGGATTAAAAACTCGTCTATTGGTAGCATGACTATTAGGGTTGGAACCTATCGGACGAAGTACTTCCAAAGGGCCGAGTAACTAAATGAAAGTGTAATGGATTAGATGTGACCCCTTTTATAGCGGTATAGTGGCCGAGTCGTGGCTTAGTAGCATACTATATGAGAATGATTAGTAGTGTAGCACTTTTATTTCAGCATGCTAGTTAGTATTTACAGCTTTTCATATTTATATATCATCTTGGTACTATTGCTTCTATTGGACCAAGCGGTGTAGAATATATTTTCTCGGTGGCTGGACCCACTGGAAACTATTCG
>CM054941.1:21696097-21740431 GCA_029168755.2 Tillandsia fasciculata
TTAGAAGTGAAATTTGGCCAAACGGACTTCGGATTTGGATTCAGCGCACGAAAACGGTCAAGATGGACTATTTACTTGAATTTTTCGGAGCCCGGATACGAAAACACGCATTTCGAGGTGTGGGGTTACTGTTGCGGCGGCCGGAGAGGCGGCGGTGGCGGCGGCGGGCGGCGGAGCGCGGCGGTTGGCGGCGGCGGAGGCGCGCGGTCCACCGCGGAGGGCGTGCGCCGGGCGCGGGCCACGTGGCGCCTCCCGGTTGGCGGGCGCAGTGAGCGCGGTCCACAGACTTGGCGGGGTGCACGGTGGACCATGGGTTAGCCACGTGTCACCTTGTGGTTGGATGGCCTTGATGCGCGCGGTCCACGCAGCGGCAGGGGTAGGTGGCCGTACGGCGGTGGTTGGGGGCGACGTGGGGGCGCCACGTGGCGCCCCGCGATTGGCCGGGTGCAGCCGGCCCACGCTGGCGTGTCGGCCACCCGTCCCTCCGCGATTCGCGGGCGCACGTGCTCCGGGCGCGGCGGGCGCGGGCCGGGACGCGTGGCGGGCCGTGGTCCTTCCGGGCCTGCACAGTAACGGACCGGGCCCGTTACTGTAGCAGCCCAGTTTTTTCGGGCGCCCGAATCCGGGGACACAGAGGTAATTTCCAGATTTGTTTCTTTGGGCCTTTATAAATGGAATCCGAGCCCCATTCTTCTGCCATTTTCTCCACTTTCCCGAGCTCTCCAGCCTATGGCCCCTTTAGCAAAGTTGTAGATCTTCGTGTCGCGCATCTTCTGGCAGAGTCCCGGAATTTTTGGAAGCCGCGACGTCGACGTTTCCGGCATCGTAGCGCGTAGCGACGATTTTCTGTTGGAGGCCTATAATCGTCGCATTTCGGTCTGAGAGGTCCGCAGAGCTACCCCGACTGTATTTTTGGGCGATTTTTGTGGCGTCGGATTCACGAGAGGTACCTCTTCGACTTTCGTGTTGAGGGTCTCATCTAGATTTGGGTTTTTGGCACGATTTTCGAGGTTTTACTGAGCCCCTATTTTGCTGGGAGATTTCTGGACAGCAAGGTCTTCACGGATTTTTATCTCCACAACCTGACATCGGAATTCAACGTTTCAAGACTCTATCGACATCTACACTTCGCGAGGATCGCGGTCATATTTTTACTGGAATTTTTGGAGGCTGTTTTATAGGTGAAAATTTCACAGAAAGAAGACTGTTCATCGCAGATTTTTAAAATGTGGAATTTAGTGGAATTAAGTGTAATTTATGGATGTATTTTGTACCCAGGATGCTTTGAACACTACTTTAGTACTGTTGGCTTGGTGATTGTACTGGTATATCTGTTTCTGGGCTTTCTTAGCTGTACGACCCTGGACAGTTGTGCACCTTCAGGTGGGTGGCCTTGTCTCCAAGACTTATGGAACGTTCATTAAATCTTCTATAGTAGAACCATGCATAATAGTAAAACTCTTGTGTAGTATGCTTGAAAGTGATAGCTGATAATTCTAGTGTTACTTGGTGATCATGAAATTCTCTTGCTTCCTATTATCTGTTAAATTAATATTATCTTGGAACTTGACCTAGCACCCCCGTCATATACAGCATGTTCAGCCAGACTTTAGAAAACTCCAACTTGGGCTAGGTTTATTTTGCTTAGACATCCACACTACTTTTCTCCCTGGACATAGTGTTTTACTCGCCCGGGTAGCGGGACGAGTGGTCGGGTCTCTTTAGTGTGGGATGCTTTCTACACTCGTGCTTGGGAGCAGAGTGGAGTCTGGTAGAGGTAGTTGATCATACATCTGTAGCGGGAGCCGTTTAGGAGGACGGCGGTCCCGAGGTATTCCGTTTTCCTATTTTTATTTGTCGCCGCTGTGTTAGTGGCAGCGGTTTACTAGTGTTAGCAGAACCTTGAACCCAGAACTGTTTTTAGACACACATATGATTTTAGCCAACCAATGTTTTCCTCCAAGCATCGTAGGGTCGCCCGAGTCTGTTCTTATTTGATTGGACAAGGGCTTTAGCTCTACGAGGCTTGGGTATAAAAATTTGTTTTCAATGGTTTTCCTAAAAAGAACTAAAAATCATTAAATAAGGATTTCTTTCAGATCAAATGGCTTTCCATAAGAAATGTCACCTTTTTCTATAAATGTAACCACTTGAGATGATTCAAGTGGTCTGGGTTCTAAGGTCTGCCTTTTTTCTTTGGGACGAGAACAACGAGAAGCTATGCCTAGAGCCTGTTCTTGTTTGATAGGGTTGTAGGTTCTAGTCTTGCGGGGTTCCCGGATCCTCTATTATCGCCTGTTGTGGGGTTTATCTTGTCAGTGAGTCTGCAGGTTGGGTTGATGTTCGGTGGTTGGGAGCCGTTGGAGTCGACGGTGATCCCGGGTCTTTGGGTGTTGTTTATCTAGTTCTGTTAGCCCTGAGTGGTAGGTTGATCCTGGCTGTGGAGTGTCTCCAGCCAGTGTGTTTTGTACTGTGAGTTGTTGGTGAGGCGAGTGTCTCGTGTTTCATGAGAGCTGATCAGCTGAGTCGTTGAGTGTGCTCCGACTGTTGAGAGAGTTGTTGAGGATTGAGTCCTTTCGAGCAGAGCGTGAGTCTGGATATTGACCATAGCCTGCAGTGCCACATGAGCGACAGAGTGCGCGGATACCTTTCCTCGGTGGGGTCACGCCCCTCGAGAGCCACGCCCGGGGTGGATATGTTACTCTTGTATCGCGACTTGTCGATGCCGTCCCTCTGACTGAGCCAGTTTTGGCAGTTACGGACGCAGTCCCTCTGGCTGAGCCAGTTTTGGCAGCTACGGACGCCCTACGTAAGTCCGGTCCTCCGGGATGTACGGCAGTAGGTAGGCGCAGGCTTGACTGGACCCGAGGAGGCAGTCAATTCAGATTGGGTGACTATACTGTTATGTTAGCAGATGCATTATATTTTAATCTGTCCCGCTTTTTGAGCATCTAGATAGGGGCGTAGTAGCTGTAGAATTTAGTTTCCAGCTTTTTTCCCTTTTCTGTACAACACTTCTTTTGTTTCCTCATGCCTCTAGTAGACTTAGTGGGCAGACCGTTGGTGTGATGATCCGGACTCCCGCAGGAACTGTACAACATTAAACAGTGACTGTGGTGAGCTTGTTCGGTGAATCAGAGCTTGTAGATTTGAAATTGGATATTTAATATAGACTCTGCGCGAAAATCGGAGCAAACGGGAATTTTCGGGAGCTTTCGGCAAAATTTTGGATGAGAATTTGGCGAAACGGACGGCGGATTTGGACTCAGCGCGTGAAAACGATCAAAATGGTATATTTACTTTAATTTTTCGGCAAAAAGTTACTGTTCACGCCGGAACAGTAACTCCGACCGCCGGAATTACTGTTCCGGCGACCGGCGAGCGGCGGCGGGCGGCGGCGCACGGCGGCGGGCAGCGGCGCAGCGGCGGAGCGCGGGGGAGCGCGGCGCGGGCAGGCGCGGGTAGCGCGGGCAGGCGCGGGCAGGGGGCTCGGGTGCGCGGTCCATGGGCCAGGCGTGCACCGGGTGCACCGAAATCTTTCCCTGCCACGTGGCAAGCTGTGATTGGCTGGCCGGCTTCTAGAAGGCACGTGGGAAGGTGACACGTGGCGCGATCCCATTGGCCGACATCTTCCGGAAGACCCGGAGCGCGGACCGGCCGTGCACCACGTGGGACACGTGGCGAAATATGATTGGCCCTTGCACGGCTGTTTCCTGTTATGTGGACACGTGGCGCAATCTGGTTGGCCAATTTCCGTGTTTCCTGTTTTGCCAGATCCTGTGTGGAGCCCCAGCCCATTATAAATAGCAACCCTCACCCCTCTCATTTCCCACCTTGATTTGCATGCTGAGGAGAGAGAATCAGAAAAAGTTTCCTCTACGAAAAATCTTCCTCTCTCTCTCTTCTCTCTCTCCTCCAAATCTCAGAATTTTAGGAGTTACAGATAGTGAGTTATCTACGACACGGCACACTGCGACGATTTTCTTTTTAGGCCCATTTCCCGTCGCAGTTCCGTCGAAAATTCACTGCGGGCTAACCAGGTGGAATTTTTGGACGATTTTTACAGCAGAGCGACTGTAAGAGGTAGGGCTTCGATTTCCATGTTGATCATTTTGCTCCGTTTCGTACTTTTGGCACGTTTCCCGAGTCCTCTTTGACCCCCCTTTTCACTGTGGAAATTTCTGGACAGCGTCAACTTCTCCGATTTTTATCTTGGCGTAGGAGCGTCAGATCGAGGCGTTCAAAGAGTCGATTTTGATCTACTCTTCGCGAGGAACGTAACCGTGATTTTTCTGGAATTTTAGGAGCTCATTTTAGAGGTGAAAAACTCCTCTTTTCCCGTGCTGTCTGAAAAACAGCAAATAATGTACTTTTTGGGATTTGTATTTATACCGGGAGCGTTGATTTGCAGGATTTGAGGACTGTGGACAACCAGGAGACTACCTGGGGTGTTGTTTGAGCTGCTCGAGGTGGGCGGTTGTTGCTTACCTCATTTTTGACAAGCTCACTGGGCTTACTAGAAATCCCCTAAAATATGACAATTAATGAGAACCATTGGGACAACTAATGGACTACTAACAGGACTACTAACAGGACTACTAACAGGACAACTAACAGGACAATTAATGAGAACCATTGGGACAAATTAATATGACAAATGACAAGGACCGCTGGGACGAACTCCCCTAAAATTTAATATAACCCCACAAATGATATGATGACTTATATTGGGACACTGTGATTGAGACAAAGGCTATAATCTCGCATGCAAATGACTTTTATTCAGTAAATCAATTGTTTTAAACCTTTGACACTATTTTACAACTTTTAAAAATAAAGACAGTTGCATGCATGCCCGGACATCAGGTAAGGCCACTATTTATTGCTACACTATCATATTGGGATTTGAACATGTTTCATTGTTGTTCTTTGCATCCAGATGCTTGTTGCTCAAGTATGAGCAGGGGTTTGGGATAGAGTAGTCGAGATTGCATTAGATTGTGGATTAGTGGGGTATTGCGGTGACCGCGGACAGTAGGCGGTTGACCAGATGTTTATCCTTGTATTAGATTAGGGGATCGGGATCCTTTTTAGTGGAGGGATTTGTTCCACTTGATCATAGTCATGATCCAGTCCTGCTTTTGATACTTATCTTACCGGCGCGGTTATTGCCCGGTGGTGCTTTACTCGTGTGGGTCGCTCCCCTCGAGTTCCCCTCTAGAGGCCGGAATCAGACAGTTATTGATAGTTTTGCTATCACATCGGCGCGGTTATTGCACGATGACGAGAGCGGCAGCAGGCAGTACCAGTTTTACTGGTGTCTAGATTGGGTTTATTTGGACAGGGACTAATACTGATGCATGCATACCGTTTTGATAGCCAGTACCGCATTAGAGGCATTGTAGTAGTAGTTTACCTGTTTCAGCAACTTATGTATTTTACCACCTCCCCTTTTGCCTCTAGTAGTCCCAGTGGGTGCGTCAGAGTTGAGGTTTTACCCACTAGGGGAGGCTACTGGTTTATCTGGTAGTTCTCACCCCCATTGTTATTTTCTGTCTCTTTCTTCTCCTTTATTTTGCAGAGTCATCTGCGGGAGCTGCTAGGCCATCGGCAGCGGATCGAGGTAAGGGGATCGCTGAATAGATAGATCTCCTGTGAGGCTGAGAGCTATTAGACAGATATTGTACCCTCCACTCAACTGTGATATTCTCCTTTCATTTTGGGTCTGGCGTTAGCCAGCTGGTTGTACTATTTTGGTGAGCTGGGAGATTATTGTATTATTACAGCTTGTACCTTATTTTCAGTCTGAGATTATCATGTTTAGTTCAGCTCTGTATTATGCTCTTTTTTGTACATTTTATATCTGAGCAGGTTACCAGCGCTTCGTGTACGCGGGAAATCCCGTGTGCACGGCGGATCTGTAGACGGGCCCGGGTCCTGGTTTGCACCCGGGCGTGACAGATTAAGTTGGTATCAGAGCTTAGGGATAGGTCAGTTGGGACTTAGGAAACCCTAGGCTTTTGGCAGACCCTAGGATGATAGGGCGTGAGAGACGTGGCATTTTGCGAAAGTCGTTGATTTATTTGTTTGACTCTTCCAGTGAGAGAAGAGGGATCGACATAGCCAATTTCTGGTGGACAGTTATGTTGGCTGCAGACAACATAAAGTCACAGAAATAGGGGATGTCTTTGACTTTCGCTAGATTGGGTCGTGTGGGGTTATGATACTGAGTGTGGTTTCTTGTGGTAGGATGCCTCCGCGACGTAGGATGTTGACGCGTTCTCAGCCTGATTCCCCTGAGCCCGATCAGGAGGAGTCCGGGCAGGGCCAGCAGAGTGAGGTGCAAGAGCTGCAGGCTCAGATGGCCCAGATGTCAGAGGCTGTTCGGCGTCAGGAGGAGGCCATGGGTCGGCTGACGCAGATGTTAGAGCAGAGGGCGCAGCCTGTTGTAGCACCCCCAGAGAATTCTCCCGTACCTTCTTCCCCTGCTGTGAATCCCCCAGTTGTACCGGTGACCCCGGCATCCCCTGTTGCTCGGGGTACTGGTGGACAGCCGTCTGGGTTGACGGGATCTCTGACCCCGGCAGAGCAGCGGGGAGTGGTGGACCTGTTGATGAGGTTTCGCCAGTTTGACCCACCCCATTTTTCGGGGCAAAGTACTGAGCCGTGGGAGGCAGAGTCATGGATCACGGCGATGGAGCGACGTTTTGAGATGTTGTTTATCGAGGAACGATATCAGGTGATATTGGCGACGAACTTTTTGGAACACAACGCCGAAGCTTGGTGGCGGCGTGTTCGACCGGCTGGTCCGCCTGGGGCTTAGCTCCTGACCTGGGCGGAATTCCTCAATCTCCTTCTTGGGGCTTTCTTCCCGGAAAGTGTCCGACAGAGGCTGGAGGAGCAGTTGAGAAACCTCCGACAAGGAGATCGGCCCGTACACGAGTACATTGCCAATTTCAATCAATTGTTGGCATGTGTACCGAACGTGGCCAGGGACGAGGCGCACCGGATCTACATGTTCGAGCGAGGGTTGCGCCGGGACCTCTTTCAACTGGTTCGCTCGCGTAGGTTGCAGACCTTGGAAGCCTCGATGGAGCAGGCACTCTATGTTGAGTGCGGAGAAGTAGTGATGGAGGAGGTAGCTCCGGCTTCCACAGTGATTTCGGGGGCGAAGCGCCCGGCATCGACGGATGAAGGGCAATCGAGCTGCCAGGAACCCCCGAAACTTCCACGATTCCATCCTCCGGGTCGTGAGGTTCAGGGACACCAAAGATTAGGTGAACCCCGTCAGCCACAGCAGCAACAGGAATCGCAGCAACAGATACGGAGACAACAACAGTCGGGACAGCCCCAACTTCGCGACAAAGACAGATGTATATTCTGTGGAGGACCTCATTTGTCGCACACCTGTGACCTGAGGTGGGGTCGTTGTTATAAATGTGGACAATCAGGCCACATTCGAGCTTCATGCCCCCTTTCGAGCTCAGCGGCACCTTCTTCAATTTCGGCTCCCTTCGTATCTCAGCAGCGGTCGTCAGCTCAGCGGCCCTATACTCCAGCAAGCAGACCATCTTCTTCCCATCCCACGGATTATCGCCCTCCAGCTCAGAGTGGGCGAGTGTATGCTGCGCAAGTAGAGGACTCTTCGGCAGCAGATCATGTGGTGGCAGGTATTATTACTGTATTACTTTTTTGGCATTAGACTTTGCATTGTATTGCATTGGAGCATCCTAAGATGTGTCAGGAGTGCATTTACCTCATTGCATGGGTAGGAGTAGGACGGTCACCTTACGCACGGGAGGTACGTATTTCCGATCTTTTAGCATGAAGGAGTGTCGCTAGTCCTGCCCGGAGCAGATGAGTCTTAGACCTGATAGTCGTGACTCAGCTGCGGGACTTGATTGTGGTACATGGATGAACTGGCTGGCTCAGTACTCTTTTTTCGCGGCAGTTGGTTGCGCTGCGAGGACAGTCTGTTGGGGGGGCCAGGCCAGGAGAGATCCGTGTACTAGAAGTATCGGTGGGCTTTCTTTGCCTCCGTAGTTTTGACTTCACTGGCAAGGCGAACGATTCGCTTTAGGTGCGTAACCTTTTCGGCTGGCATAATTTTAGGGATGATTGGACGCCTTCCCACCCCTACTTATTTGAGACATTGGACAGAGGATTGTTGTTTAGTTTAGTCTCGTTTCGAGGACGAAACTCTTTTTAGTGGGGGAGGATGTGATGATCCGGACTCCCGCAGGAACTGTACAACATTAAACAGTGACTGTGGTGAGCTTGTTCGGTGAATCAGAGCTTGTAGATTTGAAATTGGATATTTAATATAGACTCTGCGCGAAAATCGGAGCAAACGGGAATTTTCGGGAGCTTTCGGCAAAATTTTGGATGAGAATTTGGCGAAACGGACGGCGGATTTGGACTCAGCGCGCGAAAACGATCAAAATGGTATATTTACTTTAATTTTTCGGCAAAAAGTTACTGTTCACGCCGGAACAGTAACTCCGGCCGCCGGAATTACTGTTCCGGCGACCGGCGAGCGGCGGCGGGCGGCGGCGGGCAGCGGCGCAGCGGCGGAGCGCGGGGGAGCGCGGCGCGGGCAGCGCGGGCAGGCGCGGGCAGGGGGCTCGGGTGCGCGGTCCATGGGCCAGGCGTGCACCGGGTGCACCGAAATCTTTCCCTGCCACGTGGCAAGCTGTGATTGGCTGGCCGGCTTCTAGAAGGCACGTGGGAAGGTGACACGTGGCGCGATCCCATTGGCCGACATCTTCCGGAAGACCCGGAGCGCGGACCGGCCGTGCACCACGTGGGACACGTGGCGAAATATGATTGGCCCTTGCACGGCTGTTTCCTATTATGTGGACACGTGGCGCAATCTGGTTGGCCAATTTTCGTGTTTCCTGTTTTGCCAGATCCTGTGTGGAGCCCCAGCCCATTATAAATAGCAACCCTCACCCCTCTCATTTCCCACCTTGATTTACGTGCCGAGGAGAGAGAATCAGAAAAAGTTTCCTCTACGAAAAATCTTCCTCTCTCTCTCTTCTCTCTCTCCTCCAAATCTCAGAATTTTAGGAGTTACAGATAGTGAGTTATCTGCGACACGGCACACTGCGACGATTTTCTTTTTAGGCCCATTTCCCGTCGCAGTTCCGTCGAAAATTCACTGCGGGCTAACCAGGTGGAATTTCTGGACGATTTTTGCGGCAGCGCGACCGTAAGAGGTAGGGCTTCGATTTCCATGTTGATCATTTTGCTCTGTTTCGTACTTTTGGCACGTTTCCCGAGTCCTCTTTGACCCCCCTTTTCACTGTGGAAATTTCTGGACAGCGTCAACTTCTCCGATTTTTATCTTGCGTAGGAGCGTCAGATCGAGGCGTTCAAAGAGTCGATTTTGATCTACTCTTCGCGAGGAACGCAACCGTGATTTTTCTGGGATTTTAGGAGCTCATTTTAGAGGTGAAAAACTCCTCTTTTCCCGTGCTGTCTGAAAAATAGCAAATAATGTACTTTTTGGGATTTGTATTCATACCGGGAGCGTTGATTTGCAGGATTTGAGGACTGTGGACAACCAGGAGACTACCTGGGGTGTTGTTTGAGCTGCTCGAGGTGGGCGGTTGTTGCTTACCTCATTTTTGACAAGCTCACTGCGCTTACTAGAAATCCCCTAAACTATGACAATTAATGAGAACCATTGGGACAACTAATAGGACTACTAACAGGACTACTAACAGGACTACTAACAGGACAACTAACAGGACAATTAATGAGAACCATTGGGACGAATTAATATGACAAATGACAAGGACCGCTGGGACGAACTCCCCTAAAATTTAATATAACCCCACAAATGATATGGTGACTTATATTGGGACACTGTGATTGAGACAAAGACTATAATTTTGCATGCAAATGACTTTTATTCAGTAAATCAATTGTTTTAAACCTTTGACACTATTTTACAACTTTTAAAAATAAAGACAGTTGCATGCATGCCCGGACGTCAGGTAAGGCCACTATTTAGTGCTACACTGTCATATTGGGATTTGAACATGTTTCATTGTTGTTCTTTGCATCCAGATGCTTGTTGCTCAAGTATGAGCAGGGGTTTGGGATAGAGTAGTCGAGATTGCATTAGATTGTGGATTAGTGGGGTATTGCGGTGACCGCGGACAGTAGGCGGTTGACCAGATGTTTATCCTTGTATTAGATTAGGGGATCGGGATCCTTTTTAGTGGAGGGATTTGTTCCACTTGAGCATAGTCATGATCCAGTCCTGCTTTTGATACTTATCTTACCGGCGCGGTTATTGCCCGGTGGTGCTTTACTCGTGTGGGTCGCTCCCCTCGAGTTCCCCTCTAGAGGCCGGAATCAGACAGTTATTGATAGTTTTGCTATCACATCGGCGCGGTTATTGCACGATGATGAGAGCGACAGCAGGCAGTACCAGTTTTACTGGTGGCTAGATTGGGTTTATTTGGACAGAGACTAATACTGATGCATGCATACCGTTTTGATAGCCAGTACCGCATTAGAGGCATTGTAGTAGTAGTTTACCTGTTTCAGCAACTTATGTATTTTACCACCTCCCCTTTTGCCTCTAGTAGTCCTAGTGGGTGCGTCAGAGTTGAGGTTTTACCCACTAGGGGAGGCTACTGGTTTATCTGGTAGTTCTCACCCCCATTGTTATTTTCTGTCTCTTTCTTCTCCTTTATTTTGCAGAGTCATCTGCGGGAGCTGCTAGGCCATCGGCAGCGGATCGAGGTAAGGGGATCGCTGAATAGATAGATCTCCTGTGAGGCTGAGAGCTATTAGACAGATATTGTACCCTCCTCTCAAACTGTGATATTCTCCTTTCATGTTGGGTCTGGCGTTAGCCAGCTGGTTGTACTATTTTGGTGAGCTGGGAGATTATTGTATATATTACAGCTTGTACCTTATTTTCAGTCTGAGATTATCATGTTTAGTTCAGCTCTGTATTATGCTCTTGTTGTACATTTTATACCAGAGCAGGTGACCATCGCTTCGTGTACGCGGGAAATCCCGTGTGCACGGCGGATCTGTAGACGGGCCCGGGTCCTGGTTTGCACCCGGGGCGTGACAGTTGGGCTTGTTGACGGCACCCACTGAGAGCTACTGTGGGATGTAGTTCTCACACCCGTCGTGGTGTCTTTTTCCCCAGGGATTTCTACGCCTGTTCCTGCTGTTCCAGCTGCTGCTTCTTCAGATCGAGGTAAGGGAGTCGCGAGCTAGATCCCTACCAGTCGTCGTCGTCGTCCTGAGAGTAGATGTACCCTCTTTTTTTTTTTACATTTTGAGAGTTCTTGTTGAGAGACATTGTAGTGAGGTATAGAGTTGTACTTTTCTGTTTTTATGTTGAGAGACTTATGTACTTTTGGTGAGGACTTGTGTTATATATATTTTTATTTCTAGCAGTTTACTCTTAGCTCTAATATCTGTTTAGTATAGTATCTTTCTTTGCAGGTTGGACGCTTCGTCTATACGGGGTTCACCGTATGGGCGGCGGATCCGTTAGCGAGCCCGGGTCGCAGTTTCGACCCCGGAGCGTGACAGATTAGAGTGGTATCAGAGCCTAGGTTTTAGGTCGTTGAGGACTTAGGAACCCTAGACTTGTGGTTGGACCCTAGGATGACTCACGTGAGAGCCGTGATTTTTAGCGAGAGTCCTAATTGGGTTTCTAACTCTCCCGAGCGGATCGGGATGAGTGATTGACATGTCTTCCTTCGGTGGCAACTATGTTGGCTGCAGACAACATAGTACTTCGGGAAGGGGGACATGCCTTTTGACTTTCGCTGGATCGGGTCGAGTGTTGTTTGGTGCTGTCCTGATGTTTGCATGTGGATTGCAGGTGGGCACGATGCCTCCCAGTCGCAGGGTGCGGACGCGTTCTCAGCCTTCCTCCTCCCAAGGGTCTGAGCAGGAGGAGTTAGCACAGGGTCAGCAGAGAGAGGTGCAGGAGCTTCGGGCTCAGATGGCTCAGTTGTCAGAGACTTTCCGGCGTCGGGAGGAGACCGTGGGTCAGTTGATGCTCATGATGGAGCAGAGAGCGCAGCCGGTGGTAGTACCCCCTGAGAGTTCGCCGGTGCCTTCTTCACCTGTTGTGGCGCCCCCTGTTGTGCAGACTTGTCACGCCCCGAGTTTTGAGAAGCAGGCTAAATTTTTTTTTTTTTTTTTTTTTTAAATCAGAGTTCGCAGACCAGGCGTAACAGACCGCCACATGTATAGTAAATTCCCTGCCCAACTGGACAAAGCCTTTCCTATACATGCACGGCTAATCCTAATCAGTCAATATCAGAGTAGTCTAAACTACGCATGCAAAACTAGTCAATTTATAATAATTAAACTGAAATGCGGAAAATAAAATGCACTGACTAAATAAGGGTCGATACTATTGCAATCGTCTCACCAACGTGTCCCGACATCCCATCACCCAGCGACCTAAAAAATGGTCACCCAGGGGGTGTGAGATACACTGTACATGTATCCCAGTGGGCACGACGAGCCGAGAAATAGCTAATCGTACCTACTGGGTACAATAATCTGCGGATAGTAAGAATCATAGGGTAAAGCTGAACAATAAAGCAGATCTACTGATAATCAACAAAATCCACAGATAAATGAATAGGCAGGTAATCAAGGGTAATGGAACTGCAAGTAATAAATGCTAGAAATCAATGTAGAGCTATAATATCCAAGCACAATAACTGCGGTAAGTGATGTAAGAAATCTGGATATAAATGAGCTAATCAAGCATACACTGAGCAGTGGAGGTACAGGGTAAGCTATCTATCAATAATAGTGCAAGGTAAGAATAATGCGTCAACAACAGAACTCAAGTACCCAATCAATGCCAGTATTGGTCACGAGGACCTCAGGCTCATACCACCTAGCTGGCACCTAGCTGGCTGACATAACCCCGCACCCACTGGTGCCTAACTGGGGGCTCACGGGTCCTTTCTCTAGACCACTTTACCGGTAAAGAACATCGCTGCGGTCATGACTCCGCTGATGTACGTGAAGTGCAGCGTGCGTGGTAGTCATCATGCTATGATCAAAAGCTCACGGTCTAGTGACCGAGTAGTCGGCAGTAAGCCGAGATCCCAACAGGGAAATCATCTATCATATCGATCAATATCTATCATGCATATCTGAATAACAAGTAGTGTCTATCAATCATGCATATCGGAACATCGAGTAGTATCTATCAATCAGGATCAATCAATCATGCATATCGAAATATCAACAATATATCGGCTGACAGGAATCAATAGGTATAATCCGATCATGACATCTATGTAACCAGATATGAAAACTGACAAGTAGCTGTATATCATGTATCTACGGAATCAATGTCTATCGAACAATCATGCGGTATATAGATCAACTCATCAGATATAATCAAGAATAGGAGTACTGACAAGCAGATGTATATGGTGTGACTAAGGAATCACTGTCTATCAGGAAATCATATGGCATAGTCAAGCATAGGGATACATGATAAAATCTACAGGGCTAATCTCAAGCACAGGTCTAACAGAGTCAATGTCAATCAGAGGGATCATGATATGTCAAACGAGATCAGCATATGTCAAGATAGGTCATATAGATATAATCAGCAGGGCAAATCAAAAACAGGGGTCCGACTGGACTAAAGCAACCAGAGGGCCAAAGAGCTAAAGCCCGGATCGAAAGTAACCCACCTGGATGAAGGCAGACCCTCGATCTCCCGCACAGCTACTGGGAGGCTGGTGCTGAACAACTGGGCCCTGAATCAGAAGATCTGGTCAGTAATAGACTCACACAAACCCATCCCCGACAACATAACAATAACGCGACGCTGATACGGCAATTATCGATGATTTATTGGATAAATTCCAATTCCCGATCCACGAAAGTCCACGGGATTCTAACAAGATGCCTAGTAGGTGTGTACACACTGTCTAAAGGTGGTCATCATGTCAGATTTCCATTTTGGTCCATAGTATATTTTTAATTTGCATAATAACTCCAATTTTTAGCTTGTTTCGACTCGTTCATGAAATCCGGGGGTCCAAAAGCTGCGCCGAAACTTTCAGCGCGTTTGTTATGACGAGACGAAGCTCGTGCTCACAAGATCGGGCTGGCACGGGTCCCGAGGGCAAAGTTGGCCCATGATCAACAAGAGTCCAATTTACAACTTATGCTATAACTTTACTTGCACTTGATCAAATTAGGAAATAACTGAAGCTTGGCACTTAATATGGACACAGGACAGTGATGCTCACCTGCGGCTTGCCGGAGGGTCGGAAAATTGCCCGGAGAACCACCCTCAAAAGCTCTACAAAGACCACTATGCTATAAACAATTATCTACTAGATCTTCTTGGGATTTAACATGAGCATCATTCTCAGGATAAACAGGGAGTTGTTGTGCTCACCTGAGGTTGGCCGAGGAGCGGCCGGAGAGTCGCCGGAGCAAGGTGGTGCTCCCTCCAAGGCTCGGATTTGGGCTATGTCACACCCTCTTGGTCAACCTGCAACCAGAGGTGAGCACAGGTTAGTTCTGGGTCCCAGGGGGTGTTCGGATCCAACCCGATCAGGCGCCGGCGGCCGGAGGTGGCGGCGGCCGGAGGCAAACCCGAAGTGGGCATTTCGGGTGCAAGAATGGAAGTCAGTTACAGGGGCCATTCTGTCCCAAGCAAAATCAAGGAAGCCTTAAAAACATTATTTAGAGCTTACCTGTAAGGTTGGCCGGAGCTCGAGTCGCCGGGGATCGCCGGAGATCGAGTTCACTCGCTTCTCGGGTGCAACTCTGGAAGTCAAAAGCCTGACGTTAGGCTCTGCATGCAACTTGATTAAAAGCCTCCTTAAGACCCTACATGCATACCTGGGTCACTGTATGACGGCGCGGAACCCCGGTGATCGCCGGAGCAAAAGCTTGGTGAAGCTCGAGTGCCTCTAATGGCGGATTCCGGCCGGCGGCACTTGGGCCGGCACAACTTGGGTCAAGAGTTTTCTGGTGGTGCCAGGAGTCTAATGGTGGTGATGGCTGGCAGTGGGAGGCCGCGGCGGCGCCGGACGGCGGCCATCGGGCTAAGTAAAGGAAAGCCCGATTCTAGGGCATCACCAATCGGGCTCGATCCTCAACGGATGATCTTCAGGCTTTATGGAGGTGCTACAGTCGATGAGAGAAGACGATCCAACGGTTTTGATCGTGCGCTTGACGGCCGGATCACGGCGGCGCACGCGGTCGGCTTAAAAGTGATAATTCCGGCAGCAAGTTCCCCGGCCGGTTAACCGGGGCACCGGGGATCGCAGGGCTGCACGAGGATGATCCTCGGAATGTCAGCAACACAATTCTAGGGTCCCCGGGCCGATATAAGAAGAAAAGTTCCAAGCTTACCTTCACCGGAGTTTGGAAAGGAGAGAGTGGTCCCGCGGCGGCGCATGGCGACGGCTGGGGCTGGGTCCACCACAGCTTGGACGCGGCTACCCAGAGGAGTCCTCAGGCCAGGTCTTGATTGCCTAGGACCCTCCCGAGTACACTCCTCTTCATCCACCCGAGAACAAGGTGGTCCTTGCTCCTCTCTTCTCCGGCGACGGGAGAGGCGGCGGCCGGTGCGGGAATGCTCCGGGAGGCGCGGCTGAGAGGAGGGAGCTGTTGGGACTGGCGGCTAAGGGGTATGGCTACGGGGTAGGGTTTAGTGTTAAAAGGAACCCTAGCCGAGTTCCTCTATATATAATGCATTGTGCAACAATAGCATTTTACTCCCTCAAGCTTCACTATTTCCTGCCCTGTCCCTCACAGCAAACTCTTCTCACATCAAGGTCCCTCTCCAAGGAGCGGCACGCAAATCGAGGCAAAGAATCTAGGGTTTTATGTGCAAAAAGCCACATTTTCGTCGTGTTTCACGCTTTTCGAGGCATTCTGGTCGTCAGATCGAAAAAACGGACTTCGCCACGACGTCCGGCACGTCGAAATCTATAAAGTGGCGATTTCTGTTTGTCGACAAAATGCTCGGACGAATTCTCGGTCCATAAATACTGCGCCGAGATACAGTTTATCGCGCTTTTCGAGGCTCTAAGGCAGTCAAATGGAAATTCCGTCAGCGCCATTGCGTTCCGATCGTCGAAACGGATCAAATCGACTATTTGGATCGCTATGCTCGGACTCCGAACAGTGAAATAGTGCTTGTTGCAACCGACGGAGTCAAAACTTAGGGGCTACTGTTCATCTACAGTGCCAACTTAAGTGACACTGTGCGCAGACACGGCTACATTGGTTGCGGCTATTCGTTCGTTTCTTCGTTAAATTCTGGAAGATCCGACCGTCAGATCGAAAAGTGCTGAATATAAATCTCGCTCAGTTCGACGAGATGGTCGCAACGGTCAACTCGGATTTCCAGGATCATGTCCGGATTAGAAAATAGTCTTTTTATCTCGTAAATCGTGCAACTCGCACACTGGCGATTGACTAAATAAATCAACTAGGGTCTCTTGAATTCGAAACCAACCATAATTCTACTTTTAATCTATTTATTAAAAATAAAATGTTTTGGATTATTACAAGACTGCACCAGCTGTTCCGGTCGAGCCGGTTTCTAGTAGGCTACCGTCTGGGATGACGGGATCGTTGACTTTAGCAGAGCAGCGGGAAGCGGTGGATCTTTTGATGAGGTTCCGCCAGTTTGATCCACCCCGCTTTTCGGGTATGAGTGCTGAGCCGTGGGCGGCCGAGTCTTGGATTACGGTCATGGAGCGCCATTTCGAGAGCCTTTTTATTGACGAGAGGTTTCGAGTTCTGTTGGCTACTCACTTTTTGGAGAGCAACGCCGAGGCATGGTGGCGGCGTGTGCGACCAGCTGGTCCGCCGGGGACGCAGCTTCTCTCTTGGGCAGAGTTTCGCAGTATGCTTCTTGGGGCTTTCTTTTCTGAGAGTGTTCGGCAGAGTTTGGAGGAGCAGCTGAGGAATCTCCGCCAGGGAGATAGGCCCGTACACATGTACATAGCTGATTTCAATCGGTTGTTAGGTTGTATGCCCCACGTGGCCAGAGATGAGACCCACCGGATCTACATGTTTGAGAGAGGGTTACGTCGGGACATCTATCAGTTCGTCCGCTCCCGCAGATTACAGACTTTGGAGGCCTCGATGGAGCAGGCACTTTTTGTGGAAAGTGGAGAGGCGGTGATGGATGAGGTGACTCCAGCTCCCGCAGTGATTCCAGGGGCGAAGCGCCCAGCACCGGTTGATGAGGGACAGACGAGTCGGCAGGCACCTTCGAGACCTCCCCGACCTCACCCTGAGGGTCGAGGGTTTCAGAGGCGCCAGAGTTCAGGTGGGCACCCGCAGCAGCCACAGTATCAGCAGCGACAGCAGTTTCAGCAGCAGTATCGGCAGCAGCGACAGGAGCGGTGTGTCATTTGTGGCGGCCCTCATCCACCGTCGCAGTGTGACCAGAGACAGGGACGGTGTTTTCTTTGTGGAGAGTTGGGACATTATCGAGCAGCTTGTCCCCGAGCCATTCTGTCAGTACTACCCCTTGCTGTAGCACCCCCCTTGCCTGTACACGAAGCAGAAGCCCCTCCGATACACCGTCAGGCAGAGTGGGGTACGACGTCGGGACAGACAGGACGACGATCTTCAGCACCCAGTGGACGGGTTTACGCAGCCCTGGTGGAGGGCACCCCGGCAGCAGATCCTATCGCCGCAGGTATGACTTTATTTTCAGTCAGTTGAGTGAGCTTCTTGGTACCACGGCATCCTTTTTGCAATATTAGAGCATTTGCATCTCTGCATGAAAAAAGGATAGAAATTTTGTGACATGCATAAGCGACTAAATCCTTCACAATATCTTACGAGCAGAGGTGTGGTTTGGGGCATGATCGGGACAGATGAGACCTGAGGAAGTACGCCGGCAGGTGTGACGGTTTAATTACGGCTCCAAAATCAGTTTGAGCACACGGGATGGACCAGCTGGTGCGGTATCGTGCAACGATTGATTGTGGATTGAGAACAGTGACCTTTCCATGAGTTGGACAACAGGAGATCATTTCCACAGGTCACCGAGGCATCCTTCCTGCAGTAGTGGCTTCAGCGGTTTCGGGTTAGGTGCTACTTGTTGAGCGTAGGTGACGCCTAGGACTAGAGGTTATGTCTCTAGGGGTCTCGGATAGGGTTGCGTTTTTCTTTTTAGGGGTACGGATAGACCGTAGCTACCATTTTTGTTGCCACAGCAGGAATGGCATCAACACTTCTCTCCCTTTTTCTCACCCTTGTGCAGAAATTTGCGAACATGACGAAAGATTCGAAAGGCTACTCCAGAAATGGAGACGGTGCCCGAACCTGTTCTTGTTTGATTGGGGCGAGGGCACTGGTCTTTCGGAACTTTCGAACTTTTTGCTAATTTTAGTTGTTTTCTAAATTGGAGAGTTGGGGGTTGATGACTTTCCTGCTGGTGGGGCCCTTACTTTTTCTGTTAAGTTGTGCGGCATAATTCGTGTAGTTTGAACGCGTAGAGTTGGCTGTTCTTCCTCGTCCCCAGTATTTGGAACTCCTGAGGTTTATCCAGCTGTTGGACTCGCCTTGTGGAGTGTGAGTAGCGACTGGGGAGTTGGAGTTTGTGTTGATGGAGGTTTACCTTTGGGCTTGGAGACTACCGTTTGAGCCGTGTTTGTTTCGAGGACGAAACTTTCTTTAAGTGGGGGAGGATGTAAGGACCCTAATCCCTACTTAAGAATTTACTGATGGATTAGTGGCTTCGGGGAGTGTGTGTGCGTGTGTCGGGCCCAAGAATTGGATTTCTGGTGAAATTGGAGCTTATTTGCTTATCAGAAAGTCCATATAGGGTGATTGAGGTTTTTGCGCGCTTATTGGAACCAAGAATTTGACCCGGCATGAAAAATTGATCAAGTTTACTTTTCTGGAATTTTTCGGAAAATTTTAGAAGTGGAATTTGGCCAAACGGATTTCGAATTTGGATTCAGCGCGCGAAAACGGTCAAGATGGACTATTTACTTGAATTTTTCGGAGCCCGGATGCGAAAACACGCATTTCGAGGTGTGGGGTTACTGTTCCGGCGGCCGGAGAGGCGCCGCGGCGGCGGCGGGCGGCGGAGCGCGGCGGTTGGCGGCGGCGAAGGCGTGCGGTCCACCACGAAGGGCGTGCGCCGGGCGCGGGCCACGTGACGCCTCCCGGTTGGCGGGCGCAGTGAGCGCGGTCCACAGACTTGGCGGGGTGCACGGTGGACCATGGGTTAGCCACGTGTCACCTTGTGGTTGGCTGGCCTTGGTGCGCGCGGTCCACGAAGCGGCAGGGGCAGGTGGCCGTACGGCGGTGGTTGGGGGCGATGTGGGGGCGCCACGTGGCGCCCCGCGATTGGCCGGGTGCAGCCGGCCCACGCTGGCGTGTCGGCCACGCGTCCCTCCGCGATTGGCGGGCGCACGTGCTCCGGGCACGGCGGACGCGGGCCGGGACGCTTGGCGGGCCGTGGGCCTTCCGGGCCTGCACAGTAACGGGCCGGGCCCGTTACTGTAGCAACCCAGTTTTTTCGGGCGCCCGAATCCGGGGACACAAAGGTAATTTCCAGATTTGTTTCTTTGGGCCTTTATAAATGGAATTCGAGCCCCATTCTTCTGCCCTTTTCTCCACTTTCCCGAGCTCTCTAGCCCATGGCCCCTTTAGCAAAGTTGTAGATCTTCGTGTCGCGCATCTTCTGGCAGAGTCCCGGAATTTTTGGAAGCCGCGACGTCGACGTTTCCGGCATCGTAGCGCGGAGCGACGATTTTCTATTGGAGGCCCGTTATCGTCGTATTTCGGTCTGAGAGGTCCACAGAGCTACCCCGACTGTATTTTTGGGCGATTTTTGTGGCGTCGGATTCATGAGAGGTACCTCTTCGACTTTCGTGTTGAGGTTTCATCTAGATTTGGGTTTTTGGCATGGTTTTCGAGGCTTTACTGAGCCCCTATTTTGCTGGGAGATTTCTGGACAGCAAGGTCTTCGCGGATTTTTATCTCCGCAACCGGACATCGGAATTCGACGTTTCAAGACTCTATCGACATCTACACTTCGCGAGGATCGCGGTCATACTTTTACTGGAATTTTTGGAGGCTGTTATATAGGTGAAAATTTTGCAGAAAGAAGACTGTTCATCGCAGATTTTTAAAATGTGGAATTTAGTGGAATTAAGTGTAATTTATGGATGTATTTTGTACCCAGGATGCTTTGAACACTACTTTGGTACTGTTGGCTTGGTGATTGTACTGGTATATCTGTTTCTGGGCTTTCTTAGCTGTACGACCCTGGACAGTTGTGCAACTTCACGTGGGTGGCCTTGTCTCCAAGACTTATGGAACGTTCATTAAATCTGCTATAGTAGAACCATGCATAATAGTAACACTCTTGTGTAGTATGCTAGAAAGTGATAGCTGATAATTCTAGTATTACTTGGTGATCATGAAATTCTCTTGCTTCCTATTATCTGTTAAATTAATATTATCTTGGAACTTGACCTAGCACCCTCGTCATATACAGCATGTTCAGCCAGACTTTAGAAAACTCCAACTTGGGCTAGGTTTATTTTGCTTAGACATCCACACTACTTTTCTCCCTGGACATAGTGTTTTACTTGCCCGGGTAGCGGGCCGAGTGGTCGGGTCTCTTTAGTGTGGGATGCTTTCTACACTCGTGCTTGGGAGCAGAGTGGAGTCTGGTAGAGGTAGTTGATCATACATCTGTAGCGGGAGCCGTTTAGGAGGACCGCGGTTCCGAGGTATTCTGTTTTCCTATTTTTATTTGTCGCCGCTGTGTTAGTGGCAGCGGTTTACTAGTGTTAGCAGAACCTTGAACCCAGAACTGTTTTTAGACACACATATGATTTTAGCCAACCAATGTTTTCCTCCAAGCGTCGTAGGGTCGCCCGAGTCTGGTCTTGTTTGATTGGACAAGGGCTTTAGCTCTACGAGGCTTGGGTATAAAAATTTGTTTTCAATGGTTTTCCTAAAAAGAACTAAAAATCATTAAATAAGGATTTCTTTCAGATCAAATGGCTTTCCATAAGAAATGTCACCTTTTTCTATAAATGTAACCACTTGAGATGATTCAAGTGGTCTGGGTTCTAAGGTCTGCTTTTTTTCTTTGGGACGAGAACAACGAGAGGCTATGCCTAGAGCCTGTTCTTGTTTGATAGGGTTGTAGGTTCTAGTCTTTCGGGGTTCCCGGATCCTCTATTATCGCCTGTTGTGGGGTTTATCCTGTCAGTGAGTCTGCAGGTTGGGTTGATGTTCGGTGGTTGGGAGCCGTTGGAGTCGACGGTGATCCCGGGTCTTTGGGTGTTGTCTATCTAGTTCTGTTTGCCCTGAGTGGTAGGTTGATCCTGCCTGTGGAGTGTCTCCAGCCAGTGTGTTTTGTGCTGTGAGTTGTTGGTGAGGCGAGTGTCTCGTGTTTCATGAGAGCTGATCAGCTGAGTCGTTGAGTGTGCTCCGACTGTTGAGAGAGTTGTTGAGGATTGAGTCCTTTCGAGCAGAGCGTGAGTGTGGATTTTGACCATAGCCTGTAGTGCCACATGAGCGACAGAGTGCGCGGATACCTTTCCTCGGTGGGGTCGCGCCCCTCGAGAGCCACACCCGGGGTGGATATGTTACTCTTGTATCGCGACTTGTCGATGCCGTCCCTCTGATTGAGCCAGTTTTGGCAGTTACGGACGCAGTCCCTCTGGCTGAGCCAGTTTTGGCAGCTACGGACGCCCTACGTAAGTCCGGTCCTCCGGGATGTACGGCAGTAGGTGGGCGCAGGCTTGACTAGACCCGAGGAGGCAGTCAATTCAGATTGGGTGACTATACTGTTATGTTAGCAGATGCATCATATTTTCATCTGTCCCGCTTTTTGAGCATCTAGATAGGGGCGTAGTAGCTGTAGAATTTAGTTTCCAGCTTTTTTCCTTTTCTGTACAGCACTTCTTTTGTTTCCTCATGCCTCTAGTAGACTTAGTGGGCAGACCGTTGGGCTTGTTGACGGCACCCACTGAGAGCTACTGTGGGATGTAGTTCTCACACCCATCGTGGGGTCTTTTTCCCCAGGGATTTCTACGCCTGTTCCTGCTGTTCTAGCTGCTGCTTCTTCAGATCGAGGTAAGGGAGTCGCGAGCTAGATCCCTACCAGTCGTCATCGTCCTGAGAGTAGATGTACCCCTTTTTTTTTACATTTTGAGAGCTCTTGTTGAGAGACATTGTAGTGAGGTATAGAGTTGTACTTTTCTGTTTTTATTCTGAGAGACTTATGTATTTTTGGTGAGGACTTGTGTTGTATATATTTTTATTTCTAGCAGTTTACTCTCAGCTCTGATATCTGTTTAGAATAGTATCTTTCTTTGCAGGTTGGACGCTTCGTCTATACGGGGTTCACCGTATGGGCGGCGGATCTGTTAGCGAGCCTGGGTCGCAGTTTCGACCCCGGGGCGTGACACTTCGTCACCGTGCTGCCTCGATCCCAGCGAGGCCATGATGCTATATTGGTCATTGTGAACTGATTGACCAAGTCGGCTTACTTTCTGCCGATACATACGACGTGGTCCATAGATCGACTCGCGCAACTCAACATCGACGAGATTGTCCGTCTTCATGTAGTGCCGGTGTCGATCGTCTCGGATCGGGACACCCGATTTGTGTCTCACTTATGGAAGAATCTGTAGCAGTCGGTGGGCACAAAGTTGAACTTCAGCACTGTGTTTCACCCGTAGAGTGACGGCCAGTCAGAGCGCGTCATTCATGCGTTAGAGGATATGTTATGTTCATGCGTCCTAGACTATGGAGATGGATGGTACATATATCTGCCCTTTGTGGAGTTTACCTATAACAACAATTATCAGACGAGCATTGGAATGGCATCTTACGAGGAACTGTACGGGCGTCGATGTCGGTCCCCGATCTGCTTGGACAATGTCAGTGAACGTCGGATCATCGGGTCGGACTTTGTTGAATATGCTGAAGCCAAGGGTTGCATCATGAGGCAGCGGTTGTTGACCGCATAGAGCATATAGAAGAGCTACGTGGACTAGCGCCGACGCGACCTCGAGTTCTAAGTCGATAACCATGTGCTGCTTAAAGTGTCGTCAGCTAGGGGAATCAAGTGGTTCGGACTGCTGAGCAAGCTCAGTCCGTGGTTCGTGGGACACTTCGAGAGTCCGCGGCTAGTGGCATATCGGCTGGCTTTTTCTCCGAGTCTCACCCGTGTACACAATGTTTTCCACGCCGCCATGCTCTGGAAGTACATTTCAAATCCTTCTCACATGATCAGTCCCACGACTATCCAGCTTCGAGAGGACTTGAGCTATGATGAAACTCTGAAGTGGATCCTGGCACGAGATGAAAAGTAGATGCGGAATGGGACGATCCCCTACGTGAAGGTTCAGTGGGAGAACTATGAGGAGCGCGAAGCCACATGGGAGCGAGAGTCAGACATGCTAGAGTGTTTTCCTCATTTATTCACGTCTTGATTGTATTTAAGTTTCGAAGACGAAACTTCTTATAAGGAGTGAGTGATGTAATACTTATTAAGTTTGAATTCTGAAATTTAAAGTTGAATTTGATTTTATGGAATTTTTATATTTTGAAAATTGAAATTTCGGGGGTATTCCTGAACTAACCTCTAACCTAACCTAATAAGACCCAATCGCGATGAAACAAAATCGTTACCTGAACAGTCTCGTCGAGCTGAATGACATGGTGATGTTTGATTTCGAATTCAGCTAGCCAAAACTATGAAAAAATGTGTAAAATACTATTTTTATAGTATATTTTTGCAAAAAGGCTTATATTTTATGTGTCGAATGGTGTGAGATCGCACGTGGAGGGGCCTCTATGCATATTTCACCTCTAGACAGGGATCCATGTTGAAATTTGAAAGAATAGAGGACTTATTGGCATCTTGTTCACTTTCTATATTAACATACCTAGGGTTTCCTCCCTAGTTGCACAGAGTCCGAGCCTCCCACTGCAAACCTAGCCTTTCTCCCTCTCCTCTGCACCTTTCCCGAGCCTTGCCACCGCCGGTCGCCACCACACCTGGTCAAAAAAGGGAAAAACCACAACCTTTCTTCTTTATTCTCGGGTTTGGAAGCAAGAGAGGGCACAACTTGGGTTTCCCTTGCACCCAGACACCCTGCAGCCTCCATCACCCTCAAGAACCCATCCCAAGTGCCGTGGCCGCCGACCACCGCTGCTAGATGCCGGAAAACCCAAGTTTTCCTTCTCTTGTTCCCTGGATCTAGAGGTAACTCGAGACCTCTCTTTTGTTGGTTTTATTTGCCTTTAAAGAACCCCACTCCTTTCCTCACCCCCTGGGGACTCCCCGTGTACAGCCCCGACGTCGGAAAAGCCACGGCTAACCAGCGGGAGCAACAAGCTGGCCGAAACCATAGATCTGGCCGGGGTTGCTCGTGCGCCGCCTCCAACGCCTCGGCAGGAGATATAAGACCTTGGCTACCTTCTGCTAGTCCCTAGGAAGATCCCCACCAAGTTTCAAGCGCGTCGGACCCAGCTGCGATGCTGGAAAAGAAAACCCTAATTTCCTTTTTCATGTTCTTGGCCGAGCTCCGTCGCCTGTCGTCGTCGTTGCTTCCTACCGCCAGTGAGTTACCTAGCTAACCTCCCCCTGTCAAGGGCACCCCCTTGGTGCCATTGCATAAGCCTCTGAGCTGCCGGAGTTATCTCCCTACAACCTTGCCTTAGTTGCGGCCAAAATCATCTTCTCCGGCTATCCGCCGCCCTAGGCCGCCTGAGCTGAACTTGGTGGAGCTCCTGGCACCTCCCTCGACCTTCTCGGGTTGCCGCTTGCCTTCCCTTCCTACCTGAGCCCGAGCTCTATGAAGTGAGCCAAGCCCGATGTCACGCCCTGGGTCCCAGCGGAAGCCTACACGGCACATGCACAGACCCGCCGTGTGCACAAGACACTCCCGGTACACACAAGGCATCTACAACAATAAAGAAAAAAGAAGGCAATAAACACATCTTGCCAGTATTTAGAGTATAAGTACAACTAAACTAAGCATAAAAGAAGTAGAAATAACTACAACTATACAATATCAAACACAAGATACAATAAGAATCTTCTTAAGTACATCTTACAAAATATATGGGTGATCTCTATAGCAAAAATACAAAAACACCTCTCACAACTAAAACAAAATGAAAGGCATTGTAGTGAACCAGAACTTGGAAAATAAACAAATGTAAATAAAAATAGTATAAAATACTATTTTTATGGAGGTAGAAAAGTAAAGGATGACCTAGAAGTGAATTGGGCCCAAATCGGAATTAAAATAAGAGATCTAGAATTTTATATGAGAAAGTGGGCCCAGATTGTAAGTGGAAAATTCACAGTGTCGGAAAATTCCGAGAAAATTACAGGAGCTCCGTAAATATGTCTGATGGCCACAGTAAAAGTTTCGCGTTGATCGGACGCCCGGTTTGAGAGAACGGGCTCCGCCAGCGAATTTAGATACAGAGGGACTTTTGGTAAACCAAAAAGGATCCAAATTGAAAAAATTAAATACCATGAGGTAAATCAAGTTAAACTGTGGCTGCCCGTCAAATTTGAACGAAAACGGGCGAAAAACGAGCGAGAACGGACGAAAACGGGCGAAACTGGGCTTGGGCCCAAGTTTCGGGCGCTCGAAAATGGGTTCCGGGCGCCCGGAAAATACTGTAGCAAACCCGATTTTCGGGCTACAACGAACCGGGCTGCACTATAGCGAACCCGGTTCACTGTAGCAGCCCGGTCGAGGTGAGGGTGCGCCCGAATGTTACTGTAGCGGCCCGAATCTCGAGGCATGGGCACGGATACCGAGGCAGTCGGCACGGATCCCGAGGCAGTCGGCACGGATCCCGAGGCAGTAGCACGGATCCCGAGGCAACTGGCACGGATCCCGAGGCCGGGGCGCGAATCCCGAGGCAAAGTTTTCGCGCGCGACGCGCTGTGGCGCGCGGCTTGAGGCGCGCGGTAGGTGGGGGAATGCCACGTGTCGCCTCTCTATTGGTCGCTCTGATCGGGGGAGCGTGGGCCTGCGCGGGGAAGGCGCGACGCGCCTGGCGCGGTGTCAGCGGGGCAAGCCACGTGTCGGCCCCCCATTGGCCGGTCAGCGCGACGTGACGCGCTGACGGGACAAGACGCAACCACCGCAGGCGGTAGTGCGGTCCACGTGGCAGCCTCTGATTGGCTGCCACCGGTCCGTGGTCGCGGTGCACGGGTCCAGGGACACGTGTCACACTCCGGTTGGCCGAGCGTGGTGATGTGGCACTGAGCTGGCGCGGCGTGGACGCGTGGACCGCGACTCGGGCGGTTACTGTAGCCGCCCGAAAGCTTTCGGGCGCCCGAAAGGTGCGCCCGAAAGTTCGGGTTCGGCTTATTTAGGACCGAAACGGCCCATTTTTCCTTCTTTTTCCCTTTTTGGCTTCACCCGAGCGTACCAGGAGGGGAACCGGGCGATTTCGTGGGGGGTTTTCGAGGGCGCACGAGCGCGCCGTGAACTCCGTGGATCGCGTAAGGTGCTCCAAAAAGGCTTATTGGACGCGATGGACGTCACGGCATTGTCAAGGTAGGCCCGTTTGTCGTTTTTGCGGTATTTTTGGCTCAGTTTTAAGGTTTTCTTTTGGATTTTGGATTTGACCCCATGCCCACGTGCGTGATAGGGACCCAACTTTTCTGTGCCGTTTTACTGCCCGAGTTTTTGCGGGCGTTTTGGGCGCGCCTCGTTTTGCGTGCCGCTCGTGGGAGATACGCGTCGTTTTGCGTGCGGACTCGACAAACGCGCACTGTTTTGGGTGCAAACTCGAAATGCGCGCACCGTTTTACGTGCAAAGTTGGAAAAGAAACGTACACCGTTTTGCGTGCCAATATGAGGTATGTGCTACGTTTTGCGCGCAGGTTGGACTAACGGGCACCGTTTTTCGTGCAGACTCTAACAATACGTCTCGTTTTACGTGCAGGGTCGGAAAAATGTGCATCGTTTTGCGTGCAACCCTACAGTAGAGTGTGCACCGTTTTGCGTGCCAACACGGGGTACGTGCTCCGTTTTGCGTGCGGGTTGGACCATTACGCATCGTTTTGCGTGTAGATTCTAATGGTTGCATCGTTTTTCGTGCAGGGCTAGGAAAAATATACACCGTTTTGCGTGCAACCCTACAGTCAGATGTGTACCGTTTTGCGTGCAGTTTTGAGGTACGTGCACCGTTTCGCATGCAGTTCGTGTTGTCGCGCACCGTTTTGCGTGCCGTCGCTAGTATTATGCACTGTTTTGCATGTAGGGTTGGAGAATAATGTGCACCGCTTTGCGTGCAACCCCATAATGAGGCGTGCACCGTTTTGCGTGCAGATTTAAGATACGTGCACCGTTTTGCGTGCAGATCGTGTTGCCGCGCATCGTTTTGCATGCTGGCCGATGTGGCGCGCATCATTTTATGTGTGGGTTTTTAATGACATGCACCGTTTTGCGTGCAGGTATAGGGGACGTGCACCGTTTTGCGTGCGGACTCGGCGAATGCGCGCCGTTTTGACAAGCTCGAGGAGACAAGTAGAATCGCGCGAAGACCAATTGCAAGTGTCTACAAGCAATTGGGTACACTACAAGGTGGGAAATTCTGCCGAAATTGGGTGACCTCTCCCCTTGCTCCTTTGCTTTTCGATTCGAAGCATGATAGTAGCCTGTTAGAGGCGTTAGGTAATTATGATATTGATTGCATGTGTAGATGGATTCAGATGAAAAGTGCAACTGTTGGTTGCCAGAGATAGAGGAATAGTTGTGCATGTGCAAAGAGACACAGAGGAAAAGTGCAACTGTTGGTTGCCAAAGATATAGGATGAATATGCATGCGTTGAGATAATTATTATTTTATGAATGAGATGAAAATAATTGCATGCATGAAAATGATTAGCTATTCATGATTGTGATCATGTTAGGGTATAACCCTAGGAATCATGTGACATAAGGAAACAACAGTTGTTGGTAGTAAGACTAGGAGAAAACCTAGTTTAGGGTTTGACGAGTGACATCAACTTAGGAGTTATCCTAGGAAGGATGAGTGGCATTGTCTTAGGTGATAACCTAAGGACACTGGATAGAGTGATCAACATAGAGTCAGAGAACTCTAGGATGTATATGACATGGAACTTAGGTAAAGGAAACCTAAGGAGAACTAGTGTTCAACATAGAGTCAAGGAACTCTAGGACAAGTATGACATGAAACTTAGGTAAAGGAAACCTAAGTTGAGCTAGAAGAGTTTAAACTCACAGACAGAAAAATAGAGTCAAGTTGACTCTAGGATTCAGTAAGGAATCAAGAGAACGGAAAGTGGATCAAGTGTGGTGACATGAAAGGGAAAATGAGAAATAGATCAAGTGTGGAGATATGAAAGGGGAAACAGGAAATTAGAGTCAGTGTAACTCTAAGTTAATAGTGGAACAGGAAAATAGAGTTAAGTTAACTCTAGGATTCAATGAGGAATCAGGAAAGTGGGATAAGATCCCAAGGTTAAAGAGTTGATCAAATATAACCCTAGAAGTCATAGGGTGTCTGGGCAAATGGATAATAACTTTAACTTCAATTTGAGTTAAAGAAATAAAAGAGAAATGTTTAAGAGTCCAGGAGACTCTCTAGTTATCCTTATGGCAAGACCTAGGGTAAGAGATGAAAAAGTGGTTAATAAGCAAGACAAGTTGCTCAAATAGAGCTAAAGTTAAAAGCAAGCTAAAAGTGGCTAAAGAGCATAAAGAGAATGTAAATGACGCCTTCGAATTTGAGACTCGTCAAGTGGAGCAGGACTCCCTGGGCAGTGACCCGTCGGACGAGGTACTTTCGAAGGGCTTAAAGTGAAAGCAAGGAGCTAAATGCTCAAAGGAAAGAGAAAGAGATTTGCCAGTG
The DNA here is from genome assembly GCA_029168755.2 of Tillandsia fasciculata. Taxonomy (NCBI): domain Eukaryota; kingdom Viridiplantae; phylum Streptophyta; class Magnoliopsida; order Poales; family Bromeliaceae; genus Tillandsia; species Tillandsia fasciculata. Next base: position 21,725,003 of record CM054941.1, read on the forward strand.
GCAAAAAGGGAGCTATAAGCTCGAATAAGAAAGAAAAGCAAGTGTTCAAAGGCAAAGAGGCTAAGAACTAAAGTAAAAGAGAAAGAAAAGAAAGAAAAGAAAGAAAATATAAAGATAAAACGGGCGTACCTTCGGGGGGAAACGTACCCTTGTTGGAGGCGCAGGCAGTATCCCTCTCCAGGGCAGTGACCCTTGTGGAGGCGCTGGCAGTATCCCGCTCCAGGGCAGTGACCCATCTGGCACGTTTCTCCCGTAGGACGGGGTAACACTTGCGAGTGTTATCGGCAACCTTAGAAATCTTATCTTATGGTAGCAGGACTACCGGGCTGGGGCCCGTTGGATAAGAATTTCTGAGGGTTAACTTGAACTAAAGCACCAGAATCTAAAGAATAAAGAAAAATAGAGTGGCCAAGGTGGCCGGGTTAGTTGACCCTGTATACAGCGGCATAGTGGCCGAGTTGGTGCTTAGCAGCCTAGTGTGGCTAGACAGAGTAGTGCTGGGTTGATGAGTATACACAGATAGTGTAGTGATATATATATTGCATAGCTGCATTTTGATATTGAGGATTTTAGTTTCCTAGCACTATTATTATTGCTTCCATTGGACCAAGTGGTGTAGGACACTTTCTCTCGGTGGTTGAACCCACTGGGAACTCGGTCGTAGTTCTCACACCCCTTGGGTGACTCCCCCCACAGGTTCGGGAATGGATGCAGCGGTCGAGACGGATCAGATGCAGACGGCGAGGCATACGACAGGGGCAAGGGCCCAGCAGCATAGTGACCTAGAGGGTCTAGCAGAGGTATCCCTTTTATATATTTCTTGAGTGAACCTTGTATGGTGAGGAATTATGTAAAGGAAATGTAATAATTTTATTTGCAAGTTCAGAAATGTAAAGTGTAATAAGTTTAATTTATGGTTCACTCTTGTATGCTTTCATTTCCGCATTAACTGTTTGTTATTGAATGAAAGTTTTAATTTATAGTGATTTTTAGTACTCTGATATTGAGCTTCCGCATACACTTGTTGTGTTATTATGGATGTTACCGTTCCTTTCGGGTAGAAAAAGGTCTTACCCGATTGGCGGGTCTGTTGGCGTGCCCGAACCGTACAAATTGGCGGACTCGGGGCGTGACAGATTAGAGTGGTATCAGAGCCTAGGAATAGTCCTAGGTGGTTAGCAACCTTAGGGAGACCCTAGGGATTAGCACGAGAGAGTGCGTGGATTATGGGCGAAAGTACTTGATTGGTTTTGTTGTTCCCAAAAAGGATGTTGGGACTGATCGAGGGCAACGAGCTTTCATTCTTCGAATATTACGTTGGCGGCCGACAACGTAATGTTGGAGATGAAAAGGAGTACCCTCTTATACTTTCGCATGATTGGGTCGACGAGCCTTTTTGTCGGTATATAGACTGCGCGATGCTCAAATGGCTAAGTTTGGGCTGGTTGTTTCGTTGTGGTGTGCATATTAGCGATGACACCACATAGGGAAACGCACCTGTTTGACTCGAGTCCCGAGAGGGCTCGGGGTCAAACGAGGTACACGAGCTGCGATAGCAGGTGACCGCACTTGTTGGAGTGGTCCAACAGTAGGTCAGACTTCTTGCCGTCGGCGGAAATTTTCCGCCGACAGGAAGACAGGTTTCGACGCCTAAGAGTGGCGTCAGCATGACAGTTGGAGCAGATAGATAGGCTCCAGTGGCTGATAGCGCAGCAAGTTGAGGCTGCACAAACAACGTATACGGCGTCGCCGCATGTAGGGGCGACAGTAGAGAGAGTGGCAGTGGCCGCCGAACTTTTGTCGGCGCACCCTGCACCTTCAGCATAGGGTGTTTTACGCTTGTGTCAGCTGGGTTGCTGGCAAAGTATGGTTAGTAAGGTCCAGTGAGAGACCGACTCATAAGGTAAATGGTGATCGCTATGTTGCGAGAACCAAGTTATTGTGCCTAAGGTTAGGGCAAGAAAGATTTACGGGCCAGCGGCGTGAGTTCGCCCTGATGACGGTGACGGTAGTGACCGTGTGGCGTGTTGATTGTGGCTAAATTGCCGCATAGTAGTGTTGGTGAGGCCTAGAGTAGGTTTCAGGATGCAAGAACCTCTCGAAAGAGCGAGAGTTTTGTGGCGCCGTTCTGATGGATCGGTGTAATGGCAAGGATTGCCACCGCAGGATTTGCGAGTTAATCACCAGAGTTGGTGAACAGTTATTGTGGTGCCTCAACCCAGTTGGGAGAGGTGTACAGGAGCCGTACGCGTGTTTAAGCAAGTTGCTTGACACTGGATTTTACGAGTTAGCGTGGGGGCGTAGGACGCCCAACTGTTTGGGTGCTCATGGAGCACGAGTATCGTTTAGCCAGAGAGAGCTGATTAGGTGGCGTATTAGCCTTTGCCCAGTGTGGCCAGAGTTGATAGAGAGTTTGGGTCGTGGATTGACGACTAGTTAGTTGGTTTTGCTCAGTGGAGCGTAGTGGTCGCGTGGCGACGATTAGCGGGTTCGCTTAGGGACGATCCGTGCCTGGACCATGTTTGTGGACTGTGGGCCTGTAGCCCAGTGGGCAGGCGCAGTCAGCTGTGAGAGACAGCGGCCCGAGACCTGATCGCGGGGCATGGTAGAGATTTGGTCGGGACGGTAGTCCGAGCGATGACCCGGGAACGTGGAATGCCACGTGTGAGCATTGAGGCTATTAGTACACTGAGAGTGTGATGTGACCAGGCCGTAGAGCTAGTGGTGATTGAGGTACGGTAGCTCCTAGTGGGAGTGTTGGGGTAGTAATCCTAAGTGTGGATCTACCCGTATGACGATTGGGTCTGTGTGCTAGTGAGAGCCATTGTACAGAGTTGGACTAGTTGGGCTATAGGCCCCTATTGGATCGTGGTCTGCGGACCTATTAGTAGATCTAGATATCGGGTTAGCTGATGACCCGTGGACTTAGAGCGCTAGCAGCGTGTGAGATAGTTGAGGACTTGTGGATTGGCCTTTGCCCTCCACATTAGGCAGCGGAGTGACCGGAAATGCGGTAAATGTAATTAGTTGCAGATGCAACCTCGTTGTGGAAAAATGATGGCGAATTAAAGTGAAAATTTCGCAAGAAAAGACTGGGTCATTCGTGGCAATTGAGAGAGCAAGTGCTCAAATGTGTTCTCACCTATTTGGTGAAAGTGGCCAGACACCAAGTCTGAGTTTGTCCCTAAGAAGAGATAGGGATTGGGAATGGGCTGCTCGTGTAATTGTTGGGCGAGCAGGCAATGTGATGCCGGTCACGAGGTTCAGTGAGCCCAGTAGTGAGGGCAAGTTTCCCCCCTCTTGATCAAGTAGGACTCAAGATGTGAATCAAGTTTCGAGGACGAAACTTATTTTAAGGGGGGTAGAATGTAGTGAACCAGAACTTGGAATATAAACAAATGTAAATAAAAATAGTATAAAATAGTATTTTTATGGAGGTAGAAAAGTAAAGGATGACCTAGAAGTGAATTGGGCCCAAATCGGAATTAAAATAAGAGATCTAGAATTTTATATGAGAAAGTGGGCCCAGATTGTAAGTGAAAAATTCACATTGTCGGAAAATTCCGAGAAAATTACGGGAGCTCCGTAAATATGTCTTATGGCCACAGTAAAAGTTTCGCGTTGATCGGACGCCCGGTTTGAGAGAACGGGCTCCGCCAGCGAATTCAGATACAGTGGGACTTTTGGTAAACCAAAAAGGGTCCAAATTGAAAAATTTAAGTACCATGAGGTAAATCAAGTTAAACTGTGGCTGCCCATCAAATTTGAGCGAAAACGGGCGAAAAACGGGCGAGAACGGAGGAAAACGGGCGAAACTGGGCTTGGGCCCAAGTTTCGGGCGCCCGAAAATGGGTTCCGGGCGCCCGGAAAATACTGTAGCAAACCCGATTTTCGGGCTGCAGCGAACCGGGCTGCATTGTAGCGAACCCGGTTCACTGTAGCAGCCCGGTCCAGGTGAGGGTGCGCCCGAATGTTACTGTAGCGGCCCGAATCTCGAGGCATGGGCACGAATCCCGAGGCAGTCGGCTCGGATCCCGAGGCAGTGGCACGGATCCCGAGGCAACTGGCACGGATCCCGAGGCGGGGGCGCGAATCCCGAGGCAAGTTTTTGCGCGCGACGCGCTGTGGCGCGCGGCCCGAGGCGCGCGGTAGGTGGGGAAACGCCACGTGGCGCCTCCCTATTGGACGCTCTGACCGGGGAGCGTGGGCGTGCGCGGGGAAGGCGCGACGCGCCTGGCGCGGTGTCAGCGGGGCAGGCCACGTGTCGGCCTCCCATTGGCGGTCAGCGCGACGTGACGCGCTGACGGGACAAGACGCAACCACCGCAGGCGGTAGTGCGGTCCACGTGGCGGCCTCTGATTGGCCGCCACTGGTCGTGGTCGCGGTGCACGGGTCCAGGGACACGTGTCACACTCCGGTTGGCCGAGCGTGGTGACGTGGCACTGAGCTGGCGCGGCGTGGACGCGTGGACCGCGGCTCGGGCGGTTACTGTAGCCGCCCGAAAGCTTTCGGGCGCCCGAAAGGTGCGCCCGAAAGTTCGGGTTCGGCCTATTTAGGCCCGAAACGGCCCATTTTTCCTTCTTTTTCCCTTTTTGGCTTCACCCGAGCGTACCAGGAGGGGAACCGGGCGATTTCGCCCGGGGTTTTCGAGGGCGCACGAGCGCGCCGTGAACTCCGTGGAGCGCGCAAGGTGTTCCAAAAAGGCTTATTGGACGCGTTGGACGTCACGGCATTGTCAAGGTAGGCCCGTTTGTCGTTTTTTGCGGTATTTTTGGCACAGTTTTAAGGTTTTCTTTTGGATTTTGGATTTGACCCCATGCCCACGTGCGTGATAGGGACCCAACTTTTCTGTGCCGTTTTACTGCCCGAGTTTTGCGGGCGTTTTGGGCGCGCCTCGTTTTGCGTGCCGCTCGTGGGAGATACGCGTCGTTTTGCGTGCGGACTCGACAAACGCACACTGTTTTGGGTGCAAACTCGAAATGCGCACACCGTTTTACGTGCAAAGTTGGAAAAAAACGTGCACCGTTTTGCGTGCCAATATGAGGTATGTGCTCCGTTTTGCGCGCAGGTTGGACTAACGGGCACCGTTTTTGTGCAGACTCTAACAATACGTCTCGTTTTACGTGCAGGGTCGGAAAAATGTGCACCGTTTTGCGTGCAACCCTACAGTAGAGTGTGCACCATTTGCGTGCCAACACGGGGTACGTGCTCCGTTTTGCGCGCAGGTTGGACTAACGGGCACCGTTTTTCGTGCAGACTCTAACAATACGTCTCGTTTTACGTGCAGGGTCGGAAAAATGTGCACCGTTTTGCGTGCAACCCTACAGTAGAGTGTGCACCGCTTTGCGTGCCAACACGGGGTACGTGCTCCGTTTTGCGTGCGGTTTGGACCATTACGCATCGTTTTGCGTGTAGATTCTAATGGTTGCATCGTTTTTCGTGCAAGGCTAGGAAAAATATGCACCATTTTGCGTGCAACCCTACAGTCAGATGTGTACCGTTTTGCGTGCAGTTTCGAGGTACGTGCACCGTTTCGCGTGCAATTCGTGTTGTCGCGCACCGTTTTGCGTGCCGTCGCTAGTGTTATGCACTATTTTGCATGTAGGGTTGGAGAACAATGTGCACCGCTTTGCGTGCAACCCCACAGTGAGGCGTGCACCATTTTGCGTGCAGATTTAAGATACGTGCACCGTTTTGCGTGCAGATCGTGTTGCCGCGCATCGTTTTGCGTGCCGGCCGATGTGGCGCGCATTATTTTACGTGTGGTTTTTTAATGACATACACCGTTTTGCGTGCAGGTATAGGGGACGTGCACCGTTTTGCGTGCGGACTCGGCGAATGCGCGCCGTTTTGCGTGCAAGCTCGAGGAGGCAAGTAGAATCGCGCGGAGACCAATTGCAAGTGTCTACAAGCAATTGGGTACACTACAAGGTGGGGAATTCTGCCGAAATTGGGTGACCTCTCCCCTTGCTCCTTTGCTTTTCGATTCGAAGCATGATAGTAGCCTGTTAGAGGCGTTAGGTAATTATGATATTGATTGCCTGTATAGATGGATTCAGATGAAAAAGAGCAACTGTTGGTTGCCAGAGATAGGGGAATAGTTGTGCATGTGCAAAGAGACACAGAGGAAAAGTGCAACTGTTGGTTGCCAAACATATAGGATGAATATGCATGCGTTGAGATAATTATTATTTTATGAATGAGACGAAAATAATTGCATGCATGAAAATGATTAGCTATTCATGATTATGAGTATGTTAGGGTATAACCCTAGAAAATCACGTGACATAAGGAAACAACAGTTGTTGGTAGTAAGACTAGGAGAAAACCTAGTATATATAGGGGTTTGACGAGTGACATCAACTTAGGAGTTATCCTAGGAATTAACGAGTGGCATTGTCTTAGGAGACAACATAAGGACACTGGATAGAGTGATCAACATAGAGTCAGAGAACTCTAGGATATATATAACATGGAACTTAGGTAAAGGAAACCTAAGGAGAACTAGTGTTCAACATAGAGTCAGGAAACTCTAGGACAAGTATGACATGAAACTTAGGTAAAAGAAACCTAAGTTGAGCTAGAAGAGTTTAAACTCACAGACAGAAAAAATAGAGTCAAGTTAACTCTAGGATTCATTAAGGAATCAAGAGAACGGAAAGTAGATCAAGTGTGGTGAAATGAAAGGGAAAATGAGAAATAGATCAAGTGTGGAGATATGAAAGGGGGAAACAGGAAATTAGAGTCAGTGTAACTCTAAGTTAATAGTGGAACAGGAAAATAGAGTTAAGTTAACTCTAGGATTCAATGAGAAATCAGAAAAGTGGGATAAGATCCCAAGGTTAAAGAGCTGATCAAATATAACCCTAGAAGTCATAGGGTGTCTGGGCAAATGGACAATAACTTTAACTTCAATTTGAGTTAAAGAAATAAAAGAGAAATATTTAAGAGTCCATGAGACTCTCTAGTTATCCATGTGGCAAGACCTAGGGTAAGAGATGAAAAAGTGGTTAATAAGCAAGACAAGCAAATTGCTCAAGATAGAGCTAAAATTGGTTAATAAGCAAGACAAGCAAATTGCTTGAGATAAAGGGAATAAAAAGAGGATATAAATGACGCCTTCGAATTTGAGACTCGTCAAGTGGAGCAGGACTCCCTGGGCAGTGACCCGTCGGACGAGGTACTTTCGAAGGGCTTAAAGTGAAAGCAAGGAGCTAAATGCTCAAAGGAAAGAGAAAGAGATTTGCCAGTGGCAAAAAGGGAGCTATAAGCTCGAATAAGAAAGAAAAGCAAGTGTTCAAAGGCAAAGAGGCCAAGAACTAAAGTAAAAGAGAAAGAAAAGAAAGGAAAAGAAAGAAAATATAAAGATAAAACGGGCGTACCTTCGGGGAGGAAACGTGACCCTTGTTGGAGGCGCAGGCAGTATCCCGCTCCAGGGCAGTGACCCTTGTTGGAGGCGCTGGCAGTATCCCGCTCCAGGGCAGTGACCCATCTGGCACGTTTCTCCCGTAGGACGGGGTAACACTTGCGAGTGTTATCGGCAACCTCAGAAATCTTATCTTATGGTAGCAGGACTACCGGGCTGGGGCCCGTTGGATAAGAATTTCTGAGGGTTAACTTGAACTAAAGCACAAGAATCTAAAGAATAAGGAAAAATAGAGTGGCCAAGGTGGCCGGGTTAGCTTAACCCTGTGTACAGCGGCATAGTGGCCAAGTTGGTGCTTAGCAGCCTAGTGTGGCTAGACAGAGTAGTGCTGGGTTGAGGAGTATACACAGATAGTGTAGGGATATATATATATTGCATTGCCGCATTTTGATATTGAGGATTTTAGTTTCCTAGCACTATTATTATTGCTTCCATTGGACCAAGTGGTGTAGGACACTTTCTCTCGATGGTTGAACCCACTGGGAACTCGGTCGTAGTTCTCACACCCCTTGGGTGACTCCCCCCCACAGGTTCGGGTATGGATGCAGCGATCGTGACGGTTCAGATGCAGACGGCGAGGCATGCGACAGGGGCAAGGGCCCAGCAGCATAGTGACCTAGAGGGTCTAGCAGAGGTATCCCCATTTATATATTTCTTGAGTGAACCTTGTATGGTGAGGAATTCATGTAAAGGAAATGTAATAATTTTATTTGCAAGTTCAGAAATGTAAAGTGCAATAAGTTTAATTTATGGTTCACTCTTGTATGCTTTCATTTCCGCATTAACTGTTTGTTTATTAAATGAAAGTTTTAATTTGTAGTGATTTTTAGTATTCTGATATTGAGCTTCCGCATATACTTGTTGTATGATTATGGATGTTACCGTTCCTTTCGGGTAGTGAAAGGTCATTCCCGATTGGCGGGTCTGTTGGCATGCCCGAACTGTACAAATTGGCGGACTCGGGGCGTGACAGGCATCTTGTAACCACCTCGAGTGGCATGAAGGGCAACGAATCTAGCTATGCGCTATTCGCTTGCCATGGTTCCGAGCCTCTCCCGCTATGGATAGCTCTGAAATAAAAATAATAAACCAATGGGGGTGAGAACTATTAATCCATAGTTTTCAGTGGGTAAGCCGCCGAGAGAAGCGAAATATACCACTAGGTCAACTGAGACAAAATATAGTATAACTGCTGAAATGAAATGCATATAAATAAACAACTGGAGTAAAATAACTCTACTGCTATCATACCTCCATACTCAAGTATAATGTAATAACAGTATGAAACTACTATACTAACATGAATGCCCAACTATTATGAATGCATCATTTATATGATATTCAATGTAAAGTTTAGTTAACTTATTCATTTCTCTTGAAAATTTTCATTGAGTCTTAGCTTAAGCCATGTCTCATGGTCCCGTGGTGGCATCCCCCAACGTAGGTATGCCTAACCTACGACGACCTAATCGGCACCCAATCCCATATGGCAAGCATGATGTCATGATAGCAAACTTCGGAGTGCTGGTTTGGAGGGAGCAATTGTACCAAGTATGTGCGAATGAGCACAAACGGCAAGTAAGCAAGTCATAATTATCGTGTCTAAAACACCGAATAACATCTTCAACCTTTAGGCCGGGGTATAATATCTCATAGTGTCAATGTCATATATACATTGTAGGCAATATCTTACATAATAAAAGTGTTAATCATACAATAGTTGTCATCATGTCTCATACATGGAATTTCACAATTTTTTCTTGGTTGTACAAGTTTAGAAGTTTTATACTTGTATCTCAACTATAGTAGATGGCACTAATATCATATTGTCCAAATGTACATGATCATATGCATAATATATCCCAATCCTTCTATAGCATGTATAGATGTTCTCTATTCATAATAAAACTCGTAAAATTACGAAAATGACTATTCAATCTCCTCTTATAGTGCCCATGCATATGCAATATATATCTCTACTATATAGAGTATGAAATTTTCTACACATAAATGCATTCAAATATATGATTAAAAATTATGATAAATCAAACGATACATGTTTAATATAACAACTATGCCCTAAAAATCTAAGGAAGACATTGGGGAGTTCACCTATTTCGGTGAAGTCAAACCCATCGGATACTAGCCAAATCCTCGTGGGAGATCACAACCAAGTTGCCCACAAGCTCTCTTCTGCCCTAAGATAAGTTCCTAGAGGATCAAATCATCACAAAAAGCTATTCACGAAATTTCTCAAAAATCATAAAGAAAATGAGTGAAAAATATCTTAGACCAAGAAATCTTGCTAGATCTTGGAATCAAGGTAAAGGAAGCTTCAAATCCATTCAGCAAGAGTGTTTTACACCCATCAATTCCATCCCAAAAGCTCTAAATCAAAAAGCACCAAAATAAACCCTAATTTTTAAAACTAGGTTTTCTAACAACAAAAACCGAAAGAGAAGGAAATTTTTTTTTTCTAACCTCTCTTAAGCTTGAATCCCATCTTGAAAGGCCAAGAATGGGAACTAAGGCTCTAAACCTCCTTTTTATTCAAGCTCTTGCATCCCTCTAAGATCTTGTTGCAAGCTCCAATAGTAGAGAGGAGGGGGAGGAAGAAGAAACCAATATGAGAGTGGAGTTGGAGAAGAAAATCCAAGGAGAGGAGGAACTCATCTCTCACAAGCTCTCTTGCGCTCTCCCAAATGAGAGTAGAAGTGGAGGAGAAGAGGGTTTAAAACCCCTAATATAATAATATCCCCATAAGCCCATGTAAAGAAATTACTTTTCTTACAAGACTGCCCGGACCAAAAAGATCCGAACTTTTCCTAAAAAGTCCGGACCCTGAAGGGCTACCCTCAGCTTCGCGGCAAAGGTCCGAACTTTTCCATAAAGGTTTGGACCTCGAAGCTGGAATCCTCACTTTTTACGCAGAAGGTTCGTATTTTCTCCCCAAGGTCCGGAACGTGAAGCCAAAATTTCAAAATTTCAGATTTTTTCAAAAATTCTGGATTCTTGCCAAAACTGTCTAGAAACCTTCTAGGGCCTTCCGGAAGCTTACAAAACATCCGAGGGGTATCAAACACCCTTCGACACACTAGAACTTCGCAATTCGCTAAAGTTCAGTGTACTATACCCGAGCCCTAGGTTGTTTGTTTTGCCCGACCTTGCTTTGATGATCTTTTCGGCGACCCTGCGACTCCAGTAAGGTGAGCCCTCAACCTTCCTGGACCTCCTAAGCATGAGGCTCACCTTAGTTGAGCCTAACTTGGACAAGAAGGGTTAGTCTTGGTTGTTGGACTCTTGATCATTGTGTAGGTTGGCCCTAGGCCTTTCTCGGACTTCGGGCACACCTCGGACAGCGAGCACAGGTCCCAGTGAGTGAAGACCTTTCTCCTAGCAACCTCGGTTCAATCCAAAAACCTTCAAATCAAGGTAATAAGATAAAAAAACCCTAATTATGTTGTTATTATGCAAATTTATGAAAGTATAGGGGTCTAGACGCAAGTGTAGCCATGTGGGATGCCTCGAGCAGCGTGCATGTGACCTCTAGACTATTTGTCCGAGATCCAGTGGCTTTCGTTAAAATAAAATCAATTTACGAGTTGTAAATCGGCGAAATCGCTGGTTTATCATTATTTCGGCGCAAAATCCGCGTCTTAAGCAAATTAGATGAGTTTAGTTGATTGCCAAGTGTCCTTGGCTTGTCCTAGCACTGTCCTGGTTGATCCAGTGACCTTTGGTTCATGTTGGTGACTTTTGGAGCCGAGATCGGTGTTTTCGAACGTTATTTCGGATAAATATGGCATAATTATACATATTAATGGCATAATGTTAATTATGTTACGGAATTTGAGTTGGCGTATTTCGTGAATGTATTAAGTCTTGAAGATTGAAGATAAAGAAACTTTGGATCGTATACCTCAATCTCAAGAAAGAAGAATTCAAAAGGATCAGGTACGTTTAACTAAAGATTTTTGATGATCCGAATACTTCTCATAGTGTAGAAACACCTGGAAGAATGTTTTATTGCATAAACATCAAAAACTGGACATGGGACATGTTCAGGATCCGGATCGGTCTCGGCAATCCGGATCCCGAAGGGTGTTTGTTCATACACTGGTTCAATCCGGATCGCAGCATCCTCTGATCCGGATCCCGAACACTAGTTTTACCTGTGTGCTTCCTCGATCCGGATCAGGACTTGCAATCCGGATCCCGAACATTGATGTTTGGTAAAACTGTATGAACGATCCGGATCGGGACTTACGATCCGGATCCCGAACAGGCATTTTCTGGAAATCGTCTTTCTTGCTTCTGCAATCCGGATCGTCAATTCCAATCCGGATCGCCGTCGGTAAAATTTCCAGAAAAGGCTGTTTTTGATCCTATCTTCTTCCAATGGTTTCTAACCTATAAATAGGCCCTATATTCATTTCTAGGGCATCCGCTATTACAGAAGAAAATAGCCGAAAAGAAAAATCCACATATAGAGAAGAAAGGAAATCAATAGATTTATTCTATGTTTCTTCATCTATATTGATTGATTTGATTCTAGGTTTTCCATACTCACATTTTGAGTAGAATCAAATCAATGAATACTTAGATGGTATTTCCGATCTATCTTTAATCTAAGTATTCGGCGGATCATCACCACCCAAACAAACAACGATTTACCCCAAAATCGGCGCGTGGACTCGCGTGGCCTTGTGGATTCAAGGTGCAACCGCTCTCGTGGATTCGGAGCGAGGTACGTTCGTGGATTCGAAGCGTGCTTGGGTGAAGACCGTGGATTCGGTCGGACGTCGTGGACTCGACGTTGGACGCTGTGGATTCAGCGTTGGGCGCGGATCGTGGATTCGAGAAGCGTCGTGGAGCGAGCGGAGAAGATCTACTAGGAGCGTATGGTAAAAGGTTGAGTCGTCTGTGAGTACGTTATATCACCTTGTACGTGTGTTAATTCTAGTGGATTTCGCCGTGTTATCGGTCCCGTGGTTTTTTACTCCGGTTTGGAGTTTTTCCACGTAAAAATCTTGCGTGTTCTTTTATTTTTCCGCATTGGGTTTTATTGCGCAATGATTTTTTGAGTGTTTATTGTTTACACCTATTCACCCCCCTCTAGGTGTTTTTTCCCCTATTTAGATCCAATTACTTATAACCCAACAAGTGGTATCAGAGCGGGAATAGGGTTGTAAACAATGGTTGAAGGTGGAAACATCAATCGACCCCCTTTCTTTGATGGAACAAATTATGCGTACTGGAAAGTACGGATGAAAGCCTTTTTAATTTCCATCGACGAAAGGGTGTGGCAATCAATTGAATTAGGATGGTCTAATCCAACTGAAATTTTAGATGATGTTCGCACCTTAAAACCTAGGTCGAAATGGACCAAGGAAGAGATAGATTATCTTCTTACAATGGCAAAGGAATTAATGCTCTATTTAATGCTTTGTCACAAACTGAGTTCTCTCGCGTCTCGGCATGTGAGACTGCGAAAGAAATCTGGGATGTTCTTCAAGTTACGCATGAGGGAACTAACCTAGTGAAGATTCAGAAACTGCAAATGCTTACGAGCAAGTTTGACTCTATCTCTATGGCAGAGAATGAATCTTTCACTGACTATTACACACGATTGCAAGACATCGTAAACTCATGTGCTAACTTGGGAGAGAAGATTCCAGAATTTAAAGTTGTAAGAAAAATTCTAAGAACTCTTCCTGAACGATTTCGCCCGAAGGTCGCAGCCATTGAAACAATTAAACACCCGGACGAAATGCGTGTAGAAGAATTAGTAGGTGCTTTACAAACTTATGAAATGACATTTCCTACTAACTATTCTTCTGGAAAGGCATCCTCTTCTAAGTCTTCAGGTTACGCATTGAAATCAACTAAAGAAGAAGACGCGGATTCATCCTCCTCGGACGACGACGAGAACCTTTCTATGGAGGACTTTGAGAAGCAGCTCGCTCTCTTGACAAGGAAGTTTCGCCGCAACTTTCGAAGGGGTAATTCAAGCAAAACTCCATCCTTCGGAAAGTCGAAGAAAGGCAAGGGTTTTCAAGCTACAAGTCAAGAAAGCAAGAGAACTTCTCAAAGGATAAGAAAAGTTCTGAGGGACAAGTTCAGTGCTTCAAATGTCGAGGCTACGGCCACATTCAACGGAGTGTCCCAACAAGAATCCGGCAAAGAAGAAAGCGATGCAAGTCGTTACTTGGGATGACAACTCCACGTCAAATGAGTCATCCTCAAGTGATGAAGAAGACAACGCGACAGCTTTCCACGCGTCCACCACATCTTCACCCTTCATGTGCTTAATGGCAAGTACATCCGATTCTGTCCAACTCCACTGTTGAAAAGATTGCAACGGACGATGAATCAGATGATTCGGAAGGTGAAGATTTTGCTCTAGCCTACCATAAGCTTTTGAGGGATTCAAAGAAACTGGCTAAGCAAAACAAGGGGTTGAAAGGGAGATTGCAGGATCTCGAAGAAGAAGTAAAAAGGGTAACCTCTCTCTCAACCGATCTTGAAGTGGAAAGGGATAATCTGATTAAACAAATGTTTCCCTTCAAGAGTCCAATGAGCAACTCGAGAAGAATTATATGGATATGGTGAACAAAGCGAATTACTTCTTGAAGCTCAACGGCGAGGCTCGACAGGAAAAATTGGAAATGACGGAGACCATACGCCAACTGAAGGATGACTTAAAGAGATTTTCTTCTGGAAGGAGTAAGTTGGACAGACTTCTTGGTCTTGGTCAAAGAAATAAGTTCGGCCTCGGATACACTCAAACTGGAGACATTCCAAGTTCGAGTGGGACAGTATTTGTGCCTCAGTCGGTATCTCCTCCTCCGACACCGGAATTCACGACAAGCAACGACAACAAGCCTACTACATCCTCCTCGGGATCGACAAGACCTAAGGTATGTTTTCGTTGTGGCATTTCAGGGCACATAAGGAGAAATTGCAAGACGGAAGCCAAACGCACACCTCAAGCACCTCTTGCAATGACTACCAAAAAGGCTATTCCTCGAAAATCAACTGCAATTCAATTGAAGGAAAAGAGCCTTGGTAGTACACCGCTCAAGACGACATCATCAAGGAGCAGCAATTCTTCAAGCAAGACGCTCTCACCTAGGAAATCAACTTCACGACCATTACCGACGCACTCCAAAAAGGTTTGGGTGCGCAAAGGTGAAATTTTCCCTGTCTTGCTACCAATGTTTCCTTGCATGCATATGATAGTTCGTCTTGGTATCTGGATAGCGGGTGTTCCCGTCATATGACCGGTGATAAAAACTGTTTTCAAACATTTGAGAAAAACTCCGGAGGACTTGTTGTTTTCGGAGATGGTCGGTCTTCCAAAATTGTTGGAAAGGGAACGGTAGCTATTCCAGATGGCCCGGTTCTAGATAATGTGTTATTTGTTCATGGCCTTAAGACTAACCTCATAAGCATAAGTCAACTTGTGATAGTGGTTATTCAGTTAATTTTTCATCTGATAAATGCACTGTAACTGACATGAACCATGCTTTCTTTTTAAAGGGGGTTAGATCAGAAAACAATTGTTATGTAGTTCCTCTAAGATTTCTGAAAAATGTAACCTAGCATCTTTGAAAAATGAAACACTTTGGCATGAAAGGCTAGGTCACATAAACTTTAAGGAACTTGCTAGAATTTCAAATAAAGATGTGGTCAAGGGGGTTCCGAAACTTTCTTTTGAACAAAACCTTGTGTGTGGCGGTTGCCAAAAGGGAAAACAGTCTAGGACTGCACACAAGAACTTGAACCACATAGGTACAAAACGGCCTTTGGAACTTTTGCATATGGACTTAATGGGGCCAACTCGTCAACCATCTCTGGGAGGTAAATGGTATATTTTCTTATTGGTTGATGATTTTCTAGATATACTTGGGTAGCATTTTTAAAAGAAAAAGCTGATACCTTTGATTCTTTTCTCGAAATCTGCAATCGTATTATGACTGAAAAGAATGATAGGATTACTC
>CM054941.1:21740531-21782063 GCA_029168755.2 Tillandsia fasciculata
GATCACGTTCCTGTAGAGTACCGGGATTTCGGATGGCGCACCGACCTCGCAAGATGGCGTGGTGCGGAGAAATCGCCTTGGGCGTGTTCCATATTTGTTTACAGTTGAGTTCGGGTTGATTCGGATCAACGCGGAAGCCCCAGCTTGAATCGGAGTTTTCCGGGCTTGTCCGTCGTTAGAGGACTGGTTTCGGGGAAGCCCCGACTTTGTAGTGGAGTACAGGAAATTGAAAAATGCTTGGAACAGGTATACTTTATCTTTACAGCGGAGTTCGGGAGGTTCCGGACTGACGCGGAGGACCCGAGGGCGAAAAGTGAGTTGGAACTGGTGATTTTGGAGCCGGTTTTTGGATTGAGCACACCGTCTCCACCGTTGAGCTTTTTGAGGGGGGAAAAGCTGTGGATGTGTGTATTTTCAAATTACAGCGGAGTTCGGGAGGTCTCATGCCGGTGCGGAGACCCCGAAGGCAAAAAGTGACTTGGAGTTGGCTTATTTGGATTAATTAAATTATTTATTTAATTAGTGGCTTTGGTGGATTTGGTCTGTGTTGCATTTGATTGAAAGAAAAGAAAAAAAAAATTAAAGAAAGGAAGGTATTTGAAGAGAGTGTGTTGGTGTATGGATGGAATTAGGTGTTGGTGTTGGTGTTGGAGTGTGTTTTGGCTTTCTTTTTGCTCCATGCACCATGCACCATGCACCAAGCACCTCAAATTAGCCACTTTAATTAGTGAATGCCATGTCATCGTCTTCTCCAAATGTGAAACAGAGGAAAAATTATGTAACAGAGGAATTGGAAATTAGGGAAGAAGGAGAAGAAGAAGATGAATTAAAGGAAAGTAAAAGAGGGTTTTGATCGTCTCGACGGTGTGGATCTATTGCTAGTAGCCGCGTGGAGCCGAGCGGAGCACGCGCGCGCCGAGCTTCATGAAGGCATTTTGCAAATTTTTAGAGAGAGAGAGAGAGAGAGCTTGAATTGAGTTTGGAAATGGTGTTGAAGGTGTGTGTGAGTGTGTGTGTGGCTTGGTTGATGGTTTTGAGTGGGTTTTGGTGTTGGCGATGGTGGTGGTGGTCTTGGTCATGCTATCCGGGGTGGTGAGTGGCGCGCTTGGGCGCCGCGCAGCTCGGGCATGGGCGCCGCGCAGCATGCGGGCGCGCGCAGGCGGGTGCGCACGCGCGTCGCGTGGCAGGCGCATGGGCGCCGCGCGGCAGCGGCTTGGGCGCCGCGCGTGCGGGGAGCTTGAGCGCGCACTGGCATTTTTGGCTTGGCGTTCCGGAGTGGGCCTTTGTGTACCGGTACCACATGGGGTGTACCGGTACCACATGTAGTGTACCGGTACCCCCATTGTGCAGGATGTTTTTTTTGAGGATTTTAAGCTTGGGCACTTTGGTAATTTCACATTTCATCACATGTTGACCGGATTGACCCCCTCCCTTCTATATATATGGGCACCATCTCCTCCTCTACTCAGCAGAAATCAAAGAAAAGAAAAGAGAGAAATGAAATGAGAGGAAAGTAAGGAAAAAGAAAGAGAAGGAGAGTTAGAGGGTGGGAGAGGTTGAAGAGTGTGCTGTGGTCTGTTGCTTGGAACCGAACGGAGCCGCGCGCGCGTCGACTGTACATGAGGTAAGTTGGCAGTTTTTTTTTATAGTTTGATTTTTTGGACTCCGTTAGATGGATTTGATGATGGATTTATGATGCTTTGAGGTTAATTGGATTTTTTTTCCTTCCATCGTTTGCTTGATTGCTGCGAGTTTGGAGTTTCGTCGCGTGGAACCATGTCGTGCGTGCGTGCGTGCGTATGGGTGTGCGCGTGCTGTGAGTTGACAGCGAGGAGCCGGAGCGCGCCGGATTTTTTTTGCGGACTCGAGAGGAATGATCGAGCTTCCGGGGGCTTTTCCCGAGGACCGCGGCAGCGCGAGCGCGTACGGCGCGATTTTTGGGCGTTCCGGCAGTTTCTGACAGTGAGCGGTGCAGCGCTTCACCGACTTCCGCGTTTGCCTGCGGAAAGCGTTCCAGGTGGGTTGGAAGTCTTCCAAACTTTATTAAATGTCCCCTAATGCTTCTGCATGAATATCCTGTATGTCTAGCATGTATTTTTATTATAATGAAAATCTGATAGTTGCCTGGAATATTGTATAATGCTAACCTGTACCCCTAATTATTTTTAGTAGGTTCCTATTGTCATTGGACACTAGCCTGTATATTTAGTTGGCATTCGGACTGCATCTGAACCGTCTTAAAAATCACCGAACTTGTTTTAATGGAAATTTGACCTTAAAAATACCCTTTTAAATTATTAGATTGCCCAGAAGGGTCGGACGGGTTCAGAGTGCATGTGCCCTCGTGCCTGGTGGCCGAGTGGAATTTTACTTGACTCCGTGGAGAGTTTCTAGTGTCTTGGGGGTTTCATGGGCTTTATCAGATTGAGTCGTGGAGGGTTCTATTGGTTCCGTGAGATGCCGCCCAGTGAGGGGCGATGCCGCCCAGTGAGTGGCGATGCCGCCCAGTGAGTGGCGATGGTTTGGCCTGTTGAGGCGGTTCCGTGAGATGCCGCCCAGTGAGAGGCGATGCCGCCCAGTGAGTGGCGATGCCGCCCAGTGAGTGGCGATGGTTTGGCCTGTTGAGGCGGTTCCGTGAGATGCCGCCCAGTGAGGGGCGATGCCGCCCAGTGAGTGGCGATGGTTTGGCCTGTTGAGGCGGTTCCGTGAGATGCCGCCCAGTGAGGGGCGATGCCGCCCAGTGAGAGGCGATGCCGCCCAGTGAGTGGCGATGGTTTGGCCTGTTGAGGCGGTTCCGTGAGATGCCGCCCAGTGAGGGGCGATGCCGCCCAGTGAGAGGCGATGCCGCCCAGTGAGTGGCGAAGGTTTGGCCTGTGAGGCGGTTTTCACACGAGGGTTCTATTAGTTCCGTGATATACCGCCAGTGAGTGGCGATGCCGCCCAGTGAGTGGCGAAGGTTTGATGGTTCTATTGGTTCGATTAGCATTCTCTTTGAGTATGATATTTGTGGCATATTAACTGTAGTTTCTTTTCAGCTTTCGTATTATCTATCTGCATACCTATTGTTTTGCGCAGCGGTAGACTTAGTGGGCATACCATGGATATTGGTGACGGTACCCACTGGGAACTACCTTCTGCAGTAGTTCTCACACCCGCTGTGGTGACAGGTTTCCTGAGGTTGCTGTTCCGGCTTGGTTCGCGCGGAGACAGCTGATCGAGGTGAGGACGTGGCCGTGTAGCTCCTTACCCATTTTATTTGAGAGTCAGAGGTAGATGTACCTTGTATCTTTTATGATTCCACTTTTGTACTGGACAGTCAGAGTGATCTGTGAGGATAGTTTTATTTTTCATAGCTGAGATACTATGCATTGAGGATTTATTTATATTCAGATGTTCAGTGTTTGATTCTGTAGCTATTAGTTCTATTTCAGCTCCGATACATGTTTAGCTATAGATCTTTTGCTGGGTAGACGCTTCGTCTGTGCGGCAGTTTCCGTACAGATGGCGGATCTGTTGGCGAGCCCAGGTCGCAGTTTCGACCCCGGGGCGTGACAGATTTAGGTGGTATCAGAGCCTAGGAATATAGGTCGTTGAGGACTTAGAGACCCTAGGCTATTGGTTGGACAGTAGGATGACTGTCGTGAGAGACGTGACTTTAGCGAGAGTCCTGATTGAGTTTGTACCTCCCCCAGAGGATTGGGGCGAGTGACCTTACATGTTAATTCTCTAAAGTGGTTATGTTGGCTGCAGACAACATAATGCTTTAGAACGGGTGACATGTTTTAGACTTTCGCTTGATTGGGTCGTGAGAGTTTTGGTCTTAATGTTTGTTCTGCTGCAGTGGTTTTGATGCTTCCGAGACGCTGTGCGGGGGCGAAGGCGTGTTCGACCTTAGATGAGAAGCCCGATCAGCGGGAGGCTGAATGGACAGAGCAGAGCGAGGTCTGTGAGTTACGAGCCCAAGTAGCCCAGACGTTTGAGGCGATGCGGCGCCAGGAAGAGAACATGGAGCGCGTGATGCGCATGCTTGAGCAGAGAGCATCTCCCGGGGTATCGCCAGTAGTACCCCCGGCCGCGACATCGTCGACTTCGACCCAGATCGCACCGTGAGTAGTGCAGGAGTAGCGAGAGTTTGCTGATCGGTTGTTGTACTTCATCCAGTTCCATCCCCCGCAGTTTTCAGGGCAGAGTTTGGAGCCTTGGGAGGCCGAGAACTGGATTGCTGCTGTGGAAAAGTATCAGGTGCACCTGGTGACGCGCCGTGGGTTGGTGGCGTCGGGTTCGCCCTGTTGGACCACCGGCAGCGCAGTTGATGACCTGGAGCGAGTTTCTGCGATTGTTGAGCAGTGTACTCTATGTTGCCCAGGATGGGGCCCAGAAGGTTGAACTGTTTGAGAAGGGACTGCATCGGGATGTCTATCACTTGGTGTATTCTCGGCGAGTGCCGACTTCAGATGCAGCGATCGTGCATACTCGATGGATTGACTGAGGATCTATGATCATCATCCAAGAGGGACGAAGAGCGAGGGATCAGCTCCGGGGAGAGACGTCCTGCATCGTTTGATTTTGGGACAGCCGAGTGGATCGAAGTTGCCATGATTCCAGTTTAGGGTCTTGGGTCTCAGAGAAAACGGAGACCAGGAGGTTCTCGACAGTCGAGACACCAGCGGCAGTATTGGTATGATTGTGCCTTTTGCGGTGGGCCGCATTCATCGCCATAGAGTGATCTCAGAAAGAGCGATGCTTGTTATGTGGATAGCCAGGATATTTTCAAGCAGAGTGTCCCTGAGTGGTGCTCGAGGATTTGCCGCTTGCGACAGCACCCCTCTACCCCTTCAGGATATAGAGGTTCGTCCGACTTATCGGTAGGCCGATAAAGCCGTGACGCCGAGACAGATAGAGCAATGGCCACCAGCATCTTGTGGATGAGATTATGCAACCAGTTAGAGGATGCCAGGATAGTGGATCGCGTCTTACCAGGTGTGGATTCCTCACGGTCGCCGAAGTTAGAGCATGTTGATGCCGACGCCGCTTGGGTGTGTTTTAGTAGAGCATGGGTAGCATCGTGTAGACCGGAGATGGGATTGTTGGCTTATACACATGAGGATCAGGCTCCAGATCACGTATAGCACATGGATAAGTGTTGCCAGTCCCGCCCAGTGCAGTAGGACCTTGGATTTCATCCTAGAGTGTTAGTCCTACATCAGCTCCAAGATAATGTTATGGGGTTGGATAGGGATTGGACATCCCAACGTTATGCTATCAAGGATTGTCGAGAAAAGGACAATGACTCTCCGTGGACCTGGCCAGGAGGAGTGTGTTTAGTGAGGATGCTAGAGCACGGCAGAGATTGAGTCGTGGTTGTATCGCTTGTTAGCGACTATTGAGGAGGTGCCTACGGCGGCACCGAGACTAAGAATTATCTTTTATTGCCGAGTGATCTCGAGTGAGAGTTTACCAGATTTGATTTCGAAGCCGCCGTTTGGTGAGATTGAGATCGAAATAGTGATCGACGTGGTTTGGAAACCGCGCCGACTTCGGCAGCATCTCTTGGAGTGTTACCCGTGAGACATAGAGAGAGAGCCGATAGCACAGTTGCGGGATTTGATGGATTGGGTGGTCTGTGTGACCTAGTACCACGTCGTGGGGATACGATAGTGAGGATCTGAGGGATTGATACTTGAGTTGTTGCCTTACCATTGGTACACGGCAGTGTTGCCACGTTGTGAGTGCACAACGGTGAGGGTTCTATAACGGTTTGAGCACAGACAGGTTTGGATTGAATTTCGGCGGATGCCTTTTCTGAGATTGGTAGCACTATGAAACCTTACAGCCGAGGGCTGTGCCCTGATTGTGTTCAGGAACTGATAAGGGCATTTTGAGCTTGCAGCAAGGTCAAGCGGAATGACTAAGGCCCTGCGGCCTTATTGGATTTGAGGAATTGAGTATTCCAGCAGTATTTGAGATCGGGTTCCAAGGTGACGTAGAGCTTGAGGATAGTGCTGCAACTTCTAAGAGAGAAAAGTTGTATGCCATGTGGTGAGAGTTGCATTCGGACTTCAGGAAATTTTGTGGTTAGGCCATGTGATAACAGCTACAAGAGTGTCAGAGGACCCAACGAAGAGTGATACCGTTTGGGCTGGGCCTAGACCTATGTTAATGATAGAGGTTAGAAGCTCTTGGAATATGCAAGGTCAGTGTAGCTTGGAAGAGATAAAGCTGAGGAGGATGCCACCTTTGATGTAGATGTTGCCGGCGATAGAGAGAGAATTGAGTTATTCGTGGATCCTCGAATCTGAAGTACTTGGAAACTCAGAAAGTTTGTTTTGAGGTAACGCCGGGGGATAGAATTTTCAAGGGTGTATGATTGCATTATTCCGGCAAGGGCTTTATGGTAAGTTACGCCTTGTTTAGGCGAGCAATGCAAACTTGGAATTGAGAGTTGGAAATTTGGGGGAATGTTCCCGATGTTGAATTTCTTCCCTGTGGGGGGATTGTGAGAGTGTAATCGTGGAATTTTGAGCATGTGGTTGCTAAGGAGCAACGTAGGAGTTATGCCAATAGAGGCCGGGAGTTGGTATTGGAGACCCTGATTTTTGGAAGCCACTAACCGCGCGGATTTGTATAGATTTGAGTTTACGCGGAAGTTGGCCCGCGGGTAATTATCTGGCTAAAGGATGTGTGTTTGATCCTTGGCATGTTTTGGACTTCACTCCGTTAGAGATGGATGAGGATTTGTGACATCTGGAGTGGCCGATGCAATTCCTACTTGTGAGGCAAAAGAATTTGTTTAATCGAGATATACCTTGGGGTGAAGGTTAAGTGGAGTCATCGTGATGAGTGAGAGCGACCACTTAAGAGCCTGAGGATGAGTTGAGTGTTTTCTATTCCTATTTGATCGAGACATTCTCCTGAGATTTGGATTTATTTTGGGTTTCGAGGACGAAACCTTTTTAAGGAGGGGAGAGTGTAGAGTACCGGGATTTCGGATGGCGCACCGACCTCGCAAGATGGCATGGTGCGGAGAAATCGCCTTGGGCGTGTTCCATATTTGTTTACAGTTGAGTTCGGGTTGATTCGGATCAACGCGGAAGCCCCAGCTTGAATCGGAGTTTTCCGGACTTGTCCGCCGTTAGAGGACTGGTTTCGGGGAAGCCTCGACTTCGTAGTGGAGTACAGGAAATTGGAAAATGCTTGGAACAGGTATACTTTATCTTTACAGCGGAGTTCGGGAGGTTCCGGACTGACGCGGAGGACCCGAGGGCGAAAAGTGAGTTGGAACTGGCGATTTTGGAGCCGGTTTTTGGATTGAGCACACCGTCTCCACCGTTGAGCTTTTTGAGGGGGGAAAAGCTGTGGACGTGTGTATTTTCAGATTACAGCGGAGTTCGGGAGGTCTCAGGCCGGTGCGGATACCCCGAAGGCAAAAAGTGACTTGGAGTTGGCTTATTTGGATTAATTAAATTATTTATTTAATTAGTGGCTTTGGTGGATTTGGTCTGTGTTGCATTTGATTGAAAGAAAAGAAAAAAAAAAATTAAAGAGAGGAAGGTATTTGAAGAGAGTGTGTTGGTGTATGGATGGAATTAGGTGTTGGTGTTGGTGTTGGAAGTGTGTTTGGCTTTCTTTTTGCTCCATGCACCATGCACCATGCACCAAGCACCTCAAATTAGCCACTTTAATTAGTGAATGCCATGTCATCGTCTTCTCCAAATGTGAAACAGAGGAAAAATTATGTAACAGAGGAATTGGAAATTAGGGAAGGAGGAGAAGAAGAAGATGAATTAAAGGGAAGTAAAAGAGGGTTTTGATCGTCTCGACGGTGCGGATCTATTGCAAGTAGCCGCGTGGAGCCGAGCGGAGCACGCGCGCGCCGAGCCTCATGAAGGCATTTTGCAAATTTTTAGAGAGAGAGAGAGAGAGCTTGAATTGAGTTTGGAAATGGTGTTGAAGGTGTGTGTGAGTGTGTGGTGTTGCCCTTGATGTTTTTGAGTGGGTTTTGGTGTTGGCGATGGTGGTGGTGGTCTTGGTCATGCTATCCGGGGTGGTGAGTGGCGCGCTTGGGCGCCGCGCAGCTCGGCGTGGGCGCCGCGCAGCATGCGGGCGCGCGCAGGCGGGTGCGCACGCGCGTTCGCGCGGCAGGCGCATGGGCGCCGCGCGGCAGCGGCTTGGGCGCCGCGCGTGCGGGGAGCTTGAGCGCGCACTGGCATTTTTTGCTTGGCGGTCCGGAGTGGGCCTTTGTGTACCGTAACACATGGGGTGTACTGTCACGCCCCGGGTCGAAACTGCGACCCGGGCTCACCAACAGATCCGCCGCCCATACGGGAAGCCCCGTATAGACGTAGCGACTAACCTGCAAAAGAAGTCTACACTATACAGATATCAGAGCTGAAAAGTAAAAGCTGGATAAAATAAAAACAACTCTCACAAAATATACAAGCAGAAACCTCACCAAAATACAAGTATCTCTCAAAATAAGAAGAGTACAACTCAATCCTCACTACAAGTCACTCGACATGAACTCTCAAAAGTAGGGAGGTACAGCTACTCTCAGGCGACACTGGTAGGGATCTATCTCGCGACTCCCTTACCTCGATCAGTCGGGTCAGCAACAGGTGCAGCAGGAACTGGTGCAGAAGAAGAAGAAGTCCCTGGGGAAAAGACACCACGACGGGTGTGAGAACTACGTCCCAAGTAGTTCTCAGTGGGTGCCGCCAACAAGCCCGACGGTCTGCCCACTAAGTCTACTAGAGGCAAAAGTAATAAATGCAGTGCGGAAAGGGAAAAATGCTGGTAAAGTAAACTCTACAGCTACTATGCCTCTATCTAGATGCTCAATAGTGGAACAGGGAGAACATGATGCTACAACTAGCCCTCGACTCAAATCACCCAATCTCAACTGACTGCCGCATAGGGTCCAGTCAAACCTGCGCCTACCTACTGCCGTCACGTCCCGGGGGACCGGACTTACGTAGGGCGTCCATGACTGCCACTAACTGGCCCAGCCAGAGGGACTGTGTCCGTGACTGCCACTAACTGGCCCAGCCAGAGGGAACACTGCGTCGACAAGTCGCGATAGAAGAACAGGCCCAACTCCGGAGTGGCTCTCGAGGGGAGCGACCCCACCGAGGAAAGTATCCGCGTATCTCTGTCGAGCTCAAATGTGGCTCATGCAGGCTAAATCCAAATCCTCGATCAACAAGATCGGCTGTAACCAAAGGAACACTGTCTCACTCACAGGCTGGAAAACTGCACAGCCGAGACCCACTATCACTCAAATGGCTCCCAAGATCCCAGATCTAATGCCCAAGTCACCTCCCAAAGAAATCTGGTCTACAGACTGCTAACAACTCCACTCGGTCCCCTGACACGAGTGTAAATGCATCCCACAATAATCCGACCTCTCGGCCCACTACTTGGGCGAGTAAAACTCTAAGTCCAGAGTGATAAAGAATAGTGCAGTGGGAATGTCTAGAGCAATAAAAACCTAGCCCAAGTTGAGGTTTTCTACAGTCTGGCTGAACATGCATCATATGGCAGTGGTGCTAGGTCAAGTTCCAAGATAAACAATAATTAACAGCTTGTAGGGAGCAAGATAATAATAATCAACAGCTTAGGGGAAAAATAATCACATGATCATCAAACTACAACAGGAATATCAATTCACACATTCTAGCATGCTGGACATCAAACATTAAAATATGCAAGTCCCTAAAGCTAGAATTAGTACACAGTCCGCTGATCTTGAAAAAGAGGTCACCCACCTGATGCGCAGATCTGTCCAAATCTTACAGCTGATAATACCAGAACCACAGCAACTCACTGTCCAGTACGCTCAATACAGTCCAAAATCCCACCTGGGTACAACATAGGCTACAGTTATACACAATCTCCAAAAATCTGTCCAAATATCACATGCTGGATTTCAGCTGTAAAGATGCTGAAATTTCACCTGTAGAGAGTGCTCAGTAAATACCAACAAAAATACCCCGGCGTTCCTCGCGTCGATAGCTTCGAAACAAGTACCTGCACGCCCAAATCGGAGTTCCGTAGGCCAAGATATAAATTCCACAACACGGGCGCGCGAAAACATACATCCACATAACTGTAAAATCTTGCACAGATGAAAAGGAAAATATATACCTCCGGGAAGATCTCATAAAATCCCAAAAAAAATACCACGATGATCCTTGCGTCGAGTAGATGAAAAAAGTCTATAAGCACGTCCTGATCCGAGATCTGTGCGCGAAGATATCCTCAAAGGAAGCCGCTGTCCTCACCAAAAGCTCACAGAAAAAGGGTCCCAATGAGCACGAGAAAACACCTCGAAAAACGCGAAATCTGGAAATGTCTGTGAAACCCAAAATCGTAGCCTCACCTGTCACGAATCCAGCGGCGAAGAAATCGCTCGAAAAGATGGTCGGAGTAGGTCGGGGGAGCTCGTACACCGAAGAGCGACGGAAGAAACACCGAAGAACGAGCGTCGCGCCGCGCCAAGAAAATGAGAATCTCGAAAAGCGTGCCCCCAAAAAGTCCCAAAATCTGCAGATGGATGGAGCTCTGCGAGGGGAAGAACTTCTCTGAAGACCTCACAGTGAAAAGGAGAAGAAAAAGTGAGCAAAAGGGCCCAGGAAGCCTATTTATAGGCACAGCCCAAAGGCTGAGTGGGCCGGGTTTCGGGCGCAACTTTCGGGCGCCCGAAATCCGGAAGAAGGGTCGGACGGCCCCCGTCCGACGCGCCCGAAAATTTCCTGGGCTGACACGTGTCCCCATAACACGGAACAGCGGTGCAAGGCCGTCCGCTGTGCGCCACGTGTCCCACTCGCGGTCAGCGGGGTAGGTACGGTCCGCCAACCGCGTGCTGACGCGTGGCGCACTCGAGTACGGCCACCGCTCGCGTCGCGACGCGTGGCGCACTCGAGTGCGGCCGACAGCCGCGTCAGCGCCCCCCTGCGCGCGCTCCGTCCCGAGGCGGGACTTCACCCACTCCGTGCACCGCGCAAGCTGAGCCCGCCACTCAGCTGCCGCCACGTGTCCCTGCGCCGGGTCTATGCACCCGGGCGGGGAACTCCGTGGACCGATCCCCCAGCGCCCGCCAATCGGAGGTCGAAACGTGGGTCCCGCTCAGAATCCTGCACCGGCGTTCAAACAATGCACCAGCCGGCCCGAATTCCGTGGACCGCGCACCAAGGGCCTGCCAATCAGGCGGCGCCACGTGTCATGCGCCGGGTCCGTGCACCCAGCCGCGGCCCTCTGTGGACCGCGCGCTGCAGACCGGCCAATCATGGGCTGCCACGTGGCAGCCGGCGGTCCACGGCCCCTCCCATGCACCGAAATTCACCGTAAACTTCCGGGAGTCCGTTTTTGGGCATCCGGACTCAGAATTTAACAAGCAAATAGCCGTTTTCAAGCGTTTTTCCGCGCTGAATCCATTTCCAACCTCTGTTTGGCCAAAAGCCTTCTCAAAATTTCGGCAAACACAGCCGAAGGCCAACACAGCTGTAGATATCTCACAGGGTCCATCTGTAGCATCTCCTTGACGCACAATGGGCCAGACACACCAGCAATAGGTGTTCTAAACAATGGATTCACCAGAAAAGCTGCATGGGAAACTGGGCCACCACATCCTCCCCCACTAAAAGGGAGTTTCGTCCCCGAAACAAGAAACAAACAGGCGTACCTCAAACAGAAGTCTCGAACAGGAAGGGATAGGTATCCCGCATCACCGTCTCCAGCTCCCAAGTAGCCTCCCGCTCCTCGTGATTGCTCCACAAAACCTTCACATACGGTATGGCCCGGTTGCGCAATTCTCTCACCTCTCGAGCGAGAATTCGCAACGGGCGCTCCTCGTAGCCAAGATCCTCAGCGATCTCCAAAGAAGTGAAGTCGATCACGTGCGAGGGGTCGAAAACATATCTCCTCAAAGCTGAGACGTGGAAGACGTCGTGAACTCCGGCCAGGCGAGGTGGAAGAGCAACTCTATAGGCCACAGGGCCAATCCTCTCAAGTACCTCAAAGGGTCCAATAAAGCGGGGACTAAGCTTTCCCCGAACTCCAAATCTCCTGACCCCTTTCGAAGGCGAGACCTTCAAAAAGACATGATCACCAATCTGAAACTCTAGGTCTCGCCGCCGAGTATCAGCATAGCTCCTCTGGCGACTCTGGGCTACCTCAAGATGTCGGCGAACCAATCTGACTTTCTCCTCTGCCTCCAGCAGTAAGTCCGGTCCCAAAGTCCTCCTCTCACCCACGTCACTCCAATACAGGGGTGACCGACACTTGCGTCCATACAACGCCTCAAACGGAGCCATCTGAATGCTCGCTTGATAGCTGTTGTTGTACGCAAACTCAACCAAAGCTAAGTGCCGGTACCACCCTCCTCCAAAATCCATAACGCACGCTCTCAACATATCCTCAAGGGTCTGTATGGTGCGCTCAGACTGTCCATCGGTCTGTGGGTGGAATGCTGTGCTAAAACGGAGCTGGGTCCCCAAGGCTGAATGAAGACTCCCCCAGAAGTGCGAAACGAACCTCGGGTCCCTATCTGATACAATCGAGGTGGGTATGCCGTGCAGTCTCACTATCTCATCCAAGTATAACTGCGCAAGTCGCTCCATCGGCAAAGTCATCTGTACAGGCAAAAAGTGTGCAGACTTGGTGAGTCTATCCACGATAACCCAAATCGCATCGGCCCCACTCTGTGCCCTCGGCAGTCCAGTGACGAAATCCATGGTGATGTGGTCCCACTTCCACTCGGGAATTGGAAGACTCTGTAACTTGCCAGCAGGAACACGATGCTCTGCCTTCACTTGCTGGCAAGTTAAACAATGAGCCACGAATCTTCCAATATCCCGCTTCATTCCGGGCCACCAAAAATGTGCCTTGAGGTCCTTATACATCTTAGTACCACCAGGATGAATGGTATAAGGTGTATAATGGGCCTCCCTCAAAATCTGATCTCTGAGCTCAGTGTCCATAGGCACACACACTCGGTCCCTGTACCGCAGTACTCCCGAGCTATCCACTGCAAAATCCCCTAACTGATCAGCCTGAATCTGCGATCTAATCCGAGTCAAGTGGGGGTCCTCACTCTGTGTCTCTCTAATCCTCTCCAACAGAGTGGGCTGCAAGACCATAGACATGAGTCTAGCAGAGACCCCAGGGGATACAACCTCAATCTGTAAGCGCCTCATCTGCTCCACAAGCGGTGCCTGCTGGGTGATCAACATGCTCAAGCTCTGCGCTGACCTCCTACTCAAAGCATCTGCCACTACATTGGCCTTGCCGGGGTGATAAAGAATACTCACATCATAGTCCTTTAGCAACTCCAACCACCGGCGTTGCCTCAAATTCAGCTCCTTTTGTGTGAACAGGTACTTCAAGCTCTTATGATCAGTGTAAATCTCACAATGCTCCCCGTAGAGGTAATGCCGCCACAACTTCAGCGCGAACACCACGGCTGCAAGCTCCAAATCATGAGTAGGGTAATTCTTCTCATAATCCTTTAATTGCCGTGAAGCATAAGCAATTACCCTACCATGCTGCATCAAAACACATCCCAAGCCGCTGTGAGAGGCGTCACTGTAGATCACAAATCCATCGCCCATCACTGGAAGTGCTAAAACTGGTGCCGAGATCAATCTCCTCTTCAGCTCCTCAAAGCTCTCCTGGCACCGCTCAGTCCAAACAAACTTTATCCCCTTTCTGGTCAAACTGGTCAGGGGAGTAGAGAGCTTCGCAAAGCCCTCTACAAAGCGACGGTAGTAACCTGCTAATCCCAAAAAGCTACGGACCTCAGTAACCGTCGTCGGTCTAGGCCAATCCCGAACAGCATCAATCTTCGTCGGGTCCACTGCCACTCCTGCGGCTGATACAACGTGGCCTAGAAAAGCAACCTCCCGGAGCCAAAATTCGCACTTTTTAAACTTGGCATACAGCTTCTTCTCTCGCAGAAGCTGCAGCACTATCCTCAAGTGCTCCTCATGCTCCAAATCACTCCGGGAGTAAATCAGAATGTCGTCAATAAACACAACGACAAACCGATCCAAGTACGGCTGAAATACCCGGTTCATTAAATCCATGAATGCTGCAGGGGCATTAGTTAATCCAAAAGGCATAACTGTAAACTCATAATGCCCGTACCGGGATCTAAAAGCCGTCTTGGGAATGTCCTCGGCCCTCACCCTCAGCTGGTGGTAACCTGACTGGAGATCAATCTTGGAGAACACAGACGCTCCCTGCAACTGATCAAACAAATCATCAATCCGTGGAAGGGGGTACTTGTTCCGGATGGTCACTTTATTCAGCTCTCTGTAGTCCACACATAAACGAAGTGACCCATCCTTCTTCTTCACAAATAAAACTGGCGCTCCCCACGGAGATACACTGGGCCTCACAAAGCCCACATCCATCAAATCCTGCAGCTGGGCCTTCAGCTCTCTCAGCTCAGCAGGTGCCATCCTATAAGGTGCCTTAGAGATTGGTGCGGTTCCTGGAACCACATCAATCACAAACTCAATCTCCCTCTCCGGCGGCATGGTCAACAACTCTGAGGGAAACACATCTGGGAACTCGCGGACAATAGGGATATCCTCGAGTCCCAGTGCCGCCGTAGGCACCTCTACAATCGTCGCCAGGAAGGCGGTACAACCCCTACTCATCATCCGCCGGGCTCTCGCCGAAGAAACAGTCATGGCAAATAAAGTACTCTGGCAGCCTCTGTAAACGAACTCCTCCTGTCCAGGCTCGCGGAGGGTCACCGTCCTCTCTCTGCAGTCGATGGTGGCAAAATACCGAGCCAACCAATCCATGCCAAGTACCACGTCGAAATCCTGGAGCTGCCGCAAGACGAGCAAGTCTGCCGGCAGGACCCAGGGTCCCAACTGTACAAGGCAATCCCTACAACACTCCTCGACATGCAAGACATGGCCTGGAATCTGAACCTCTAATGCATGCGATAATGAAACTACCTCTATACCATGTAGGGATGCAAATGCTCTACTAATGCATGAGTGCGATGCGCCAGTATCAAAAAGTGCTCGGGTATGAACTGCAGAAATCAAAATAATACCTGCGACGACGTGATCTGCGGCAGAAGCATCCTCAAACTGGGCGGCATAGACACGCCCGCTCTGTGCTGGTGGTCGTCGATCTGGCTGCCGCGAGGAGGATGGAGGATGATCAGGCCTACCATAGGCCACAGAAGGCCCTGCCGTCTGCTGAGGAAGAGAAAGTGCTGAAGCGGTGGAAGGAGCTGGAGAACCTGCTCTAGGGCATGAGCTCTGAATGTGACCGGCCTGTCCACAACGGTAGCAACGGCCGTGCCTCTGCTGACAATGCATCGGTAAGTGCGGCCCTCCACAAAAGATACAACGATCCTGCCGGGACTGCCGCGAAGTCTGCTGCTGCTGAGATGACTGCTGGGGTCGAGGTGGTCGACGCTGCTGCGAAGACTGACGAGATGATCCAGATCTCTGGCGCCCCTGGCGTCCACGACCCTGAGGATGGAATCGTGGGGGTCTCGGGGGTCCCTGCCTACTCGACTGCCCCTCATCCACCGGCGCCGGGCGCTTCGCCCCTGGAGTCTCTACAGGGGCTGGAGCCACCTCATCCATAACTGCCTCTCCAGACTCCACATATAACGCCTGCTCCATCGAAGCCTCCAATGTCTGCAATCTGCGAGAGCGAACATGCTGATAAATGTCCCGGCGCAGCCCCCGCTCAAACATGTAAACCTGGTGAGCCTCATCCCTGGCCACGTGAGGCATACTAGCTATCAACCGATTGAATTCAGCTATGTATGCATGCACGGGCCGATCTCCCTGGCGGAGACTCCTCAGCTGCTCCTCTAATCTCTGCCGTACACTCTCAGGAAAGAAGGCCCCCAAAAGAAGACTGCGGAACTCCGCCCAAGGAAGAAGCTGCGTCCCTGGCGGACCAGCGGGTCGCACACGCCGCCACCAAGCCTCGGCGTTGCCCTCCAGATAATGCGCTGCCAAGAAGACCCGAAACCGATCCTCAACGAACAAACTCTCAAAGTGACGCTCCATGGCCGTAACCCAAGTCTCGGCCTCCCACGGCTCAGCACCCAGACCAGAGAAACGGGGTGGATCGAACCGGCGGAACCTCATCAACAAATCCACCGCTGTACTCTGCTCAGAAGAAGTAAAAGGTCCCGTCGGCCCAGACGGTGGTCCGCACGAAACCGGCTCGACAGGAACTGCCGGTGCTGACGGAATCACAGGGGGTGCTGCAGCTGGCGAAGAGGGCACAGGCGAACTCTCAGGGGGTGCTACCACAGGCTGTGACCTCTGCTCTAACATAAGCATCATCCGACTCAAGGCCTCCTCCTGGCGTCGGGAAGCCTCCTCCTGGCGATGCGAGGCCTCCTCCTGGCGTCGCAAGGTCTCCTCCTGCCGCTGAGAGGTCTCCTCCTGGCGCTGAACAGCCTCAGACATCTGTGCCAACTGGGCACGAAGCTCCTGTACCTCTCCCTGATGTCCCTGTCCCGAGTCCTCCTGCTCGGGCACAGAAGGAGAAGGCTGCGAGCGCGTCGACATCCGGCGTC
Organism: Tillandsia fasciculata; assembly: GCA_029168755.2. Taxonomy (NCBI): domain Eukaryota; kingdom Viridiplantae; phylum Streptophyta; class Magnoliopsida; order Poales; family Bromeliaceae; genus Tillandsia; species Tillandsia fasciculata. Next base: position 21,757,099 of record CM054941.1, read on the forward strand.
GCGGAGGCATCACTCACCTGCGGGGAACCAGAAGAACAGTCAGAACCCCCAAACAAAACACGACCCAATCCAGCGAAAGTCAATGGCATGTCGCCCTTCCCGTAGCACTATGTTGTCTGCAGCCAACATAGTTGCCACCGAAGGAAGACATGTCGATCACTCATCCCATCCACTGGGAGAGTTAAGGACCCAAATCCAGACTCTCGCTAAAAAGTTACGTCTCTCACGTAAGTCATCCTAGGGTCCAACCATAAGCCTAGGGTTTCTAAGTCCTCAATGACCTACACCTAGGCTCTGATACCACTCTAATCTGTCACGCCCCGGGTCGAAACTGCGACCCGGGCTCACCAACAGATCCGCCGCCCATACGGGAAGCCCCGTATAGACGTAGCGACTAACCTGCAAAAGAAGTCTACACTATACAGATATCAGAGCTGAAAAGTAAAAGCTGGATAAAATAAAAACAACTCTCACAAAATATACAAGCAGAAACCTCACCAAAATACAAGTATCTCTCAAAATAAGAAGAGTACAACTCAATCCTCACTACAAGTCACTCGACATGAACTCTCAAAAGTAGGGAGGTACATCTACTCTCAGGCGACACTGGTAGGGATCTATCTCGCGACTCCCTTACCTCGATCAGTCGGGTCAGCAACAGGTGCAGCAGGAACTGGTGCAGAAGAAGAAGAAGTCCCTGGGGAAAAGACACCACGACGGGTGTGAGAACTACGTCCCAAGTAGTTCTCAGTGGGTGCCGCCAACAAGCCCGACGGTCTGCCCACTAAGTCTACTAGAGGCAAAAGTAATAAATGCAGTGCGGAAAGGGAAAAATGCTGGTAAAGTAAACTCTACAGCTACTATGCCTCTATCTAGATGCTCAATAGTGGAACAGGGAGAACATGATGCTACAACTAGCCCTCGACTCAAATCACCCAATCTCAACTGACTGCCGCATAGGGTCCAGTCAAACCTGCGCCTACCTACTGCCGTCACGTCCCGGGGGACCGGACTTACGTAGGGCGTCCATGACTGCCACTAACTGGCCCAGCCAGAGGGACTGTGTCCGTGACTGCCACTAACTGGCCCAGCCAGAGGGAACACTGCGTCGACAAGTCGCGATAGAAGAACAGGCCCAACTCCGGAGTGGCTCTCGAGGGGAGCGACCCCACCGAGGAAAGTATCCGCGTATCTCTGTCGAGCTCAAATGTGGCTCATGCAGGCTATAATCCAAATCCTCGATCAACAAGATCGGCTGTAACCAAAGGAACACTGTCTCACTCACAGGCTGGAAAACTGCACAGCCGAGACCCACTATCACTCAAATGGCTCCCAAGATCCCAGATCTAATGCCAAGTCACTCTCCCAAAGAAATCTGGTCTACAGACTGCTAACAACTCCACTCGGTCCCCAGACACGAGTGTAAATGCATCCCACAATAATCCGACCTCTCGGCCCACTACTTGGGCGAGTAAAACTCTAAGTCCAGAGTGATAAAGAATAGTGCAGTGGGAATGTCTAGAGCAATAAAAACCTAGCCCAAGTTGAGGTTTTCTACAGTCTGGCTGAACATGCATCATATGGCAGTGGTGCTAGGTCAAGTTCCAAGATAAACAATAATTAACAGCTTGTAGGGAGCAAGATAATAATAATCAACAGCTTAGGGGAAAAATAATCACATGATCATCAAACTACAACAGGAATATCAATTCACACATTCTAGCATGCTGGACATCAAACATTAAAATATGCAAGTCCCTAAAGCTAGAATTAGTACACAGTCCGCTGATCTTGAAAAAGAGGTCACCCACCTGATGCGCTGATCTGTCCAAATCTTACAGCTGATAATACCAGAACCACAGCAACTCACTGTCCAGTACGCTCAATACAGTCCAAAATCCCACCTGGGTACAACATAGGCTACAGTTATACACAAATCTCCAAAAAATCTGTCCAAATATCACATGCTGGATTTCAGCTGTAAAGATGCTGAAATTTCACCTGTAGAGAGTGCTCAGTAAATACCAACAAAAATACCCCGGCGTTCCTCGCGTCGATAGCTTCGAAACAAGTACCTGCACGCCCAAATCGGAGTTCCGTAGGCCAAGATATAAATTCCACAACACGGGCGCGCGAAAACATACATCCACATAACTGTAAAATCTTGCACAGATGAAAAGGAAAATATATACCTCCGGGAAGATCTCATAAAATCCCAAAAAAAATACCACGATGATCCTTGCGTCGAGTAGATGAAAAAAGTCTATAAGCACGTCCTGATCCGAGATCTGTGCGCGAAGATATCCTCAAAGGAAGCCGCTGTCCTCACCAAAAGCTCACAGAAAAAGGGTCCCAATGAGCACGAGAAAACACCTCGAAAAACGCGAAATCTGGAAATGTCTGTGAAACCCAAAATCGTAGCCTCACCTGTCACGAATCCAGCGGCGAAGAAATCGCTCGAAAAGATGGTCGGAGTAGGTCGGGGGAGCTCGTACACCGAAGAGCGACGGAAGAAACACCGAAGAACGAGCGTCGCGCCGCGCCAAGAAAATGAGAATCTCGAAAAGCGTGCCCCCAAAAAGTCCCAAAATCTGCAGATGGATGGAGCTCTGCGAGGGGAAGAACTTCTCTGAAGACCTCACAGTGAAAAGGAGAAGAAAAAGTGAGCAAAAGGGCCCAGGAAGCCTATTTATAGGCACAGCCCAAAAGGCTGAGTGGGCCGGGTTTCGGGCGCAACTTTCGGGCGCCCGAAATCCGGAAGAAGGGTCGGACGGCCCCCGTCCGACGCGCCCGAAAATTTCCTGGGCTGACACGTGTCCCCATAACACGGAACAGCGGTGCAAGGCCGTCCGCTGTGCGCCACGTGTCCCACTCGCGGTCAGCGGGGTAGGTACGGTCCGCCAACCGCGTGCTGACGCGTGGCGCACTCGAGTACGGCCACCGCTCGCGTCGCGACGCGTGGCGCACTCGAGTGCGGCCGACAGCCGCGTCAGCGCCCCCCTGCGCGCGCTCCGTCCCGAGGCGGGACTTCACCCACTCCGTGCACCGCGCAAGCTGAGCCCGCCACTCAGCTGCCGCCACGTGTCCCTGCGCCGGGTCTATGCACCCGGGCGGGGAACTCCGTGGACCGATCCCCCAGCGCCCGCCAATCGGAGGTCGAAACGTGGGTCCCGCTCAGAATCCTGCACCGGCGTTCAAACAATGCACCAGCCGGCCCGAATTCCGTGGACCGCGCACCAAGGGCCTGCCTATCAGGCGGCGCCACGTGTCATGCGCCGGGTCCGTGCACCCAGCCGCGGCCCTCTGTGGACCGCGCGCTGCAGACCGGCCAATCATGGGCTGCCACGTGGCAGCCGGCGGTCCACGGCCCCTCCCATGCACCGAAATTCACCGTAAACTTCCGGGAGTCCGTTTTTGGGCATCCGGACTCAGAATTTAACAAGCAAATAGCCGTTTTTAAGCGTTTTTCCGCGCTGAATCCATTTCCAACCTCTGTTTGGCCAAAAGCCTTCTCAAAATTTCGGCAAACACAGCCGAAGGCCAACACAGCTGTAGATATCTCACAGGGTCCATCTGTAGCATCTCCTTGACGCACAATGGGCCAGACACACCAGCAATAGGTGTTCTAAACAATGGATTCACCAGAAAAGCTGCATGGGAAACTGGGCCACCACAGTACCGGTACCACATGTAGTGTACCGGTACCCCCATTGTGCAGGATGTTTTTTTGAGGATTTTAAGCTTGGGCACTTTGGTAATTTCACATTCCTTCACATGTTGACCGGATTGACCCCCCTCCCTTCTATATATATGGGCACCATCTCCTCCTCTACTCAGCAGAAATCAAAGAAAAGAGAAGAGAGAAATGAAACGAGAGGAAATTAAGGAAAAAGAAAGAGAAGGAGAGTTAGAGGGTGGGAGAGGTTGAAGAGTGTGCTGTGGTCTGTTGCTTGGAACCGAACGGAGCCGCGCGCGCGTCGACTGTACATGAGGTAAGTTGGCAGATTATTTTTATAGTTTGATTTTTTGGACTCCGTTAGATGGATTTGATGATGGATTTATGATGCTTTAAGATTAATTGGATTTTTTCCTTCCATCGTTTGCTTGATTGCTGCGAGTTTGGAGTTTCGTCGCGCGGAACCATGTCGTGCATGCGTGCGTGCGTATGGGTGTGCGCGTGCTGTGAGTTGACAGCGAGGAGCCGGAGCGCGCCGGATTTTTTTTGCGGATTCGAGAGGAATGATCGAGCTTCCGGGGCTTTTCCCGAGGACCGCGGCAGCGCGAGCGCGTACGGCGCGATTTTTGGGCGTTCCGGCAGTTTCTGACAGTGAGCGTGCGGCGCTTCACCGACTTCAGCGTTTGCCTGCGGAAAGCGTTCCAGGTGGGTTGGAAGTCTTCCAAACTTTATTAAATGTCCCCTAATGCTTCTGCATGAATATCCTGTATGTCTAGCATGTATTTTTATTATAATGAAAATCTGATAGTTGCCTGGAATATTGTATAATGCTAACCTGTACCCCTAATTATTTTTAGTAGGTTCCTATTATCATTGGACACTAGCCTGTATATTTAGTTGGCATTCGGACTGCATCTGAACCGTCTTAAAAATCACCGAACTTGTTTTAATGGAAATTTGACCTTAAAAATACCCTTTTAAATTATTAGATTGCCCAGAAGGGTCGGACGGGTTCAGAGTGCATGTGCCCTCGTGCCTGGTGGCCGAGTGGAATTTTACTTGACTCCGTGGAGAGTTTCTAGTGTCTTGGGGGTTTCATGGGCTTTATCAGATTGAGTCGTGGAGGGTTCTATTGGTTCCGTGAGATGCCGCCCAGTGAGTGGCGATGCCGCCCAGTGAGTGGCGATGGTTTGGCCCATTGAGGCGGTTCCGTGAGATGCCGCCCAGTGAGGGGCGATGCCGCCCAGTGAGTGGCGATGCCGCCCAGTGAGTGGCGATGGTTTGGCCTGTTGAGGCGGTTCCGTGAGATGCCGCCCAGTGAGTGGCGATGCCGCCCAGTGAGTGGCGATGCCGCCCAGTGAGTGGCGATGGTTTGGCCTGTTGAGGCGGTTCCGTGAGATGCCGCCCAGTGAGGGGCGATGCCGCCCAGTGAGTGGCGATGGTTTGGCCTGTTGAGGCGGTTCCGTGAGATGCGGCCCAGTGAGAGGCGATGCCGCCCAGTGAGAGGCAATGCCGCCCAGTGAGTGGCGATGGTTTGGCCTGTTGAGGCGGTTCCGTGAGATGCCGCCCAGTGAGAGGCGATGCCGCCTAGTGAGGGGCGATGCCGCCCAGTGAGAGGCGATGCCGCCCAGTGAGTGGCGATGCCGCCCAGTGAGTGGCGAAGGTTTGGCCTGTGAGGCGGTTTTCACACGAGGGTTCTATTAGTTCCGTGATATACCGCCAGTGAGTGGCGATGCCGCCCAGTGAGTGGCGAAGGTTTGATGGTTCTATTGGTTCGATTAGCATTTTGTTTGAGTATGATATTTGTGGCATATTAACTGTAGTTTCTTTTCAGCTTTCGTATTATCTATCTGCATACCTATTGTTTTGCGCAGCGGTAGACTTAGTGGACATACCGTGGATATTGGTGACGGTACCCACTGGGAACTACCTTCTGCAGTAGTTCTCACACCCGCTGTGGTGACAGGTTTCCTGAGGTTGCTGTTCCGGCTTGGTTCGCGCGGAGACAGCTGATCGAGGTGAGGACGTGGCCGTGTGGCTCCTTACCCATTTTATTTGAGAGTCAGAGGTAGAGGTACCTTGTATCTTTTATGATTCCACTTTTGTACTGGACAGTCAGAGTGATCTGTGAGGATAGTTTTATTTTTCATAGCTGAGATACTATGCATTTGAGGATTTATTTATATTCAGATGTTCAGTGTTTGATTCTGTAGCTATTAGTTCTATTTCAGCTCTGATACATGTTTAGCTATAGATCTTTTGCAGGGTAGACGCTTCGTCTGTGCGGCAGTTTCCGTACAGATGGCGGATCTGTTGGCGAGCCCGGGTCGCAGTTTCGACCCCGGGGCGTGACAGCTCGAGTCTGAATCGTAGCCAAACATCAAAACCTGACTCACTCATACCCAACCCACTGACTCACAGTGTACCAATTGGTTAAACCGCATCCTTAAGTTAAAACTCGGGATTCGCCGAAATTTTCGATAATCCGTCGATCGACCAACTTTGGTCTGATTATTGCCTACGGGCTTTCGAATTTAATGAAACTTGACGTGCTTCCCCGAAACGCTTTACTTAAGTCGTTCGGACAGTAACAATCCACTGGATGCAACCCTAAGTCCAAAAGGTGCCATAAACACTGAAATTCGCTTCCGAAATTACTATTTTTGGTTCCGGAAGTTATCGATACAAACTAAAATCACTGGGCCAATTAGGACAGTGTCGGAAACAGCCAGGGACACATGACATCCATAGCTGGTCATCTTATTTTCTCGAATTGCGTGATTTGTGCCCAAACGATAATAAACCGGCAATTTTTGCCGATTTATGCATCGTAATCAGATTCTCGCTCAACAAAAAGCATCAGACCCGAACGAATAGTTCAGAGATCATGTACACTCTTCCCAAGATAGCCCATGATGTCACATTTGCATCTAGACCACTACTTTAGCAGGAATTTACATAATAACTTCAAAATAATGAAGTTTTGTCTTGTTGTCTGAATTCAAAAACTTTCATATCTATCTGAGGGTATCAACAGATGGGCCTCGACTTACTTAAGCATGTGCTCATTGTCAGAAAGTGACACGAGGTCCGAGGAAGTGATAGAGTCAACCTACAATGTGCACTAAGTTGTAATTAACAACCATCCAAGCATCCAACCAGAAATTTGAAGTGAGCATCATGCTCAGGAGCCCAAGGGGGTTCAGAGGCTCGCCTTTGGATGGTCAGGAAATTGTCGGAGAGTTGGCTGGAGCAACCACGACCAAGCTATACTTGAATTAGAGCCAACATTGGAGATCTTCTCTCCGGGGCCAAAACAACACAAGGAGAGATGAGCATCAAGCTCCTAAGGTCCAAATGGGGTCGAGGCTCACCCGATATAACAGGGTGGCTGGAGACGTCTTCGGAAGAACCTCGGCCAACAATGAGTGGTTTGGCCAAGCTCTGGATCTAAGGTTCCTCAAGCCAAAGTAAAGGTATAGGGAGCTTGAACTCGACGAGGGGGAGACGACCAGGAGGTTGGCCGACGCCGAGAAGCGACGGCGGTGGCAGGCGGCGGAGTTTGGCAAATGTCAAGAACAAGAAACCTAGTATCACGCCCCGAGACCGCCCATTTGGTCAGTTCGCGTACACTAACAGACCCGCCAATCAGGCATGACCTCTTCATATCCGAAAGGAACGGTTGATCATCTCAACGGCAATTAGCACAATGAGTAAACAAGCATATCAGAGTAAAACTTACTACTAATTAAAACATTCAACTTTAACATGAATACAACTATATTAAAGCTAAAATATAACTTGAATGAACATTAAATCATATAACACATAGTTACAATTTTTCTTTTCCTCTCGATACAATGTTCACTACAAAAAGGAAACAAAATGGTACTCGATCACTAGATCCGCTAGGTCTACTACTCTACCGGGCCCTTATCCTTATCGAGTGCCTCGCCGGATGTACCTGGCCTTGTAAAATGGTCACCAAAACGTGGTGTGAGAACTACGAATAGTTCCCAGTGGGTTCACCCACCGAGAATACATGTTCTACACCTCTTGATCCAATGGAAGCATTAGTAGCAAAATATATAAATGCATATATGAAAAGTTGTAAAGCTACATTAGCATGCTGATAATAATAATCACTACACTACTAGTATCATGAAAGCTACTATGCCATACTCACATTCGGCCACTATGCTGCTAAAAGGGGTTGCATCTAACCTGGCCATTCATGGCCATTTACTTGTTCACTTTTATCTTTTATGCCTTTGGAAGTACCTTGTCCCATGGGTTCCAACCCTTGGAGCTGCATGCGCGCTACTTCTAAATAACGAGTCTTAATCCAAGGCGCCACTTGCATTTTAGTTGCTCTATATACCATTCGAAAATATCTCGTTTGAAAAGGCCCTCTGTCCGGGGTGATGACTATCGCTCTCATGCTCCTAAATATGAGTTTTTAATCCGAATGTGTCATTTTCTTGTTATTCTTTTACCCTAGGTTAATTACTCTAGGATAGCTTAGGTGCCCATAGGTCACCACTGTGAGGACCCGGATCCCCGCGTTGGGTTTGCTGGTTGTTCGGCAGCTTTTGATGGCCTGTGTGGTGTCTCGGTGGTGTTTGTACGCAATTTGGACACAAGTGATGGACTTCGGGCTTAAAAAGGGATCACGTGGGTAATTGGAGGACCCGTCGAGTGTTTAGAAGTGGTTTCGCGCGACACGGATGTCAAAATTGGACTCAGGGCGAAGTTTGGATAAGAGATCACCTCTCCGGATGCCTTCGGCAATTTTTAGAGTTGGAATTTGGCAAAACGGACATCGAATTTGGATTCAGCGCGCGAAAACGATGAAAATGGTCTATTTACTTGCTTTTTTTGAAGCCCGGATGTCGCGCACGGTTTTCAAGGCAGCTTGACACTGTTCCGGCGGCCAGCGGGCAGCGGCGGCGGCGGCGGAGCGCGGCGGGCAGCGGCGGCATGGGCGCGCGGGCAGGCGGGCGGGAGCGCGGGCAGGTGCGCGGTCCACCGCGGAGGCGTGCACCTGGGTGCGGGACACGTGGCGGTTCCCGGTTGGCCGGCGCAGCAGACGTGGTCCACGGAAAGTGTCGCGGGTGTACGGTGGACCGGTGGGTGACACGTGGCAGCGTGTGATTGGCGCAGTGTTGTGCGCTCGGTCTACGAAACCGCTGCACTACCTCGGGGCGCGTGCGTGCAGAGGGCGCAGGCGGCGCGTTGACTGGCTGCGGTGCCACGCGTCGCCCTCCGGTGCGGCCACGTGTCGTGCGGTGTGTGGGCGTTTTCGCTGTTGCCTGTTCGGTGGGCTACGTGGAGGCCCGTGGGAGATTCGGGCCCGCACAGTGTTGGGCCGGGCCCAACACTGTAGCGGCCCGAATTAAACGGGTGCCCGATTGTGGGGACAAGACCGGTATTTCTTGAATTGTTTTTTTTTGGGCTATTTAAGCGATCCGAGCCTTCCTCTTCTCCCTTTTTCCGCCATTTTCGAGCTTCAAACCGACTTGAGGCCTTCAGCAAAGTTGATCCCCTCGCAGTGCTGCATCCATCTGCAGAGTTTGGAGATTTTATGTGGCACACATCCCAAGATTTCCTTTTTACGGCGCGGCGCGACGCTTGTCCTTTTGTGTTCCCCTTCGTCGCGTTTCGGTGCGCGAGCTCCCCCGGCCTACTCCGACCACCTTTTCGAGCGATTTTTTTGCCGCTGGATCCGCGACGGACAGAGCTACAATCTAGGTGTTTTCCGTTTTCCCTCATTTCACGCATTTTGAGGAGTTTTTCCATGCTTATTGGGATGCTTGTTGCTGTGAGCTTTTTCGGGGACAGCAGGGTTGTTTCGAGGATATCTCCGCAACCGGGCATCGGATTGAGACGAGCCTTTGCATTTTTTTCATCTACTCGACGCGAGTATTATCATAGTATTTTTCTTGGATTTTTCTGAGGTTTTCCCGAAGGTATATGTTATTCCCCTTATCTGTGCTAGAGTTTACAGTTATGTGGTTGTGAGATTTTGCGCACTTTTACTGTGGAATTTGTAACTTGGCCTACGGTGCTCGGAACTGGGCGTGCAGGTACCCGTTTCGAAGGTCTCGACGCGAGGATCGCTGTGGTATTTTTTTTGAATTTTTTAGAGCCCGTTCAGCAGGTGAAATAATTGCATCTTCGGGACTGATTTTCAGACTGCGTGTATTTGGTTAATTGTTGGAATAGAGTGTAACTTGGGACTGTGGATCATTGGAGGTTGCTGTTCCTGGTATTTTCAGCTGTTGGATCTTGGACAGTTAGCGCCTTCAGGTGGGTGGCCTCGTCTTCATGACCTTTGGACTGTTCAGTAATTCTATTGATGTAGGATCATGCATGTTAGTGGATTCTTGTGTAACATGCTAGAATGTAGGAATTGTTATTCCTTGCAATTATCTGTTGATCTTATGACCTCTTTGCTTCCTACCACCTGTTAAACTACAGTTATCTTGGACTTGACCTAGCACCCCGTCATATGTTGCATGTGTAACCAGACTAGTAGAAAACCCTCATCTGGGCTAGGTTTACTTATGCTTTAGACATCCACACTGTTCTTCTATTTCTGGACATAGTTTCTTCTTCACCCTGTTAGTGGGCTGAGTAGTTGGGTTCTTTTAGTGTGGGATGCATGTTACACTCGTGCTTGGGGGCCGAGTGGAGTCTGGTAGATAGAGCTAGTCGTTTAGTTCTAGCGGGAGCCGTTTGGGTAGACGGTGACCCCGGGATGCCGTGTACTTTGTTTTGGTTGTCACTGCAGTGGTAGTGGCAGTAGTGTACTAGTGACAGCAGGACCTTGAACCGAGACCCTTTTTGGATGCACACATGATTTTAGTCAACCAATGTTTTCTTCCGAGCCTCGCAGGGTCACCTGAGTCTGTTCTTGTTTGATAGGACGAGGGCATTAGCTCTTCGAGGTTTGGACATAAAACTTGTTTTCAAATTGTTTTCCTAAAAAGACTAAAAATCATTAAAAATGGATTTCTTTCAGATCAAATGGTTTTCTGTAATAAATGTCACTGTTTCTTATAAACTTACCCACTCGAGATGATTCGAGTGGTCTGGGTTCTAAGGGCTGCCTTCTCTCTGGGTCGAGAACAACGAGGGGCTATGCCTAGGGCCTGTTCTTGTTTGATTTGGGTTGTAGGTTCTAGTCTCTCGGGGTTCTCGGACCCATCTTCGTTATTAGCTGGGCGTGTTTGGACTTTTTCTGATTGAGTCGTGGAGTCTTTTTCCGACGGAGTTGTGCTTTTGAGCATCGAGTTGCCGATCTGTTTGATCGTGGATTATAGCCTGCATGTGCCGCTTATGAGATAGTTGAGACAGATGTGATACTTGAGTTCGGTGGGGTCGCTCCCCTCGAGCTACCCCCCGGGTGCGATGATGATACCGAGCCTGACGAGGCTGCGATGTATGCGACTAGTTGATGCACTAGAGTTTGCTTGTGATAGTCCGTGTTGGACGCCCTACGTAAGTCCCGTCCCAGTGAGGATGAGGTGGCAGTAGGTTTGGCGCAGGCTTGACTGGACCCTATGAGGCAGTCATTGTAGATTGGGTGATTATACTTGGGTATTAGTAGATGCATCATGTTTTCCATCTGTTCCACTTTTTGAGCATCTAGATAGAGGCATAGTAGCTGTAGAGTTTATTTTTCCAGCTCTTTCCTTTCAGCACTGTTCTTGTTACTTTATACCTCTAGTAGACTTAGTGGGCAGACCGTCGGGCTTGTTGGCGGCACCCACTGAGAACTACTGTGGGATGTAGTTCTCACACCCGCCGTGGTGTTTTTCTTCCCCAGGGACTTCTACTTCTGTTCCTGCTGCACCAGTTGCTGATCCTGCTGATCGAGATAAGGGAGTCGCAAGATAGATCCCTACCAGTCGTCCTCCAGAGAGAGTAGATGTACCCACTTTTGTATTTAGAGAGAGTTACTGTTGAGTGACCCTTGTAGTGAGGTTTAGAGTTGTACTTTACTTTTATTGCTGAGAGACATGTTTTTATGTGAGGATTGAGTTGTATTTTATTTATTTCTAGCAGTTTTGTTTTCCGCTCTGATATCTGTATAGCTGTAGTTCTATCTTTTGCAGGTTAGACGCTTCGTCGGTGCGGGGCTTCCCGTGTCGACGACGGATCTGTTGGCGAGCCCGGGTCGCAGTTTCGACCCCGGGGCGTGACAACCACTTTCAAGTTAGAGATTTTCTTGTTATTCACATTTCACATTAAACCCTAAGTTCATACTCTAGGATTGCCAAATGTCCCTAGGACATCAACTCTTCACTCCAACCTTAGAGTTCTTGACTCTATGTTTAACTCTACATTTATCCCTTAGGTTATTCCCTAAGTTAGATGCCATTCAATCAACCTAGATGTTTTCCTAGGTTATATGCTACACATGTCACCTTACTTGACCTAAATTTTCTCCCAAGTCAAATCCATGCTAAGAATCTATTCTTAGATTAATACGCACTTAGAGTAAGGATAAACCTTGTAATCACTTTTTTTACCATACTTAGGGCTAAACCCTAATTTATCCAAGAGTGCTAAAGGGGTTATCTACACCACTACTCTTATAATAATACTTCTAAATAAAAAAAAATAAAGAAAAAGAGATGAAATCATCCATTTTCGGTAAAATTCCCCACCTCTTATAAAATCTTGAAAAGAAATTGACTTGATCTCTTGCTCTTCAAGAAAAACTCCTAAAACATGGGTTAGAAACCAAAAGAGATAATTAGAAATCTCTTTTGAGCTCAAAAACTCAAAACTCTCAATTTTTTTCAAAATCCTAAAAACTCGTCTCTTGATTTCTTGCTCAAGAAAGGTGAAAAGAGGTTATTTTTTCTCCTAAAGTTCTTTCCTTGCGACCCTCTTCCGATTCGTGGCTTAGAAAGAGATCGAACCCCCAAAACGGAGCTCCTCCAAGCTTGGGCTCTTTTTCATTCTAGAGAGAGAAAGAGAGGAAAGAGAGCGTGAAAGAGGGTGGAAGAGAGGGTCTGAGGTTAGGGGTGAAGTTCCCCCACTTTATATACCTGGCCCCCTCATAAATATTACAAGATTTTCGATCTATCATTAACAGGCCCGAAAAAGTCCGGACTTTTTTTACTGAAAAGGTCCGGACCCCGAACGTCCAAAGCACTGTGCGCGAAGAGGGTTCGGACTTTTTTCTCGAAAAAGTCCGACCCCGAACGTTGGTTTTCTGCGCACCAAGATAGTCTAGTCCTTTCTTCACATGGTAGAGACCTTTTAAAAAGGTCCGAACTTTTCCAAAATGTCCGGATCCCGAAGGTCAAATTCTCACATTTTCATCACCTCGAAAAGCGTGTTTTCGCTCTACGAGGCCCTACACCCTATGGAATCATTCCGACATGCTCAGAATTCATCTCTAACATACCCACAGCCACTTTGACTGTACCGGGGTCTCTTTTAAGCCAATTTTTATTTCGGGATTCATTTTAATTTTTATTTTCAGCTCACTTTTGGTTCAAACGCCTTTTGCCTCAAACCAAACTTGGTCTAAGTCTTTTTAATCGTATTCTAAAATACGTTTAGGGCGTCTTATCCGCGCTCTGCCATTTTAGCAAAAGTCGGGGCACCACACCTAGGGTTTCTCTTTGCGGCTTCTACATAGAACCAGAGAGCTAGAAAGTTGGTGGAGGGTCTCATGAGGATCTACAGAAGAAGCCTAGTAATTTTGTTCACCCGCAAATCCATCGGAGGCGGCGCGCGCGAAGTTCCGTCCAGAATAAGGTTTCGGCGATCACTTCGCTCCCGCTGGCTGACCGAAGGGTTTTAACCCTCGGGGTTGTACCAGGAGAATCCAAAGAATGTTAAAAACGCAATGGCAATCCCAATAATCAAGAAAAATCGTGAGGAAGAGGCCTAGGTTATCTCAGTTCTAAAGAAGAAGAATAAAGCAATGTAGTGCCTTCTAGCGTCGTGTGGCGGAGCCCAGCGACCAGGCTCCTCGGGCTCGACCTCCAAGGGTTGATGGAGACCCCAAATGAACCTGGGCAGTGCGATTTTGATGCCTTCCAAACCCTCCAACCCGAGAACAACAAGAAGAGATGGTTTTTTCTTCCTTTCCGGCCAACTCCGGCGACGGTCGACCACTGCGAGACTCGGGGAGGATGCAGAGGGAAGAGAAGGAGGCGACGGTTGCAATGAGAGCTCTGAACGTGGGTGGCTAGGGTTCCAAAGAGAACCTTAGAAACACCTATATAGAACCCATGCACAAAATCTAACTAGTCTCCCAATCCATGGTATTTTCAGCTAAGTCCTTAACTGTAGAACCAATATGCTGAAAGACTCCTCTCTTAGGATTTTTGTGCATTTTGATACATAAAATATCAACATTATTGCAAAATTACACTGAAATCTTCTATTTTTTATGCTTTTCGAGGCATTCAGGTCGTTGAACATAAAAACGGATGACACCACGACGTTCGGCTCTACGAGACATATCGAGTAGTGAATTTAGTTCGTCGCGCTAGGGCTTTGTTAGATCAATTACGCCAACAAAACAGTGAAATACATACTTTTGCATGCTTTTCAATGACCTAGGCTCGTCAAACTGAAAATCGGATCGCGCCACCTTGTTCAGCTCGATGAACCGTTCAAATAGTGTATTTACTTCGTCGAGCTCGGGTCTAGATAGGATAAATAGCCATGTAATACCAAATAAAACTTTAGATCGTACCTTCTGCCATGATTTTCAATTTTCTATACTTGATTGTAAACGATGGTTCTTCCTTTAGATTCGTCCTCGTGTGCAATCTGCAAAAAGCGAAAAGTTTCATGTCTATTCCTTTATCCCCGGAGATGGAGCCGTCACAGAAAATTTGGATTAGGGTTAGACCGTGACTCCCGTTATGTCATATATATATATATATATAACCTAATATAAGGATGTTTTAATCACGTCCGTCCATCAAGGATGTGTCCGGATACATCCTAACCAATTGGATTGACTGTATCTTTAAAGATCGCCTTGAATAAATTACGTAGGCCACATCCAACATACTCTCACTTGGCCTAGTGATATATTCAATACTGTATAGGCAATGTAAAACTTTATTAGGTACCCACCAAATTATACAGTCAAAACCTCCCACTCAATCAAGAAATAATAATATTTTGATCATAGCGGTCATATTCAAAATGAGCACTTTCTTCTATGTATTAAAAATATGTATTCCTTAATTAAATATCTTTATGAGTTATAACTATATGAACTTACTATAAGTTCAACTCAGAGTTCTACTTTAATGCGCAATAATACTTTAATGTACAAATATAACTTTATGCGCAAAAATTTGCAAAACAAAATGTTCTTATTCAAATAAAAATGGTCACTGAAGTCTTTATAAAAGAAGAAAAAACTCAAACTGTAAATGAACTCAAGATGCCCATTCGATCAACATGATCCTTGAATTTATTTGCCGGCAATGCTTTAGTCATAGGATCAGCGATCATCATCTCAGTCCCAATATGTTTGATATCCACCATATCTTCTTGTCGTATTTTTTCACAGCAAGAAACTTTATATCGATGTGCTTGCTGCGATATGTAATTCGACTATTGTCGGTAAAGAACACTGCAGCAGAGTTGTCATAATGAATCTTGATGGGCCTTGCAATAGAGTCGACAACTCTTAAATCTGAGATAAAATTTCTCAGCCATAAAGCCTGTGACGAAGTCTCAAAACCTCTTTCGCAGCTTTTCAGTGATCAAGGTCAGGGTTGCTCTGGTATATGCCCAGCTAGCATCCCTACTGCATGCGCTATATTAGGACTGGTACAGACCTGTGCATACATCAAGCTCCCTACTGCAGAGGCATAGGGTATGCTCTTCATATGCTCTCGCTCTAAATCATTCTGTGGACACTATTTCTGATTGAATTTATCACCTTTCATAATAGGTGCAGCTATAGGTGCACAATTTGTCATATTAAATCTTTCTAAAACTCTTTCGATGTAGGCTTTCTGAGATAGATCCAAAATTCTTCGGGATCTATTTCTGTGAATCTTTATGCCAATGACATAAGAAGATTCACCATATCCTTCATCTCAAAATTTTTAGAAAGAAAATTTTTGGTCTTTTTAAGCAAATTTAAATCATTACTTGCAAGCAAAATATCATCCACAGAACTAAGAAAATATGTTTACTTCCACTGACCTTAAGGTATATATACTGATCCACGATATTTTCTACGAAACCAAATATAGTAATTACAACATGAAATTTGATATACCACTAACGGGAGGCTTGTTTTAGTCCGTATATCGACTTCTTTAGTCTGCAAACAAGGTGATTGTTCTCATCTGTGCTAAAACCTTCGGGTTGTTGCATGTAGACTATTTCATCTATATCCCCATTTAGAAATGTCGTTTTCACATCCATTTGATATAGCTCCAAATCAAAATAAGCTACCAAAGCCATGATAATTCTTAATGAATCCTTCTTAGATACCGGAGAGAAGGTTTCATGATAATCAATGCATTCCTTCTGAGTGAAACCTTTGGCAACAAGTCTGGCCTTATATCGCTCTATGCTACCTAAAGAGTCCCTTTTGATCTTGAAGACCCACTTACAGCCAACGGCTTTGACTCCTTGTGGTAACACAACAAGATCCCAAACTCTATTTTCTGTCATAGATTTCATCTCTTCCTTCATGGCATCATACCAAAAGGAGGATTTATCCCCCCGCATGGCTTCTAAAAACGTCCATGGGTCCTTATGGTGCCCAACATCATAGTCAGACTCCTGGAGATAGACTACATAATCATCAGGAATTGCCGATCTCTTTTGCCTTGAGGATCTTCTAAAGCCAACCACTCCCTCTAGGTTTTCATTATGCTGTGCAGCTGGCTCTATAATTATCTGTTTCTCTTGGGAAAGCTCTTCATGGGGAGGTTCAACTGGTTCAGCATTTTCATGCTCTATGATTGGTTGGTCTCCAATATGGTCATATTGATCTCTTGGAAGAGCAACTAAATCATCATCTCTTGATGGATAACCAGTTGAATCCCTTATTTCCTCAAAATCCATCTTTTGAGGAACAATACTCCCACTAGCTTCATAATTCTCAAGAAACTTGGCATTCCTGGCCTCAACTATCTTGGATGAGTGATTTGGACAATAAAATCTGAATTCCTTGAAGTTTACCGCATAGCCAATGAAATATCTACTGACTGTTCGGGAGTCCAACTTCTTTATATATGGGTTATAAACCCTCACCTCGGTTGGACATCCCCATACATGCAGGTGATTTAAACTAGGCTTCCATCCTTTCCATAACTCAAAAGGAGTTTTGAAAATAGCCTTCGATGGAATCCTATTTAAAACATACACTGCTGTCTTTAATGCTTCACTCCAAAGAGATAATGGAAGACAAGAGTTGTTAATTATATTCCTTATCATGTCCATAAGTGCTATATTCCTCCTTTCGGCAACGCCATTTTGTTGGGGCGTGCCAAGCATCGTATATTGAGCAATGATGCCTTCACTTTCGAGAAATTGAGCAAATAGACCGGTCATTTGACCTTCATCCGTATGTCTTGCGACACAGTTGCCAATAAAAAATTCAATCATCACCACCTTCTACCTCGCCACCATTGGTGGCGAGGTAAAAGGAGGTGGTGGAGAATGCAGGGTAAGAAGAAAGAGGTGATATGAGTTTTTTGAAATCAAGAAAAAAAAAAAGAAAGAAAAAAAGAAGTGATCTATGTTTTTTTTTTTTTTTTTCAAAATTTTGTTTTTTTGAGTCTTTTAATCTATTTATTTTTTGTTGGTATAAATATACAAAATAGAGATTAGTCTATATAAAATATAAAAGGTATCAACGAGTCAATCAAGTCGATGCACGGATATCTCGCTCTCTTTAAAGAGATTCAAGCTTTCTGCGATAGGTAATGCCTTCGAACCGATGTAGCAAAATACTGATTTGTCCCCTTCAGAATACAACGGCTCGACCCTCCTCATGTGACTTCACCAACTCTGCACAAGTAGATAAATCTTAAGCTCCACAAAAAAGAACATATTTTCTTTGACCTTTTTTCTCTCTCTAGAATAGTTATTTAGTCTTTATTTATATATTATCAAGAGAGTGAAAAAGCTCTCTTTATATAGTCTTTACATGCTTATAAGTTACAAGTTAATTAATTTTCAAAATTAAATTTCATTTAAAACAAACGTTGCTATCTTCTTCTAACTAGTTCAAAAGTATAGGAAGAGAGTAAATTCATCACGAATGCAAGAGTAAATAACTTGTTGTATAACATCACTAGTTACATATGTTAATGAAATTAATAATTCGTTTAATAATACTACAATAAAATTAGGTTATAGGGACACATGTTTGTAACACTTTTGTATATAAGTGTCCTATCTATATTCCATCTATATCCAAAATTAGATTATAGGGACATATTTTTGGGACACATTATAAAAATATGTCACTATACACCCCTAACGACGGCACATATAGCAACACTAATAATAAGTGACGGTATTTTTGCCAACAATATTTTTTTAGATTTTAAAAATACTTAAAAGTGTCACTATAGCATAATTTTATTGTAATATAAAATGTTACAACATTTTTCAATACTAAAAGTTAAAAGCCTCTTGAAAAGTTTAGCATAAATAGAAATGTTAAAATATATAAAACTAATCTCTCTTTATGATCCAACTATTCAATCTTCAAAGGTTTTTATTTTACTACCCAATTTTGATTCTTTGATTTGAGACATTGAATCATTCTTGTAGTTTAGAATTTGAATGCGCCGTTTTATTTATTGATCTTTGATTAGAGCATCTTATAAAATTTTAAATAACTATTTTTTATTTATAACAACCGAAGCGCTTGAATTTTATAACAAAAATCACCAAATGACTTAAAACTAAAATAATTGAAAGGTTATATAGTAAATTCAAAAATTTTAAAGGCTAAATAGTTGGATTAAAATAGTCCATAATTTAAGATAAGTTTCATATATTTTTTTCGGCTAAATTACAGAAAATTTTCCTGTAATATTTCGCTTTTTTACTTTGCTCTCCTGTCTTTTAAAAGTCTATATTTTGTCCCCTCGTAATTACCGAAATATGCATTTACACTCCGCCGTCATCATTCCGTGAATGAGCCGTCGGTTTTTTTTTAAAATATTATTGGATATACTTAAAATACCCTTCAAAAATGACGGAAAATATGTCTAAACCCCTTTCTCTTCCTTTCATTATATTTTCTCTCTAATATAAGGTAAGGATATTTTCGTCAATTTACATCTTCCGTTAACGCCGTTGCCCCCTAAAGATAATTCGGTAATTACGAAGGGACAAAATATAGATTTTTAAAAGACAAGGGGGTAAAATAAAAAAATAAAATATTATAAATTTTTTTTTTTATAATTTAACTTATTTTTTTACCTAAGTAAAAGCAGAGTATATTCGTGCAGGGCAATACACTATTTCTTCGACTATTCACAGTTTAAAGAAAAAATTATAATTTAATGAGTGACAGTATTGAAAAATAAAATAAACAAAGAGTTGATAAATATATAATATATTTTTTAACTTTTTATAAAAAGTATAAATAAAAATTAAAATAAAATAATTTTAAGAATTCAGGGATAACAAACGTCGAACTTGAAAGTTTGAGGATCAAAATAAAATTTAAATTAAAGTTCGAACAACAATAGGCACAATTTACTCACTAAAAAATAATGTAACTTGTTATAGTGTTATTCCCGCGATGAGACATAGAAAAACTCTAAGGCCTCGTTTGGATAGGGGGATAAGGGGGGAATACCCCCCTTATCCCCAAATCCATACCCAAACGGGTATGGATTTTTGGGGAATCCGGGTTCTGGCCATCGAGAATTAACAGGTATGGATAGGGGGATTTGGGTTCTGGGTGCAAGCTGAAATTGGGTGGAATTGAAAATCGGCACAGGGATCGAGGAGGGATTTCTTCTTCTTCCCCATCCCGTGAGCTTCCCAATCTTGCCCTCCATCTCCTCCGATCTCGATCTCCTTCTTCTCCCATCTCCCCTCTGCGCCCCTCTCCGCGCCCCTCTCCGGCCATCTCCGCGCCCCTCTGCGTCTCTCTGCGGCCCTCCGCGCCCCTACGCGCCCCTACGCGCCCCTCTGCGGCCCTCTCCGCGACCCTCTCCGCGCCCCTCTCCGGCCATCTCCGCGCCCTCTCCGGCCATCTCCGCGCCCCTCTGCGCCTCTCCGGCCCTCTCCGGTCCCCTCTGCGCCTCTCTGCGCCCCTCTGCGGCCCTCTCCGCGACTCTCCGCGACCCTCTCCGCGACCCTCTCCGCGCCCCTCTCCGGCCATCTCCGCGCCCCTCTCCGGCCATCTACGCGCCCCTCTGCGCCTCTCCGGCCCTCTCAGGTCCCCTCTGCGCCTCTCTGCGCCCCTCTGCGGCCCTCTCCGCGACCCTCTGTGGCCCTCTCCGCGACCCTATCCGCGCCCCTCTCCGGCCATCTCCGCGCCCCTCTCCGGCCATCTACGCGCCCCTCTGCGCCTCTCCGGCCCTCTCCGGTCCCCTCTGCGCCTCTCTGCGCCCCTCTGCGGCCCTCTCCGCGACCCTCTGTGGCCCTCTCCGCGACCCTCTCCGCGCCCCTCTCCGGCCATCTCCGCGCCCCTCTGCGCCCCTCCGCGCCCCTCTGCGCCCCTCTCCGGCCCTCTCCGGGCCCCTCTGCGCCTCTCTGCGCCCCTCTGCGGCCCTCTCCGCCACCCTCTCCGCGCCCCTCTCCGGCCATCTCCGCGCCACTCTGCGCCTCTCTGCGCATCTCCGCGCCCCTACGCGTCCTCTGCGCCCCTCTCCGGCCCTCTCCGCGCCTCTCTGCGCCTCTCCGCGCCCTTCTGCGCCCCTCTCCGCGACCCTCTCCGTGCCCCTCTCCGGCCATCTCCGCGCCCCTCTGCGCCTCTCTGCGCCCCTACGCGTCCCTCTGCGCCCCTCTCCGGCCCTCTCCGCGCCTCTCTGCGCCTCTGCGCGCCCTTCTGCGCCCCTCTCCGTGACCCTCTCCGCGCCCCTCTCCGGCCATCTCCGCGCCCCTCTGCGCCTCTCTGCGCCCCTCCGCGCCCCTACGCGCTCCTCTGCGACCCACTGCCCCCCCCTGCGCCCCTCTCCGCGCCCCTCTGCGGCCCTGTCCGCGCCCATCTGCGGCCCCTTTGCGCCCCTCTGCGACCCCACTGCGCCCCTCTGCGACCCCACTGCCCCCCTCTGCGGCCTCTCCGCGCCCCTCTATCAGTGCCTTACTCAGTGCACTATCAGTGCCTTACTCAAAAATTCGAGATTCTTTTTCACAAAGGTATGCCCCCCTATCAGTGCCTTACTCAGTGCCTTATTCAGTGCTTCTTATAATGTTGGTGGCATAATGTGTGCATGTCATTGCCGAAGTTAGGTGTGCTGGTTTTCA
Organism: Tillandsia fasciculata; assembly: GCA_029168755.2. Taxonomy (NCBI): domain Eukaryota; kingdom Viridiplantae; phylum Streptophyta; class Magnoliopsida; order Poales; family Bromeliaceae; genus Tillandsia; species Tillandsia fasciculata. The sequence continues at coordinate 21,778,232 of CM054941.1, forward strand.
TGTTGTGTTCCAATGTGATGTTTGTGTGTATGAGGCCTATTCCATGTTGCCATTTTGAGGGAAACAAGTGTGAGTATGCAAGTCTATCCCCTGTAGCACTCACATATGGACGATGATGATGATTGCCATAGGTATCTGATGGCATGGCATGTAATTACTGCACCCCCATACCAATTGGCAATCAATTGAGTCAAAAAATATTTTATAAAAATTATTTACAAACGGGTGATAGGCATTATACACACGAACAACACTTAATTGCAACATGGTCACAACCAGCACACATGAAAGGACGATGATGACGATTGCCATTAGTATCAGATGGACGGCCACTGGCTTTTAAAGCCAATGCTACCCCATACTATATGGCAATCAAGTGAGTCCAATACTTAATAACAATTTCCCTCTATTTCTACTTTATTTATTAGTATCAATGTGCCTTCAAATACATTATATAACTCAAATTCCAGATGCGTCCCTTCAAGAAACAAGGAAAACATCAAGCTAGAAAAAGTGTGGCTTTCGACCCACTTTCTAATTTCGTAGCATCTCAGGAGGGTCCTTGTGGGCAGCGTGCCCAACCTCAGACCCGAACACATAATTGGACTGATAATATGGACACAATATTTATGGCATTGCTCACAGAAGAGCATACACTTGGGAATTATGTCAATGGGTCGTTCACAACAGTAGCGTGGGTTCGAATAAATGCGGCATTCAATGCTAGGACCAATTTATCACTCACGAAGGACCAATTAAAGAATCGACTCAAAGTTTTAAAACGGACATTCAGTATGTATAACAATTTAGCCAACAAGAGTGGATGGGGTTGGGATTGTATCCACAATATCCCGACACCTGGTGATCCAACCGACTGGGATGCAGTCATAGCGGTAATGACCCTATCTTCGATGTCATAAAATTTGTTCGACACAATTGATTCGCGTAATATCATAATAATTGACATTGTACATATCTTAATCCTATTCAACAGGAAAATCCATCATATGCAAGATGTCGAGATAGGCCATTTCCGCCATATAAGGATCTCGAATTTTTGACAGAAAAAACCACGGCCACTGGCCGATATGGATTTGCATCCAGTATGCCTGCAGCACAAACTGTTGAGAGTTCATCCTCATCGTCCCCGGGTGAGGATGATACAAATCTTGGAATAAGAATGACGGGTTTTAATATCTCACCAAATCCATTTGAAGCAGGTTCATCTGCAGCGCCTCAATATGCAAATCCATGGCCGTCAGAAACCTGCGACTATCCTTCGTCGACTCCTGATATTCCCAATGTCGGAGGTAGTGCAAGCGGGAGCGGACATAGCTCTGGAAGCAAACGACCACGCTCTCCACCACCTACAAACCCTCAACCCAAACCTACCGCGTCCTCTGGGGGACGGCGCCGCAAACCAGATGCCAATAATAGTGTATTATCTGAACTTGTTAATCTAGGCAAGCAAAAACTTGAACTGGCACGTGAAATGTATCAATATGAAAAGGACTGCAAAAGTAGTATTCCAACAATTTCCATTTGCATGAGCCGTGTCTATGCGATGCCAGGCATGACTACAGAAAAAGCGCTGTGTGTAGGGGAAGCACTCAAAGATGTTAATAATCGTGAACTATTTATGACCATGAACGACGAGATGGCATTAGCGTGGGTTGAGCGTCAAGTGTCAAACCAGTCGTCTGTATATAGGGCATTTTTTTCTGGACACTAGATTTTGTTTTCAATGTGTATGACTTTGTTTGAATGCTCTTAGATGTACTTTTTAATCATCATGTAATATGCTCAGAAGACATTTCAATTTGGTTTGAATGCTGTTAGATGTACTCTTTAATCATCGACTATATTAACAAGCATGCTAGAAATACTGTTATATTACAACGTCATTTGTTGCGCTTGTCAATGTTGAATATATATTGTACTTACAGTATTAATGGGTGATTCGAGTCCTCGTCATGTGTTTTCCTCCAAAAATCAATACCATAATAAGGGAGCTTTTAGATGATGATGACGACTATTGGGATGAGGTAATAGCGATGTTGGTTGAGGAAGGTTACTTTACATCTACCCATACTGTCTACAAGCAACCGTGTCGAACCCGCCCATTCACAGGGCACCAGGTGATATGTGATATATTGAATGGCCATCCTGACCGTGGGTACGATCAGTTTCGAATGCGAACAACGACTTTCATCGCACTTCGCGATGAGCTAGTCCAAAAGGGGATGTTACGAAACACACGCCATTTGACAATTGAGGAACAGTTGGGAATTTTTTATGTTTGTGTGTGGACATGGGGTGGCTAATAGGGTAATCGCTGAAACATTTCAACATTCGGGTGAAACAATCAGTCGACATTTCAACAATGTGCTTCGGGCGATTGTGACGTTGAAAGACGATTACATAACATTTCCGGCGAATAATGTGTCGGTGCATGCCCGGATTAGAGATAATGTCAATTTTCACCCTTTCAAGTATGTATGCTTTCTATTTTTTAGTTCACTTATTTATATGTCACCAGTGTTCATTATAATAAGTGACTGCATGTTGTTTCATGTTTATTGCCAGAATGCAATTGGTGCAATAGATGGGACACATCTTCCGGTGGTTGTCAGCACGAGCAAGCAACCGAGATTCCGGAATCGCAAAGGATTTACTTCGCAAAACATGATGGCTGCAGTATCCTTTGACCACGACTTTCTATTTGTGGCCACTGGTTGGGAGGGATCTGCAGCTGACATGAGAGTACTCCGATGGGCATGCGAAACTGGAGGATTCACTGTGCCCGAAGGTATATTGTACACATCAATTTTTATTTTGCATTTCTTTATTGATGGGGAATATAGATTTTAACATTGTACATGTTGTGTAAAATTTATAAGGCAAATATTATTTGGTAGATTCTGGCTATGCAAATACACACAGATTTCTTGCACCATATCGGGGGGAGCGTTACCATATTAGCCAATTTGAGGGAAACACACGAGGTCGCACTCATCGCAATCCGAAGACCTATATAACCATCGACATGCACAGTTGAGAAATGTGGTGGAGAAAACATTCGGTATTTTAAAAAACGGTTCAAGATCTTGACTGTTGCAACACCCTTTCCATATAAAGTCCAATGCCAGATTGCGATGGCATGTTGTGTTTTGCATAATTTTATTCGACGACACTCTGGTGCGGATGCCATATTTAACGATGTGATAGGAGAAAGAACCAAATGTCGAATTAGATGTCGAGGAAAACGGTTCATAGTGTTGGTACTACTGAGTCACAAAGAGGCGACGCGCTGCGCACATTTATAACAGACGAGTTATGGAATAATCGCAGTTAGTTATATATTTGATTGCAATGTAAGAAATGTGTAATATATTTGATTGTATGATTACAATGTGTTTGTAAAATTATGTATGAATTCGAGTATGTAAAGGACTTTTTTGATGTGTATTGAACTGAATTATGCGGCATTCAATGGGATTGTAAATGACTTATTATTTTCTGATCTTTATGACCATAATGGACTGAATTGTATGTGATTTAATCTTCTAAATATTATGTTTTGTCCTATAATTGGGGGAATTTTTAATTAGTGTCACGTCATTATGTTCACACAATTGTTTGATTCGTTATTTACTTGATATCTGGTCATGACATTCTGTTTTACTGTTATTTAACATCCAGATAGTTATTATTAGTGCTTGAATTTTTTACAATTTTTGTACTCACTATTTCACCATTTTATGATTAATTTTAAAAATAATAAAATATGCTATTAATCAACCTTATAATAAATTAGATTAATATTAAATTA
>CM054941.1:21782163-21815337 GCA_029168755.2 Tillandsia fasciculata
GGAGTTTCCGCAGTCTTCTTTTGGGGGCCTTCTTTCCTGAGAGTGTACGGCAGAGATTAGAGGAGCAGCTGAGGAGTCTCCGCCAGGGAGATCGGCCCGTGCATGCATACATAGCTGAATTCAATCGGTGATAGCTAGTATGCCTCACGTGGCCAGGGATGAGGCTCACCAGGTTTACATGTTTGAGCGGGGGCTGCGCCGGGACATTTATCAGCTTGTTCGCTCTCGCAGATTGCAGACATTGGAGGCCTCGATGGAGCAGGCGTTATATGTGGAGTCTGGAGAGGCAGTTATGGATGAGGTGGCTCCAGCCCCTGTAGAGACTCCAGGGGCGAAGCGCCCGGCGCCGGTGGATGAGGGGCAGTCGAGTAGGCAGGGACCCCCGAGACCCCCACGATTCCATCCTCAGGGTCGTGGACGCCAGGGGCGCCAGAGATCTGGATCATCTCGTCAGTCTTCGCGCAGCAGCGTCGACCACCTCGACCCCAGCAGTCATCTCAGCAGCAGCAGACTTCGCGGCAGTCCCGGCAGGATCGTTGTATCTTTTGTGGAGGGCCGCACTTACCGATGCATTGTCAGCAGAGGCACGGCCGTTGCTACCGTTGTGGACAGGCCGGTCACATTCAGAGCTCATGCCCTAGAGCAGGTTCTCCAGCTCCTTCCACCGCTTCAGCACCTTTCTTCCTCAGCAGACGGCAGGGCCTTCTGTGGCCTATGGTAGGCCTGATCATGCTCCATCCTCCTCGCGGCAGCCAGATCGACGACCACCAGCACCGAGCGGGCGTGTCTATGCCGCCCAGTTTGAGGATGCTTCTGCCGCAGATCACGTCGTCGCAGGTATTATTTTGATTTCTGCAGTTCATACCCGAGCACTTTTTGATACTGGCGCATCGCACTCATGCATTAGTAGAGCATTTGCATCCCTACATGGTATAGAGGTAGTTTCATTATCGCATGCATTAGAGGTTCAGATTCCAGGCCATGTTTTGCATGTCGAGGAGTGTTGTAGGGATTGCCCTGTACAGTTGGGACCCTGGGTCCTGCCGGCAGACTTGCTGTCTTGCGGCAGCTCCAGGATTTCGACGTGGTACTTGGCATGGATTGGTTAGCTCGATATTTTGCCACCATCGACTGCAGAGAGAGGACGGTGACCCTCCGCGAGCCTGGACAGGAGGAGTTCGTTTACAGAGGCTGCCAGAGTACTTTGTTTGCCATGACTATTTCTTCGGCGAGAGCTAGGCGGATGATGAGTAGGGGTTGTACCGCCTTCCTGGCGACGATTGTGGAGGTGCCTACGGCGGCACTGGGACTCGAGGATATCCCTATTGTCCGCGAGTTCCCAGATGTGTTTCCCCCAGAGTTGACGACCATGCCGCCGGAGAGGGAGATTGAGTTTGTGATTGATGTGGTTCCAGGAACCGCACCAATCTCAAAGGCACCTTATAGGATGGCGCCTGCTGAGCTGAGAGAGTTGAAGGCCCAGCTTCAGGATCTTGATGGATGTGGGCTTTGTGAGGCCCAGTGTTTCTCCGTGGGGAGCGCCAGTTTTATTTGTGAAGAAGAAGGATGGGTCACTTCGTTTATGTGTGGATTACAGGGAGCTGAATAAAGTGACCATCCGGAACAAGTATCCCCTTCCACGGATTGATGATTTGTTTGATCAGTTGCAGGGAGCGTCTGTGTTCTCGAAGATTGATCTCCAGTCAGGTTACCACCAGCTGAGGGTGAGGGCCGAGGGATTCCCAAGACGGCTTTTAGATCCCGGTACGGGCATTATGAGTTTACAGTTATGCCTTTTGGATTGACTAATGCCCCTGCAGCATTCATGGATTTGATGAACCGGGTATTTCAGCCGTACTTGGATCGGTTTGTGGTTGTGTTTATTGATGACATTCTGATTTACTCCCGGAGTGATTTGGAGCACGAGGAGCACTTGAGGATAGTGCTGCAGCTTCTGCGAGAGAAGAAGCTGTATGCCAAGTTAAAAAGTGCGAGTTTTGGCTCCGGGAGGTTGCTTTTCTGGGCCACGTTGTATCAGCCGCTGGAGTGGCAGTGGACCCGACGAAGATTGATGCTGTTCGGGATTGGCCGAGACCGACGACGGTTACTGAGGTCCGGAGCTTTTTGGGTTTAGCAGGTTACTACCGTCGCTTTGTAGAGGGCTTTGCGAAGCTCTCTACTCCCCTGACCAGTTTGACCAGAAAGGGGATAAAGTTTGTTTGGACTGAGCGGTGCCAGGAGAGCTTTGAGGAGCTGAAGAGGAGATTGATCTCGGCACCAGTTTTGCACTTCCAGTGATGGGCGATGGATTTGTGATTTACAGTGACGCCTCTCACAGCGGCTTGGGATGTGTTTTGATGCAGCATGGTAGGGTAATTGCTTATGCTTCACGGCAATTAAAGGATTATGAGAAGAATTACCCTACTCATGATTTGGAGCTTGCAGCCGTGGTGTTCGCGCTGAAGCTGTGGCGGCATTACCTCTATGGGGAGCATTGTGAGATTTACACTGATCATAAGAGCTTGAAGTATCTGTTCACACAAAAGGAGCTGAATTTGAGGCAACGCCGGTGGTTGGAGTTGCTAAAGGATTATGATGTGAGTATTCTTTATCACCCCGGCAAGGCCAATGTAGTGGCAGATGCTTTGAGTAGGAGGTCAGCGCAGAGCTTGAGCATGTTGATCACCCAGCAGGCACCGCTTGTGGAGCAGATGAGGCGCTTACAGATTGAGGTTGTATCCCCTGGGGTCTCTGCTAGACTCATGTCTATGGTCTTGCAGCCCACTCTGTTGGAGAGGATCAGAGAGACACAGAGTGAGGACCCCCACTTGACTCGGATTAGATCGCAGATTCAGGCTGATCAGTTAGGGGATTTTGCAGTGGATAGCTCGGGAGTACTGCGGTACAGGGACCGAGTGTGTGTGCCTATGGACACTGAGCTCAGAGATCAGATTTTGAGGGAGGCCCATTATACACCTTATACCATTCATCCTGGTGGTACTAAGATGTATAAGGACCTCAAGGCACATTTTTGGTGGCCCGGAATGAAGCGGGATATTGGAAGATTCGTGGCTCATTGTTTAACTTGCCAGCAAGTGAAGGCAGAGCATCGTGTTCCTGCTGGCAAGTTGCAGAGTCTTCCAATTCCCGAGTGGAAGTGGGACCACATCACCATGGATTTCGTCACTGGACTGCCGAGGGCGCAGAGTGGGGCCGATGCGATTTGGGTTATCGTGGATAGACTCACCAAGTCTGCACACTTTTTGCCTGTACAGATGACTTGCCGTGGAGCGACTTGCGCAGTTATACTTGGATGAGATAGTGAGACTGCACGGCATACCCACCTCGATTGTATCAGATAGGGACCCGAGGTTCGTTCGCACTTCTGGGGGAGTCTTCATTCAGCCTTGGGGACCCAGCTCCGTTTTAGCACAGCATTCCACCCACAGACCGATGGACAGTCTGAGCGCACCATACAGACCCTTGAGGATATGTTGAGAGCGTGCGTTATGGATTTTGGAGGAGGGTGGTACCGGCACTTAGCTTTGGTTGAGTTTGCGTACAACAACAGCTATCAAGCGAGCATCAGATGGCTCCGTTTGAGGCGTTGTATGGACGCAAGTGTCGGTCACCCCTGTATTGGAGTGACGTGGGTGAGAGGAGGACTTTGGGACCGGACTTACTGCTGGAGGCAGAGGAGAAAGTCAGATTGGTTCGCCGACATCTTGAGGTAGCCCAGAGTCGCCAGAGGAGCTATGCTGATACTCGGCGGCGAGACCTAGAGTTTCAGATTGGTGATCATGTCTTTTTGAAGGTCTCGCCTTCGAAAGGGGTCAGGAGATTTGGAGTTCGGGGAAAGCTTAGTCCCCGCTTTATTGGACCCTTTGAGGTACTTGAGAGGATTGGCCCTGTGGCCTATAGAGTTGCTCTTCCACCTCGCCTGGCCGGAGTTCACGACGTCTTCCACGTCTCAGCTTTGAGGAGATATGTTTTCGACCCCTCGCACGTGATCGACTTCACTTCTTTGGAGATCGCTGAGGATCTTGGCTACGAGGAGCGCCCGTTGCGAATTCTCGCTCGAGAGGTGAGAGAATTGCGCAACCGGGCCATACCGTATGTGAAGGTTTTGTGGAGCAATCACGAGGAGCGGGAGGCTACTTGGGAGCTGGAGACGGTGATGCGGGATACCTATCCCTTCCTGTTCGAGACTTCTGTTTGAGGTACGCCTGTTTGTTTCTTGTTTCGGGGACGAAACTCCCTTTTAGTGGGGGAGGATGTGGTGGCCCAGTTTCCCATGCAGCTTTTCTGGTGAATCCATTGTTTAGAACACCTATTGCTGGTGTGTCTGGCCCATTGTGCGTCAAGGAGATGCTACAGATGGACCCTGTGAGATATCTACAGCTGTGTTGGCCTTCGGCTGTGTTTGCCGAAATTTTGAGAAGGCTTTTGGCCAAACAGAGGTTGGAAATGGATTCAGCGCGGAAAAACGCTTGAAAACGGCTATTTGCTTGTTAAATTCTGAGTCCGGATGCCCAAAAACGGACTCCCGGAAGTTTACGGTGAATTTCGGTGCATGGGAGGGGCCGTGGACCGCCGGCTGCCACGTGGCAGCCCATGATTGGCCGGTCTGCAGCGCGCGGTCCACAGAGGGCCGCGGCTGGGTGCACGGACCCGGCGCATGACACGTGGCGCCGCCTGATTGGCAGGCCCTTGGTGCGCGGTCCACGGAATTCGGGCGGCTGGTGCATTGTTTGAACGCCGGTGCAGGATTCTGAGCGGGACCCACGTTTCGACCTCCGATTGGCGGGCGCTGGGGGATCGGTCCACGGAGTTCCCCGCCCGGGTGCATAGACCCGGCGCAGGGACACGTGGCGGCAGCTGAGTGGCGGGCTCAGCTTGCGCGGTGCACGGAGTGGGTGAAGTCCCGCCTCGGGACGGAGCGCGCGCAGGGGGGCGCTGACGCGGCTGTCGGCCGCACTCGAGTGCGCCACGCGTCGCGACGCGAGCGGTGGCCGTACTCGAGTGCGCCACGCGTCAGCACGCGGTTGGCGGACCGTACCTACCCCGCTGACCGCGAGTGGGACACGTGGCGCACAGCGGACGGCCTTGCACCGCTGTTCCGTGTTATGGGGACACGTGTCAGCCCAGGAAATTTTCGGGCGCGTCGGACGGGGGCCGTCCGACCCTTCTTCCGGATTTCGGGCGCCCGAAAGTTGCGCCCGAAACCCGGCCCACTCAGCCTTTTGGGCTGTGCCTATAAATAGGCTTCTGGGCCCTTTTGCTCACTTTTTCTTCTCCTTTTCACTGTGAGGTCTTCAGAGAAGTTCTTCCCCTCGCAGAGCTCCATCCATCTGCAGATTTTGGGACTTTTTGGGGGCACGCTTTTCGAGATTCTCATTTTCTTGGCGCGGCGCGACGCTCGTTCTTCGGTGTTTCTTCCGTCGCTCTTCGGTGTACGAGCTCCCCCGACCTACTCCGACCATCTTTTCGAGCGATTTCTTCGCCGCTGGATTCGTGACAGGTGAGGCTACGATTTTGGGTTTCACAGACATTTCCAGATTTCGCGTTTTTCGAGGTGTTTTCTCGTGCTCATTGGGACCCTTTTTCTGTGAGCTTTTGGTGAGGACAGCGGCTTCCTTTGATGATATCTTCGCGCACAGATCTCGGATCAGGACGTGCTTATAGACTTTTTTCATCTACGCGACGCAAGGATCATCGTGGTATTTTTTTTGGGATTTTATGAGATCTTCCCGGAGGTATATATTTTCCTTTTCATCTGTGCAAGATTTTACAGTTATGTGGATGTATGTTTTCGCGCGCCCGTGTTGTGGAATTTATATCTTGGCCTACGGAACTCCGATTTGGGCGTGCAGGTACTTGTTTCGAAGCTATCGACGCGAGGAACGCCGGGGTATTTTTGTTGGTATTTACTGAGCACTCTCTACAGGTGAAATTTCAGCATCTTTACAGCTGAAATCCAGCATGTGATATTTGGACAGATTTTTTGGAGATTGTGTATAACTGTAGCCTATGTTGTACCCAGGTGGGATTTTGGACTGTATTGAGCGTACTGGACAGTGAGTTGCTGTGGTTCTGGTTTTATCAGCTGTAAGATTTGGACAGATCTGCGCACCAGGTGGGTGACCTCTTTTTCAAGATCAGCGGACTGTGTACTAATTCTAGCTTTAGGGACTTGCATATTTTAATGTTTGATGTCCAGCATGCTAGAATGTGTGAATTAATATTCCTGTTGTAGTTTGATGATCATGTGATTATTTTTCCCCTAAGCTGTTGATTATTATTATCTTGCTCCCTACAAGTTGTTAATTATTGTTTATCTTGGAACTTGACCTAGCACCACTGTCATATGATGCATGTTCAGCCAGACTGTAGAAAACCTCAACTTGGGCTAGGTTTTTCTTATTACTCTAGACATTCCCACTGCTCTATTCTTTATCACTCTGGACTTAGAGTTTTACTCGCCCTAGTAGTGGGCCGAGAGGTCGGATTATTGTGGGATGCATTTACACTCGTGTCAGGGGACCGAGTGGAGTTGTTAGCAGTCTGTAGACCAGATTTCTTTGGGAGGTTGACTTGGGCATTAGATCTGGGATCTTGGGAGCCATTTGAGTGATAGTGAGTCTCGGCTGTGCAGTTTTCCAGCCTGTGAGTGAGACAGTGTTCCTTTGGTTACAGCCGATCTTGTTGATCGAGGATTTGGACTTTAGCCTGCATGAGCCACATTTGAGCTCGACAGAGATACGCGGATACTTTCCTCGGTGGGGTCGCTCCCCTCGAGAGCCACTCCGGAGTTGGGCCTGTTCTTCTATCGCGACTTGTCGACGCAGTGTTCCCTCTGGCTGGGCCAGTTAGTGGCAGTCACGGACACAGTCCCTCTGGCTGGGCCAGTTAGTGGCAGTCATGGACGCCCTACGTAAGTCCGGTCCCCCGGGACGTGACGGCAGTAGGTAGGCGCAGGTTTGACTGGACCCTATGCGGCAGTCAGTTGAGATTGGGTGATTTGAGTCGAGGGCTAGTTGTAGCATCATGTTCTCCTGTTCCACTATTGAGCATCTAGATAGAGGCATAGTAGCTGTAGAGTTTACTTTACCAGCATTTTTCCCTTTCCGCACTTCATTTATTACTTTTGCCTCTAGTAGACTTAGTGGGCAGACCGTCGGGCTTGTTGGCGGCACCCACTGAGAACTACTTGGGACGTAGTTCTCACACCCGTCGTGGTGTCTTTCCCCAGGGACTTCTTCTTCTTCTGCACCAGTTCCTGCTGCACCTGTTGCTGACCCGACTGATCGAGGTAAGGGAGTCGCGAGATAGATCCCTACCAGTGTCGCCTGAGAGTAGCTGTACCTCCCTACTTTTGAGAGTTCATGTCGAGTGACTTGTAGTGAGGATTGAGTTGTACTCTTCTTATTTTGAGAGATACTTGTATTTTGGTGAGGTTTCCGCTTGTATATTTTGTGAGAGTTGTTTTTATTTTATCCAGCTTTTACTATTCAGCTCTGATATCTGTATAGTGTAGACTTCTTTTGCAGGTTAGTCGCTACGTCTATACGGGGCTTCCCGTATGGGCGGCGGATCTGTTGGTGAGCCCGGGTCGCAGTTTCGACCCGGGGCGTGACAGGTACACCCCATGTGGTACCGGTACACAAAGGCCCACTCCGGAACGCCAAGCCAAAAAATGCCAGTGCGCGCTCAAGCTCCCCGCACGCGCGGCGCCCAAGCCGCTGCCGCGCGGCGCCCATGCGCCTGCCGCGCGACGCGCGTGCGCACCCGCCTGCGCGCGCCCGCATGCTGCGCGGCGCCCACGCCGAGCTGCGCGGCGCCCAAGCGCGCCACTCACCACCCCGGATAGCATGACCAAGACCACCACCACCATCGCCAACACCAAAACCCACTCAAAAACATCAACCAAGCCACACACACACTCACACACACCTTCAACACCATTTCCAAACTCAATTCAAGCTCTCTCTCTCTCTCTCTAAAAATTTGCAAAATGCCTTCATGAGGCTCGGCGCGCGCGTGCTCCGCTCGGCTCCACGCGGCTACTTGCAATAGATCCGCACCGTCGAGACGATCAAAACCCTCTTTTACTTCCCTTTAATTCATCTTCTTCTTCTCCTCCTTCCCTAATTTCCAATTCCTCTGTTACATAATTTTTCCTCTGTTTCACATTTGGAGAAGACGATGACATGGCATTCACTAATTAAAGTGGCTAATTTGAGGTGCTTGGTGCATGGTGCATGGTGCATGGAGCAAAAAGAAAGCCAAGACACACTCCAACACCAACACCAACACCTAATTCCATCCATACACCAACACACTCTCTTCAAATACCTTCCTCTCTTTAATTTTTTTTTCTTTTCTTTCAATCAAATGCAACACAGACCAAATCCACCAAAGCCACTAATTAAATAAATAATTTAATTAATCCAAATAAGCCAACTCCAAGTCACTTTTTGCCTTCGGGGTATCCGCACCGGCCTGAGACCTCCCGAACTCCGCTGTAATCTGAAAATACACACGTCCACAGCTTTTCCCCCTCAAAAAGCTCAACGGTGGAGACGGTGTGCTCAATCCAAAAACCGGCTCCAAAATCGCCAGTTCCAACTCACTTTTCATCCTCGGGTCCTCCGCGTCAGTCCGGAACCTCCCGAACTCCGCTGTAAAGATAAAGTATACCTGTTCCAAGCATTTTCCAATTTCCTGTACTCCACTACGAAGTCGAGGCTTCCCGAAACCAGTCCTCTAACGGCGGACAAGTCCGGAAAACTCCGATTCAAGCTGGGGCTTCCGCATTGATCCGAATCAACCCGAACTCAACTGTAAACAAATATGGAACACGCCCAAGGCGATTTCTCCGCACCATGCCATCTTGCGAGGTCGGTGCGCCATCCGAAATCCCGGTACTCTACACTCTCCCCTCCTTAAAAAGGTTTCGTCCTCGAAACCCAAAATAAATCCAAATCTCAGGAGAATGTCTCGATCAAATAGGAATAGAAAACACTCAACTCATCCTCAGGCTCTAAGTGGTCGCTCTCACTCATCACGATGACTCCACTTAACCTTCACCCCAAGGTATATCTCGATTAAACAAATTCTTTTGCCTCACAAGTAGGAATTGCATCGGCCACTCCAGATGTCACAAATCCTCATCCATCTCTAACGGAGTGAAGTCCAAAACATGCCAAGGATCAAACACACATCCTTTAGCCAGATAATTACCCGCGGGCCAACTTCCGCGTAAACTCAAATCTATACAAATCCGCGCGGTTAGTGGCTTCCAAAAATCAGGGTCTCCAATACCAACTCCCGGCCTCTATTGGCATAACTCCTACGTTTCTCCTTAGCAACCACATGCTCAAAATTCCACGATTACACTCTCACAATCCCCCCACAGGGAAGAAATTCAACATCGGGAACATTCCCCCAAATTTCCAACTCTCAATTCCAAGTTTGCATTGCTCGCCTAAACAAGGCGTAACTGACCATAAAGCCCTTGCCGGAATAATGCAATCATACACCCTTGAAAATTCTATCCCCCGGCGTTACCTCAAAACAAACTTTCTGAGTTTCCAAGTACTTCAGATTCGAGGATCCACGAATAACTCAATTCTCTCTCTATCGCCGGCAACATCTACATCAAAGGTGGCATCCTCCTCAGCTTTATCTCTTCCAAGCTACACTGACCTTGCATATTCCAAGAGCTTCTAACCTCTATCATTAACATAGGTCTAGGCCCAACCCAAACGGTATCACTCTTCGTTGGGTCCTCTGACACTCTTGTAGCTGTTATCACATGGCCTAACCACAAAATTTCCTGAAGTCCGAATGCAACTCTCACCACATGGCATACAACTTTTCTCTCTTAGAAGTTGCAGCACTATCCTCAAGCTCTACGTCACCTTGGAACCCGATCCAAATACTGCTGGAATACTCAATTCCTCAAATCCAATAAGGCCGCAGGGCCTTAGTCATTCCGCTTGACCTTGCTGCAAGCTCAAAATGCCCTTATCAGTTCCTGAACACCATCAGGGCACAGCCCTCGGCTGTAAGGTTTCATAGTGCTACCAATCTCAGAAAAGGCATCCGCCGAAATTCAATCCAAACCTGTCTGTGCTCAAACCGTTATAGAACCCTCACCGTTGTGCACTCACAACGTGGCAACACTGCCGTGTACCAATGGTAAGGCAACAACTCAAGTATCAATCCCTCAGATCCTCACTATCGTATCCCCACGACGTGGTACTAGGTCACACAGACCACCCAATCCATCAAATCCCGCAACTGTGCTATCGGCTCTCTCTCTATGTCTCACGGGTAACACTCCAAGAGATGCTGCCGAAGTCGGCGCGGTTTCCAAACCACGTCGATCACTATTTCGATCTCAATCTCACCAAATGGCGGCTTCGAAATCAAATCTGGTAAACTCTCACTCGAGATCACTCGGCAATAAAAGATAATTCTTAGTCTCGGTGCCGCCGTAGGCACCTCCTCAATAGCCGCTAACAAGCGATACAACCACGACTCAACCTCTGCCGTGCTCTAGCATCCTCACTAAACACACTCCTCCTGGCCAGGTCCACGGAGAGTCATTGTCCTTTTCTCGACAATCCTTGATAGCATAACGTTGGGATGTCCAATCCCTATCCAACCCCATAACATTATCTTGGAGCTGATGTAGGACTAACACTCTAGGATGAAATCCAAGGTCCTACTGCACTGGGCGGGACTGGCAACACTTATCCATGTGCTATACGTGATCTGGAGCCTGATCCTCACGTGCATAAGCCAACAATCCCATCTCCGGTCTACACGATGCTACCCATGCTCTACTAAAACACACCCAAGCGGCATCGGCATCAACATGCTCTAACTTCGGCGACCGTGAGTAATCCACACCTGGTAAGACGCGATCCACTATCCTGGCATCCTCTAACTGGTTGCATAATCTCATCCACAAGATGCTGGTGGCCATTGCTCTATCTGTCTCGGCGTCACAGCTTTATCAGCCTATCAGTAAGTCGGACGAACCTCTATATCCTGAAGGGGTAGAGGGGTGCTGTCGCAAGCGGCAAATCCTCGAAAACCACTCAGGGACACTCTGCTTGAAAATATCCTGGCTATCCACATAACAAGCATCGCTCTTTCTGAGATCACTCTATGGCGATGAATGCGGCCCACCGCAAAAGGCACAATCATACCAATACTGCCGCTGGTGTCTCGACTGTCGAGAACCTCCTGGTCTCCGTCTCCTCTGAGACCTAAGACCCTAAACTGAAATCATGGCAACTTCGATCCACTCGGCTGTCCCAAAATCAAACGATGCCGGACGTCTCTCCCCGGAGCTGATCCCTCGCTCTTCGTCCCTCTTGGACGATGATCACAGATCCTCAGTCAATCCATCGAGTATGCACGATCGCTGCATCTGAAGTCGGCACTCGCCGAGAATACACCAAGTGATAGACATCCCGATGCAGTCCCTTCTCAAACAGTTCAACCTTCTGGGCCCCATCCTGGGCAACATAGAGTACACTGCTCAACAATCGCAGAAACTCGCTCCAGGTCATCAACTGCGCTGCCAGTGGTCCAACAGGGCGAACCCGACGCCACCAACCCACGGCGTCACCAGGTGCACCTGATACTTTTCCACAGCAGCAATCCAGTTCTCGGCCTCCCAAGGCTCCAAACTCTGCCCTGAAAACTGCGGGGGATGGAACTGGATGAAGTACAACAACCGATCAGCAAACTCTCGCTACTCCTGCACTACTCACGGTGCGATCTGGGTCGAAGTCGACGATGTCGCGGCCGGGGGTACTACTGGCGATACCCCGGGAGATGCTCTCTGCTCAAGCATGCGCATCACGCGCTCCATGTTCTCTTCCTGGCGCCGCATCGCCTCAAACGTCTGGGCTACTTGGGCTCGTAACTCACAGACCTCGCTCTGCTCTGTCCATTCAGCCTCCCGCTGATCGGGCTTCTCATCCAAGGTCGAACACGCCCTCGCCCCCGCACAGCATCTCGGAAGCATCAAGACCACTGCAGCAGAACAAACATTAAGACCAAAATTCTCACGACCCAATCAAGCGAAAGTCTAAAACATGTTACCCGTTCTAAAGCATTATGTTGTCTGCAGCCAACATAACCACTTTAGAGAATTAACATGTAAGGTCACTCGCCCCAATCCTCTGGGGGAGGTACAAACTCAATCAGGACTCTCGCTAAAGTCACGTCTCTCACGACAGTCATCCTACTGTCCAACCAATAGCCTAGGGTCTCTAAGTCCTCAACGACCTATATTCCTAGGCTCTGATACCACCTAAATCTGTCACGCCCCGGGGTCGAAACTGCGACCCGGGCTCGCCAACAGATCCGCCATCTGTACGGAAACTGCCGCACAGACGAAGCGTCTACCCTGCAAAAGATCTATAGCTAAACATGTATCAGAGCTGAAATAGAACTAATAGCTACAGAATCAAACACTGAACATCTGAATATAAATAAATCCTCAAATGCATAGTATCTCAGCTATGAAAAATAAAACTATCCTCACAGATCACTCTGACTGTCCAGTACAAAAGTGGAATCATAAAAGATACAAGGTACCTCTACCTCTGACTCTCAAATAAAATGGGTAAGGAGCTACACGGCCACGTCCTCACCTCGATCAGCTGTCTCCGCGCGAACCAAGCCGGAACAGCAACCTCAGGAAACCTGTCACCACAGCGGGTGTGAGAACTACTGCAGAAGGTAGTTCCCAGTGGGTACCGTCACCAATATCCACGGTATGTCCACTAAGTCTACCGCTGCGCAAAACAATAGGTATGCAGATAGATAATACGAAAGCTGAAAAGAAACTACAGTTAATATGCCACAAATATCATACTCAAACAGAATGCTAATCGAACCAATAGAACCATCAAACCTTCGCCACTCACTGGGCGGCATCGCCACTCACTGGCGGTATATCACGGAACTAATAGAACCCTCGTGTGAAAACCGCCTCACAGGCCAAACCTTCGCCACTCACTGGGCGGCATCGCCACTCACTGGGCGGCATCGCCTCTCACTGGGCGGCATCGCCCCTCACTAGGCGGCATCGCCTCTCACTGGGCGGCATCTCACGGAACCGCCTCAACAGGCCAAACCATCGCCACTCACTGGGCGGCATCGCCTCTCACTGGGCGGCATCGCCTCTCACTGGGCCGCATCTCACGGAACCGCCTCAACAGGCCAAACCATCGCCACTCACTGGGCGGCATCGCCCCTCACTGGGCGGCATCTCACGGAACCGCCTCAACAGGCCAAACCATCGCCACTCACTGGGCGGCATCGCCACTCACTGGGCGGCATCGCCCCTCACTGGGCGGCATCTCACGGAACCCTCAACAGGCCAAACCATCGCCACTCACTGGGCGGCATCGCCACTCACTGGGCGGCATCGCCCCTCACTGGGCGGCATCTCACGGAACCGCCTCAATGGGCCAAACCATCGCCACTCACTGGGCGGCATCGCCACTCACTGGGCGGCATCTCACGGAACCAATAGAACCCTCCACGACTCAATCTGATAAAGCCCATGAAACCCCCAAGACACTAGAAACTCTCCACGGAGTCAAGTAAAATTCCACTCGGCCACCAGGCACGAGGGCACATGCACTCTGAACCCGTCCGACCCTTCTGGGCAATCTAATAATTTAAAAGGGTATTTTTAAGGTCAAATTTCCATTAAAACAAGTTCGGTGATTTTTAAGACGGTTCAGATGCAGTCCGAATGCCAACTAAATATACAGGCTAGTGTCCAATGATAATAGGAACCTACTAAAAATAATTAGGGGTACAGGTTAGCATTATACAATATTCCAGGCACCTATCAAATTTTCATTATAATAAAAATACATGCTAGACATACAGGATATTCATGCAGAAGCATTAGGGGACATTTAATAAAGTTTGGAAGACTTCCAACCCACCTGGAACGCTTTCCGCAGGCAAACGCTGAAGTCGGTGAAGCGCCGCACCGCTCACTGTCAGAAACTGCCGGAACGCCCTCGCGCTGCCGCGGTCCTCGGGAAAAGCCCCCGGAAGCTCGATCATTCCTCTCGAATCCGCAAAAAAAATCCGGCGCGCTCCGGCTCCTCGCTGTCAACTCACAGCATGCGCACACCCATACGCACGCACGCACGCACGACATGGTTCTGCGCGACGAAACTCCAAACTCGCAGCAATCAAGCAAACGATGGAAGGAAAAAAATCCAATTAATCTTAAAGCATCATAAATCCATCATCAAATCCATCTAACGGAGTCCAAAAAATCAAACTATAAAAATAATCTGCCAACTTACCTCATGTACAGTCGATGCGCGCGCGGCTCCGTTCGGTTCCAAGCAACAGACCACAGCACACTCTTCAACCTCTCCCACCCTCTAACTCTCCTTCTCTTTCTTTTTCCTTAATTTCCTCTCATTTCATTTCTCTCTTCTCTTTTCTTTGATTTCTGCTGAGTAGAGGAGGAGATGGTGCCCATATATATAGAAGGGAGGGGGTCAATCCGGTCAACATGTGAAGGAATGTGAAATTACCAAAGTGCCCAAGCTTAAAATCCTCAAAAAAACATCCTGCACAATGGGGGTACCGGTACACTACATGTGGTACCGGTACACCCCATGTGGTACCGGTACACAAAGGCCCACTCCGGAACGCCAAGCCAAAAAATGCCAGTGCGCGCTCAAGCTCCCCGCACGCGCGGCGCCCAAGCCGCTGCCGCGCGGCGCCCATGCGCCTGCCGCGCGACGCGCGTGCGCACCCGCCTGCGCGCGCCCGCATGCTGCGCGGCGCCCACGCCGAGCTGCGCGGCGCCCAAGCGCGCCACTCACCACCCCGGATAGCATGACCAAGACCACCACCACCATCGCCAACACCAAAACCCACTCAAAACCATCAACCAAGCCACACACACACTCACACACACCTTCAACACCATTTCCAAACTCAATTCAAGCTCTCTCTCTCTCTCTCTAAAAATTTGCAAAATGCCTTCATGAGGCTCGGCGCGCGCGTGCTCCGCTCGGCTCCACGCGGCTACTAGCAATAGATCCGCACCGTCGAGACGATCAAAACCCTCTTTTACTTCCCTTTAATTCATCTTCTTCTTCTCCTCCTTCCCTAATTTCCAATTCCTCTGTTACATAATTTTTCCTCTGTTTCACATTTGGAGAAGACGATGACATGGCATTCACTAATTAAAGTGGCTAATTTGAGGTGCTTGGTGCATGGTGCATGGTGCATGGAGCAAAAAGAAAGCCAAGACACACTCCAACACCAACACCAACACCTAATTCCATCCATACACCAACACACTCTCTTCAAATACCTTCCTCTCTTTAATTTTTTTTTCTTTTCTTTCAATCAAATGCAACACAGACCAAATCCACCAAAGCCACTAATTAAATAAATAATTTAATTAATCCAAATAAGCCAACTCCAAGTCACTTTTTGCCTTCGGGGTATCCGCACCGGCCTGAGACCTCCCGAACTCCGCTGTAATCTGAAAATACACACGTCCACAGCTTTTCCCCCCTCAAAAAGCTCAACGGTGGAGACGGTGTGCTCAATCCAAAAACCGGCTCCAAAATCGCCAGTTCCAACTCACTTTTCGCCCTCGGGTCCTCCGCGTCAGTCCGGAACCTCCCGAACTCCGCTGTAAAGATAAAGTATACCTGTTCCAAGCATTTTCCAATTTCCTGTACTCCACTATGAAGTCGAGGCTTCCCCGAAACCAGTCCTCTAACGGCGGACAAGTCCGGAAAACTCCGATTCAAGCTGGGGCTTCCGCGTTGATCCGAATCAACCCGAACTCAACTGTAAACAAATATGGAACACGCCCAAGGCGATTTCTCCGCACCATGCCATCTTGCGAGGTCGGTGCGCCATCCGAAATCCCGGTACTCTACACGAGCACCCAGAAGTATCCTCACCAGTTGAGCAGCGGATATCAGGACCGCTTGAACCGAGGTGGGTACTCCGATCCGGGTATTGTCATAGTGTAACTTGACTGGGTATCATGGTCGATCAAACCCATTGGTTATCTTGCTAGCATTTCTTCAGTTTCTATTTTCTACACTATGATTATCTTTGCCTTACATATATGTTCCATGATTTTCAGTATTAGTAGATACTCTCAGTTATTGCTTAATTTATATCTCCTATTGCTACTGTTATAGTACTTGTTATTATATCTGGATTATTATACATGCTAGAGTAGGAAGATATCATTTCACTTACGACATTGTGTCACTATGTTTGACTTTGGATCCCGTTTGGGAGTTCTCGGCTATTCGTCGTATTCCGGTCTATTGACTGCGAGCTTGAGCATCTACATTGAGATCGCCATGCACTAGCTGTACATATTCACGTTACACCAGTGGGTTGATCCCCCACAATAGTATTTTTTACTGGTAGAGTGGTCTATTCGACCCGTGAGCCCTTTCCTTTGGTTGCACCTGTGGGACCGGGTGATATTGAGCCCTTTATTACAGCTAGTAGGTGTAGGGTACATGTCAGATGTGGTTTGGCATTAGTCTGAGCTCCTCGTGACCAACAGTGGCACATGATTGGGTATATTTGTTTATTCATATGTTGACGCATGATATAGTTATTGCTTTCATATCAGTTACTCAGTTCTGTTATCATATCTGCCTTACAGTTGATACTTTCATATCCGCACTTAATATTGCTTTCATACTGCCTTTTAATTAAAGTATACCAGTAGATACAACTTGCTCGTCTCCAGCTCGTTGTACCCACTGGGATGCATTCAGTTGTGTCTCACACCCTTTGGTGACCCCTTTTTTCAGGTCAGTCGGATGGTGAGCAGTCGGGACGTTGATATGAGGCTTGCGCTATAGAGTTGTCCCGCTTTGCTAGCGAGTATGCTAGCCATTTATCATGCTTGATTATGTTTTAGTTTAGATTATGCTTATGACTTTATTATACTATTCGATTTCAGTTTATGATAGTTCAGTTGTGATATTGTAGGTTGATTATATTATTGTGAATTATGAACATTTTATGGTTTAGTTGTGGATCATGATTATGATTTAGTAGTTTATTTTCATGGTAGTAATCTCTGATTGTATTGAATGGTATCATTATACTTGTCTAGCCGTGCGTGTATAGGGGGACTCCGTCTTTTGGATTGGGAATTCCTTATGTACGTAGTGATCTAGTCGCGTCTGGAGTTATGTTTCCAACTCTGATTTATATATATATATATATATATATAATTAGACCTTTTGAAAATCCGGGGTGTGACATTTGCACCCAACAAAATTTTATTGTTAGTGGGTAGGGTCATTTTTTGCTATCAGAGCCAATCACCAGCCGGAAGTAAGTGACGAGTCTCGGCTGAGCGAATGTCTGAAAGAGAAGATAACGGGGGTCTGAATGGCAAGGCTAGCGAGACAAAGTTAGTGAGACAAGTCTCACATCGTCTGGTGATTTTGAAATGTGTGTGTGTTTGGACTGACGAAGCCGTCATGCCTAAATGAGAGGAGTTTGTGACACCTCAATAGTCCCACATCCCTAAACGAGGAGAGTTTGTGACACCTCAATAGTCCCACATCGGATGAAAATATAATTGTTGTTTGGGCCCAACAAGTCATTATTACTAGTGGGTCGGATCATTACAAATATTAAATGAATCTTAATACCAAATAGACTCATTGGAAAGTATCCTTAGTATGATTTTCGATACTTGTACAAAAAAAAAAAAAAAAATTCGACGAATTTGAATTCGGGCATAAATTTTGTCCCTATCCGATCTGAGTCCAAATCTAAACTGATTTAACATTATATATATATATATATATATATATATATATATATATATATATATATATATATATATATATATATATATTTAATATTATATTTATATTTATATTTTTAAAATTTAAATTTTAATATAATATTTTATTTTAGATTTAAAATTTTAAATTTAAATTTAAATATAAAATTTTAAAATTAGTAGAATTTGGGCATAAATTTTGTCCCTATCCGATCTGAGTCCAAATCTAAGCTGATTTAACATTTATATATATATATATATATATATATATATATATATATATATATATATATATATATATATATATATATATATATATATATATATATATATATATATATATATATATTAATATTATATTTATATTTATATTTATATTTTTAAAATTTAAATTTTAATATAATATTTTATTTTAAATTTAAAATTTTATATTCAAATTTAAATATAAATTTTTAAAATTAGTAGAATACAAATTACTGATTCAAATTTTACGTTCGGATTCGGGTCTTGAAAAATCTATCCGAATTCTATCCGTTGATATCTCTAAGGTACCGTTTGGTAACGGGGATAAGGGGGGAATAACCCCCTTATCCCCGATACCATTCCCAAACGGGAATACGTTTTGTAGGAATTAGAATTCCTACAAATCTGGAATAGGAAGGATGGGGGTGGGAATCGGTATTCCCACCCCCACCTGGAATTGGGCTCGCCTCCATTCTTGCATGGGAATCGAGAAAAGAACAGGCTTTTCTCTGAACGACACCCCTCCATCTCCTACCCATTCTTCATCTTCATCTTCATCTTCATCCCCTCCATCTCCTACCCATTCTTCATCGCAAAGGATCTTCGATCTCCGATCTCCGTCGCGGCCCCCTGCGGCAACCCTCCCCCCTCTGCGGCCCCTCTGCTTTCCCCTCTCCGAGCTGCGGCCCCCTGCGGCAACCCACTTTGCGCTGCGGCAACTCGTGCCGAGCCTCGCGTCCGACCGCACCGACTCCCCGCCGCCGCTGTTCGCGATACAGGTGTCACGCCCCGGGGTCAGAACTGTACCCCGGGCTCGCCAACAGATCCGCCGCCCCTACAGGAAGCCCTGTAGAGACGTAGCGTCTAACCTGCAAAATAGATCAACTATATTAACAGATATCAGAGCTGTAAAAGAAATCTATCTATAGAAAGAAAAATATAACAGTCTCTCACATAATATACATAATAACCTCACCTGAATACAGGAGTCTCTCAAAAGAAAATAAAAGAGTACAACTCGATCCCTCACTACAAGATCTCTCAAACAAAGACACAACCAAAAGTAACATCGGGTACCTCTATCACTCGCGGAAGATGAAAGGGGAAAAGGGATCTAACTCGCGATTCCCTTACCTCGGTCAGTAGGAGCTGGATCAGCAATAGGCACCGCAGGAACTGGAGCTGAAGTCCCTGGGGAAAAAGACACCACAACGGATGTGAGAACTACCTCCCACAGTAGTTCTCAGTGGGTGCCGCCAACAAGCCCGACGGCCTGCCCACTAAGTCTACAAGAGGCATAAAGTAACAAAAGAAATGCAGTATAGAAAAGCTGGAAAGTAAAACATCTACTGCTACTATGCCTCTATCTAAATGCTCGAGGAAAAGGACCAAAGATCGATATGTCTCTACTGATACTCGACTCAAATCACCCAATCCAAACTGACTGCCAAAACGGTCTAGTCAAACCTGCGCCTACCTACTGCTGTAGGTATGTCCGTAGCTGCCAAAACTGGCTCAGCCAGAGGGACGATGTTGACTGCCAAAACTGGCTCAGCCAGAGGGACACCAACATCGACAAGCCGCGATAGAAGTAGCAAGCCCAACTCCGGAGTGGCACTCGTGGGTAGCGACCCCACCGAGCAAAGTATCCGCGCATCTCTGTCGATCTCAAGTGTGGCTCCTGCAGGCTATGATCCAATCACTGTCTCACTCACTAACTAAGAATCCACACTGTCACTATGAACATCTCCCAAAGATCCCAGATCCAACATGTCACTATCTCAATGATAAACAATCTACAGACTGCTACCAACTCTACTCGGTCCCCAGACGCGAGTACAATGCATCCACAGCTACTAGACCTCCCATCCCACGACTCAGGGAAAAACTACTATGTCCAGAGTGACAAGGGTAACAAGCAAAGTGGGAGACCCAAAACAATGCATAAATCTAACTGTAGTCGTCTGATATACAATGCATAATAGATGTGCTAAGACAAGTTCTCAGACTAAATGGTTCTTATATTGCAAGAGTTCCAATAAGATCATCATGTTAGCAATTATCAATTGTGGGTACTAACATACAGTTTGCACAGATTAATTAGCTCAAATACTATCATGCATGCATTTATAATTGCAGAATTAGAGTGCAGTCCATAGATATTGAAAGCAGGATCACCCACCTGAACACGCTAACTGTCCGGGACGGTACAGATAAACAGTCCAGAAATCGACAATTTCCCAGATCCACAGAGCAAGGAGCACAGAAAAAGTGCTCCTACAGTCCTGGGTACAACAACACTTCTCAATTACAAACAATTTACACATAACAATAGGTCCCAAAAAAAACAGCATGCAGGGTTACTGTTCCTGCGAAAATTTCACCTGAAAATAATTTTCCATAAATTCCAATAAAAATATCACGACAATCCTCGCGAAGTGTAGATGTCGATAGGTTCTTGAATAGTCGAAATCCGTTATCCAGAAGTGAAGATAAAATTCTGCGAAGTTACTGCTGTCAGGATTCCAAACTGTTGCAAAGAGGTGTAAAAATGTACCCCAAACCCTTATAAAAGCTCATTTCTGGGAAATATGATCAACACGGAAAACGTAGATGTACCTCTCGTGCAACCGCTGTCGCAGAAATCGTCCAAAAATGAGGTCGGGGTAGCTCTGCAGGTCTCCCAGACTAAACTGCGACGGAAATGGGCCTCCAATAGTATACCGTCGCTCCGCACTACGAGGCAGAAAACGCTGTCGTCGCGGCTTCCAGAAAATCTGAAATTTCACCGGAAGATGCACAAGAGGGAGAGGAAGAACTTTTGTATAAGGCACAAGAGCTGAAACCACGAGAAAGGGTGGAAAAATCCACCCCAAACCGGCCTATATATAGGCCCCAAAAGAAAAAGCCCAAAAAAAAGCAAGTTAAATGGGCTCGGGCCCAACTTTCGGGCGCCCGAAAAGTTTCGGGCGCCTACAGTGTTGGGCCCGGGCCCAACACTGTTCACGCCCGAAACGCCCAGGTGCTGCCAAGTGTACACCGAACAGCAAACACCGGTGCAGGGCCAGTCGGAACCCGCCACGTGTCCAGCCGAACAGCGAACACCAGTGCGGACCACTGAGAACACGCCACGTGTCCACCCTCTCGCACAGTAAGGCGGTGGCGCCCGCCAATGAGCGAGCGCCATGTGTCCTCCCTGTTGACCGCCGACCGCGCGACGTGCGCGCCGGTCGCGCGACGTGGGTCGCACGTGGGCACGCTTCCCGAGGCACCGACTGCGCGTGTTCCGTGCACCGCGTGTGCTGCACCCGCCAATGAGGGAGTGACACGTGTCCCCTGCACCCGGTCCACGCCTTTGACAATAATTCTGTGGACCGCGCCGCGTGCACCAACCAACCGGAGGCTGCCACGTGTCCCCCCGCCTGGTCCATGCACCGCCGCGCTCACCCAGTAGACCCCGCACCCTGGGCCCGCCAATCAGGCGGTGCCACGTGTCCATGCGCCGGGTCTGTGCACCCCGCCGCGCAGCTCTGTGGACCGCGCATCCTGAACCGGCCAATGACAGGCCGCCACGTGGCATCCCGGCGGTCTACGGCCCCTCCCATGCACCATTTTCCACTAAAAACTTCCGGGTGTCCGTTTTTGGGCATCCGGACTCCAAATTAAGCAAATAAATAGTCGTTTTCAAGCGTTTTTCCGTGCTGAATCCATCTACGACCTCTGTTTGGCCCAAATCTTTCCAGAAATTTCGGCAAACCCAGCCGAAGGCCAATACAGCAATTAGAAGCACACAGGGTCCATCAGTAGCATCCGATTGATGCACTGTGGGCCAGATACACCAATACTAGGTGTTCCAACAGTGGATTCATAGGAAAAACACTGCATGGGGACTAGGGCCACTACAACAGGCGACCGTCTTCCCTTCCCGCGGCGTCGTCGTGGGGATTGCGTCACACCATGCAGCCTGCGACGGCAGCAGCATCTTGCGGTTCATGCGCTGCTGGGCCGCCTCCGCCGCAGCCTCGCCATCTCCCGGCACTGCCGATTCCGTCGTCGTCGTCGACCGGTCTTTGATCCCCGACCCTCACGAACTCTACTCTAATTTTTACAAAGTGGTTGAAGAGACGAGCGAGTTTTCAGGCGGCGGCGGCGGCGCGAGTGCGACCGACAGAGTCTTCGCGTCGTTCACCCTGCTGAAGCGACACGTCCAGGCGCTGAAAGACGCCGTGTCGGCGAGGGCGACGTCGGGCTTCCACTGCTCGACCATCGTCGTGACATTCGCCTTCGTGTTCGTCGGCTACGTGCGCGTGAAAGGGGCGGTAGCCGGCACGGCGGCGCACATGGGTTTCCCGGTCGACTTCCGGTCCCGGGCGCTGCCGCCGATCCCTGCGGAGTACTTCGGGACCTGCGTCGGGCCGTGCTTCTCCGACGTCGACGCCGGGGACCTCGCCGGCGACGACAGGTTCTTCGTCGCGGCGGAGGCGATCGGGCGGGCGATCGGAGGGTTCGGGAAGGGCCTGGACAACGCGCGGGAGTGGATGCACGAGTTCATATCGCGCGCCGTCGGGCTCTTGCTGACGGCTGTCGGGTCGCCGAAATTCGGCGTCTACGGCGTGGATTTCAGGTGGGGGAGGCCGTCAAAGGTCGAGATCGCGTCGGTGGCGAACACCGGCGCGGTGGCAGTGGCCGAGAGCGGCGACGAGGAGGGAGGGGTGGAGATTGGGCTGGGATTTCCCAGAAATGAGATGGATTTATTCCATAATTACTTTTACGATGGTCTTAAACCTTTGAATAGTTATTAAAAAAAAAAAAAAAAAAAAATCAATTTAATTTGATATATCTAATTCTAGTGCTAGAAGTAACTTGCTAAATTTGCTTTTTTATTGGTTAATGGTTTGAAAATGATAAAGAATAAAAAATTTTAAATATTTTATTATAAAATTTTCTATTATTTTTAAATATTTTTAAATATTTATTATTTATTTTTAAATATTTTTTAAAATTTTAAATAATAATTTAAATTTATTATTAGGTTGATTAATATCATAAATTATTTTATTTATAAATTATATCATAAAGGGCAAAATAGTCAATACACATATTTTTCACTTTTCAATTCTTCTTATTCCTCTATACTCAACCAAACACAATTTTTTCTTATTCATCTTATTCTCCTTATTCCTATATAATTTACCAAACATAATTTTCTTTAAACCCGGTATAACTCTTAAACCCAATCAAATATAAATTTATACTAATTCCTGCTAGTACCATAACTTATATCTATCCCCGATATAACAAAATTTTTCTTATCCCCGAATCAAACGGAGTCTAAATGTAGACAGCTTCTTGCGTGCATGAGTGGGATGATCCTGGAATGATCTTAGGCACTACATTTACCATCAATCAAATCATAATTTTTTCATGTGAAAAAAAATTGGTTGAAAAAGTTGCTGGAGAGATCTAGAAATCATTAGTTGGAGATTTTATGGCATTTAATTTAATCACACTCCTCACGTCATCACAAGTCATTTTAATATACATATACGCCATGTTTGTTGCTAGAAATAGATATATTATATTTTATTAGATTAAATTAAATTAGGTTAGTGTAATATTTGATTTGCTAGTAATAATAAATTATAAATCTAATTTATTTAAAATTTTAATATATTTAAATTCTCACTCATTATTATTAGGATTTATAATTTATAGTTTTGTTTCTTTTCGATGTAGGTTGATCTGAGTATCACAGATTTTTTTTAATTACGCACATAATTTAAAATAATTTTTTATTTTTTACGGCCTCGTCGGCACATGAACTGAAGATCAAATATAACGATCCGACTCTGAATGCCAAATATATATCATTTTAATATACATATAGGTCATGTTTGTGGCTACAAATTGATATATTATATTTTATTAGATTAAATTAAATTAGATTAGTATAATGATTCAATTTATTAGTAATAATAAATCACCGATCTAATATATGTAAGCTTTTAATTTTATTTCTTTTCGATGTAGGACTATTTAAGTATCACAGATTTTTTTTTTTTTTAATTACACATATATTTCAAAGTCCAAAATCATAAGACAACTTGAAACTTCGGCAAATATAACTAACCGGCCGCTATTATTTCTAGTAGTTGAACCGATTCTGAATATCAAATATGACGATCCAACCCACTAGCAAATCGGTTTTGAATACTACATATAATGATCTGACCCACTATCAATAATAAATCGTTGGACCAAAACTACTGATTCAAAATATTTAAATCCAATTCTTCTTCTTATTATTAAAATTTATAATTTTTTATATTTTTAATCACAATTTTATTTTATTTGCAAGTGGATCTATTGGGTGTCATAGTTGGATGTCACAATTAGTTGATATTAATTAGTAAGTTCATTGCATCTTTCTATTAATTGCAATTTTTTTTTGAATGGTTTTATTAATAAAACCATTTTTACTATGCCAAGATGAAATTCAATGAGAATCTAGTCAGATTAAATTATTGAATAATTACCAATTTTAATAAATTTATTTGTGAATAATAAATTTGAGTCATATTATTAGATCCACTCACTAAATATAGATATTACTTTTACAGATTTTTTTATATTATTATTTTAGGGTTAAAATTTATCATTTAATAAGGCAACAAAATAATGTAATTTATAAATAAATCAGAGGGTTGGGAAAGTGCTATATTTTACTCACCGCAAAGTGATAAAATATAATATTTTACCAATTTATAATTTGTATAATATAACACTATGATATTCTAAAATAAGAATTCCAAAATAAAAATATTGAGACCATATTTTTCTGCCACGGAGGAGAGTGATATGTGGCGTCAACTATCGGTTAAAAGATATCAGCCAACAGGAGTTGAGTCGACAGAGAGGTACTCGCGGCTCGATTGAGACTAGCCCCGAGTACAGAGACGTGCAGCACGCGATGTACTATCGGTTGGAGGCATCAGCCGATAGGAGAAGCAGCCGACGTGAAGATTATCACATCGTTCAGAGGTCGACTGCGGAAGCGCCCCGATTAGACGGCGAAGCAGGCAGAGTCGGAATCAACCTTCGGTTGACCAAGCCGAATAAGGAAAGACCCACGTCTTGTTCCAGACTGATCTTAGGCGCGTAGCAGTACAGTACGTGGCGCACGCCATCGGACGAAGACACCAGCCGACGGAAGTAGGACGAGTCAGTCGAAGAGGGGTCCGCGTCCCGATCCGGAAATATCTCGGTCATGTAAATACACAAGACGCGACGAAAGCCATCGGTTGAAGGCGCCAGCAGATAGGAGAATCAGTCGACAAGAGAAACAGTTAACAGGGAGATTATCGTCTCACCCAGGACTGTCTCTCAGCCGAAGAAAGATACAAGACCGCCTCAGTCAAGCGACGAAAGAGGCGAAGTTAAGGTCAATTCTCAGCTGCTCGAAATTGCAAAAGGAAAGATCTTGAACGGAAGTAGTGCGGGATTTGGGCGCGAATTTTGAAATAAACCCGGAACGGCAAGCAGCGTCCAGCATTGGAAAGCGCCGAGAATTATGTTCCGGCGCGACGATCAGGGGATGAACCTAAACGGGAAACGACTACTATTCTTTTGAGGATAATCAGTTCAAAAGAAAGTGGTTGAGAAATTCGTGATAATTCTCCTTTGATTATGCCGATTTTCAAAATCGGCGGTTATACACTTTGGTTTGAAACTGTATAAATAAGCGAACCAACGAAGGAAAATGGGTCCGACAACCTCGTAAGCCCGTTACCACCCCATCTTCTTCATATTTAGGAGTAGGTTAATTTAATTTTACTACTTTCCTTTACCGTTTTCCTTTACCACTTTCCTAAACCGTTTTTCTTTACCGTTTTCTTTTACTGTTTTGTTAGAAGTAGGCTTACTTGTAATTTCTATCCCCATCTTCTTTCTTGCATCCTCTTCCCAAGCAATATAAAAATTTAATCGACTCATCAGCCGTATCATTATTTGTGTTTCTTTATATATAAAGTTATAATCGGCTCCTTAATCGTGTCATTATTTTTGTATTCGGTTCGGCTACTCTAAGTCGAACCCAGCAAAATCCTCTCTACCTTCATAATCCCGATTCGGCTACTCTAAGCCGAACGATTGCGAGAGTTAGCAGAGAAGAACTCGGTCGAGCAGATCCCTCCTCGGTCGGATCGTTTGATCTCTTGACATGCGGCACATTCGACATGTCTGAAGATCACTCTCAGGAACCGATCGCGTGCAGCCACTTTTTGGCCCCAACAAAAAGTTTTCTACATTTAAAGGAGCTAATTGAAATTTATCCTATTTTATTAGGGTCAAAATTAAATTCGTACTAAATTATTTTAGCTAAATTATATTTTTGGTCCTCAAATTATAAAATTTATGACATTTTGATTTTCAAACTTTAATTTATTAATGACTAAATTATTATAATAAAATTTTAAATTCAATTTAATTGATTAAAAATTGACGTATCGCTAACATGAAAGTAACCTATCATTTTAAGGTATCGCTGATATAAAAATGACACGACATCTTAATCATTCGATCAAAATATACAAAATTTATATGAACTATGAACCATTTTGAGTCGACTATCTTCCAAAATATTTATTTTATTATTTAATATTTTAATTTATTTGATTTGAGATAGTCAACGATACTTTGACTTTAAAATTTAAATAAGTTATTTATTTTTACAAGTTTGATTAGTATATAATTTGTAATTTTCGTAGCTATAAATTTATTATAATAAACAGCTAACTTATAAATCATATAAATTAAAAAATTAAATAATAATATTAAAATTTTAAAAATTAAATAATTAATTTAAAATAATTCATAATTAATATAAATTTTATATTATTTTTATATAATTTAAATTTAAGAATTAAAATATCACGCGAGCTTGAGGACCCCAAGGGTGTAATTAAACTTTTTATTATTATTATTATTATTATTATTTTAATTAAGGTGCCCTACCCAATATTTAAAAAATCATACTAGTCAACCATTAATTAAACAAGTAGGGTCATAAATATTTAATTATTATTTTAAATTTTATTTTATATATATATATATATATATATATATATATATATATATATATATATATATATATATATATATATATATATATAACTAAATTGGAATACTATTAATAGTACCAAATTATTGGTGCTATTAAGTTTTTAATCCTTATATTAAAAGATGTGTGGTTTAGATAATAGTGGGTCCCCTGGGTTTAATGGGTGGTTGAAAAAATAGTAAAATTTAACGGATGAAAATGATTAAAGAGGTTGATCTAAGGATAGAAAACTTGATAGCATCAAATACGATAGTATCCATAGTCGTACTCTCTCTCTCTCTCTCTCTATATATATAGAGTAGAGCTTATATACTTTTAAAAGCACAAGCTCAATCATACTTGTGAATTTTTTATTATTGAATTTGTATTAAAATTTGTGCAATTTTATTTTTTCTTTCTCTCACTTTAGTTAACTTTATAATAACACAAATCTCAATACAAATCTAATGGTAAAAAATTCACAAATATGGTTGAAATCTCAATACAAATCTAATGATAAAAAATTCACAAATATAGTTGAACTTATGTTTTTAAAAGTATATAAGTTCTACTATATATATATATATGACTAGGAGTACAGATATTTTCGTACTACTAAGCCATTTTTTATTATAAAAATATTTTTTCGTTATCATTTATCTAGTGATCGAAATTACTAAAAATGAACAGTTAAAAATAAAAATCTTACAAAAAATTATGATTTAGCACTAAATTTTTTGATGAAAAATATTAATTTTACTGTAAATAATATAATTTTTTTTATTAAAATTTTGTCTAATTTAAACACTCTTATATTGTTAAATATATAAACTAACAATTAAAAATAATTAATTTTAAATTATTTTGATTATCAAATAAATAATAACAAAAAATTTATAAAATTTATTTTGAAGGTATCTATAAAATTCATAAAATTCATAAAATGGTTGATTTTAAAGTTTCATTATATATTTAAGTTATTACGCAAATATGTGATTAGAATATAATTTAAAAAACAAAAAAAAATTTAAAAATATATCTAGCAATAAAAAAAATTTGGTACTAATATTTATAAAATAGTACAATTTCCCATTAAAGTCTATCCAACCAATCACAAACGGACACGTGTAAATCGTTTTCTTTCTTTCGTCACCCCAAAAGCCTGCTGTTCCCCGTACTGTGCGCCTTTTGCGAACATCCTTCTCCCGAAATGACGAAAATACCCCTCAAGCAATCCCAAATTCACCAAATGCCAATTCCGTCCTAGTCACTCCTCCCATCGCTCTCATTTCGCCGTATAAGATCGCACGATAGGAACCCAACTAAATGGCAGTTCCGTAATTAACTCCAACATCTGGGGCCCTTTCGAATATCTCGGAATCCGTTAGGGAGGCATATGCACCTGGGCCCCGCCCCCATGCTTACGCTCACCCGATTTCGGGACCGCGAAATGTGACCACGTTGTAAAAGAGCGGTGATTACGCGTGCCACGTCAGCATAGGTGGTTTTATCGGGACCGAGAATTATACTCGGTTTTTGGACCCACACTCCCGCGGCTATAAAGCTCCATCCCCTCCCCCGTTCCATTCCCCGCGCTCTCTCTCTCTCTCTCTCTCTCTCTCTCTCTCATTCATCGTCTCGGAGGAGGATGGGGAGGAAACCCTAGGTGGCGATCCCTCGCCATGCGATTTCTGCGGCGGCGATCGTAGGTTTGGGATCGTTCTATGGATCCGTGCGGCGGCGGAGCGGTCGCCGTGTTCGTCCTCGTCCTCTTGATCGTCCTCTCCGAGGCGGTGGTCGGCGGAGGAGAAGGGATCGCCGGGAAGGGCATCGTGTTCGGTCGGTTTCCGATTCACTTTTCCCCAACACTCTCTTCATCTCCGAGTAGAAAAGGCTTTGTAAAAGCAGTAATAAAGAGCTTTTTTGAGGGGTTTTTGATTGATTATATCTATTTTTGATCGATTTAGAGGGGGAGGGTTTGAGTCCATGGGCGAAGGGGCTGCTGAAGCTAACCTCCGTGGCGCCGGGGCCGGAGGCGATGGCTCCCGATGCGAGATTTCCGCTGATTTTGGCGTCGAAGAGGACGAGGAGGCCCGATGCGCTCAACAGCTTCAAGTTTTACGAAGGAGGTTGGAACGTCACCAATAAGCATTACTGGACGGTATGTTGTCCGATTCATTAGTTTCATCAGTGTTTATTGCCCTGTATTAGTAGTATTACATTTAGGCCGTGCTAGGTTTGAAGGATTTGAGGCTTTGAATTGGAATCAGAATGATTCATTTCTATTTTTGGTATTTGATTTGAGGGATTGA
The DNA here is from genome assembly GCA_029168755.2 of Tillandsia fasciculata. NCBI lineage: Eukaryota > Viridiplantae > Streptophyta > Magnoliopsida > Poales > Bromeliaceae > Tillandsia > Tillandsia fasciculata. The sequence goes on from CM054941.1 coordinate 21,811,682, forward strand.
GGTTTCAATTTTCATTCCAGGGGATTCGAATCCCCCGGAATGATTCCCACCATGGAGATGGAAATCAACTTTGATTCTGGAACAGATTGAGAACCATTTTTTCACAAACAATTATTTAAATTCAAATATTAATATATATTTAATTTTAGAATAAATTATAATTTTATTTTAATTTTGAATTTGAATTTGAATTACAGATACAAATTTTAGTGTTTAATTTCTTAAGTTCAAATCTAATTTCTAATATAAGTTTGATATTTGAACTTGAATTGATTACAAATTTGGATAATAAATTTTATATTTTAATTAAAATTTAATTTTTTTGAATTTTAATTTGAACTTGATTCTGATTTTGATTTCTATTATGAACCAAACAAATTAGTAGTTCTCGTCATTTTATTTTTGATTTTGGTCCATTCCTATTCATTTCTGATTTCGATTCCTATTTTGAACCAAACGTGCCTTTAAAGTTTGTTATTTTGATGTAAAAGATCATTTCTTTCTTGTTGGTGTTACTATTTTTGGTAAATTAATGATGAAATTAATTAATTGGAGTTCATAGGTTGTGAATCAATGTACTGTTTTCAAGCTATCAGCTCACTTTGAAGTGGAAACTCTCTCATGAATTGATTTCTCAAATATTATGTAGCTAAGAATAAGAGATATCTGACTTCATATGTGATTATGATATTTGTTTTCTAATGATTTTTTTAAAAAAAAAATTTTGAAGTTGGAAACACTTTCCTATTTTAATTTGGTATATACTCTTGTATGTTCATATATTTTTCTGCAGGTTAAGTAGTTTACTTATCACAAAGTGTAGCTAATATTGGCATTATTAAAGTTGTGACTGGTTTGTTCTTGTTAATGGGTACCTACAAGCCTTTGATCCCATTGCTTGGAGGAAGTACAATCTTCTATTGGAGATTTCTTCTTCTTCTTCTTCACCAAAATTGTCAAATAGTACTGTGAACTGTGAGTTGTGAATTGCTTATGATATTTCTTTTTAGGCTTCTTGAAGGTGTCTGTGTTGCTAGTATATTTCTAGTATAGGACATTAATTTTCCACTTTTGAGGTTGTTTTTTTTATCTGAACATTTGAAGAAGATTTTAACCTGCCAATGCACAGCTAGTTTAGTTTACAATCTCACTGAGAAGTTCTATCAGACAAAGGATGCATAAAGTAAGGCTGTTAATTTTTAATACAAGACTCTAGAAGATTAAATTATTGATAACATCAGACAATCCTAGTATTTTGGTCTAGAAGACTATAAAAGATACAAGATAATGTAAGCACAAGAAACACTCTAATTGATTGGAGAGTTATTGGAAGATCTGCCTAAGTAAATTTGAATGACATATGGAAGTAAGTCAAATAAAATTGCTGTGCAATCTACTGGATATAACTGCTAATGGGCACAGGAAGGATTAATGAATTACTTTGGTAAGGGTAAACAAGTACTTACACTCTGTTAGTTGACTGGCATACTGGTGTTAAGTTGTGAGTGTTTTATAAAAGTTGGAGTATGGAATTTGCTTGAGTACAAAACCATGATGGGGAGCTGCATCTTTATCAGTTTTTGAAAGCTTGTGCAGTATTTGATTCTCAATGGATTTATATTAGCATAGTTTCTTACGACTGGTCAGAGCTTAGGACACTAGTTGGTTCTTCTGAAGTGTCACTCTTTTCAATTGGGCACTGCCTTTATGAAAATAATCTAGATTATGCTGATTACAGGATTTTGAGCTGAATCTTGTTTTATTGGACTGATGATTTGATATAGATAATAATGATATATCTCGAAAGTTGTGGAAAGTGATTTTAACCTTATTTGCACCTCCGAGAGCACAATTTAAATGTTTTAATATTCTTGTGTGACAATTTCCTTGATAATGCTAAGGTGCGTTCAAGACTTCAAGTTAAAAACCTTTTTTCCGCTCAGACAAGTCAGAGCAATTGAAAACTGAACTACCAAGTATTTAGGAAGAAGAGGTTGGATGAATTTCTTTTACAACATTTACATGTGAATGCATCTTGAGAAAAATAGTATTTGTTTACACTTCACATGATAGTTTGTACTTTTGATGTCCCCAAGCTTTTCTTTTGATCAACTTCCAAGGTTTCAATTTTGTAATGATTTCTTATTGTTGTGATGAACGATAGTGTGGTCACTAGATACACTGCTACAGAAATGTCAATTTAAGTGCACGTTAATTACTCATCCTTATATAATCTATCTTGTGACTTCAATTGAAACCTAAGTGCCAAACCCTTTGTAGGTATTGCATGCCACTCATTCCTTTCTAAACTCTTTTTAGTTTGCTAATAATGAATTTCTTGTATGAAATAGCTCGGCCTAGTCAGATGTTACTAGTAGTCTTTCTCTGAGATGAGATGTTACTTTCTTGCTCATTAATGTAGAATTCTTGCAGTCTGTTGCATTCACTGGAGCTCCTGGAGTTGTAATGGCTGGACTATGGTTTGTTTCTTTTGGCATTGCTTTTTTTGCTCATTTCTGCTGTACATGGAGAAGGGGCAAAGAGAAAGAAGGTTCATTCTTTACAGAACATATTTGTTTGGTCTTGCTGGTGATCTTCACGTGTGCTGCATCGTAATGCTCTAAAACCATGAATTGAATCTCCATACTTATTAAAGTATCTTTCACTTTTTTAGATATTTATTTTGCAAGGGGTCATTGTCCAGCATCTATCGCTAGCCTTTCACTTCTGAGATTTTTTGTACTAAAAACATGTATCCAGTATGATATTGATGTTGAAAGCTATTTTATGGTGGCCCACTTGCAAAATATACAAATCAAATCACCCGATTGGACTGCAATTTGTGCATAAACCCCCTTTTAATTATTCACGTTCAGGAGGGTTGGCGGTGAGAGAACTTTCCGAAGGACCAAATGGTTTAGAATGCAAGTTCTGGCAGCATCAACCTCCTTGGGTGCAATTATTGTATCATCTTGATTGTTGGGGGGTGGGGAGGCATGCATTCTTTTTTAATCGTTTTTTTTTTAAATTTTTTGGGGATTATATGCCAAACAAGATGTATTGAAAGGGAGAGTAAACTGCATTTTAGCCACGTATCAAACATCGCAAAAAGCTCTCGTTCTCTGCCTTAACTCTTTTTCAGTAGAACAAAATCACAGTGAAGCTATATGCATCATTTAGTTGAGGCCAGTAATGTGTATCTATCTCACATTTATTGTTCCCCTCGCAGGAGGATGCATTCTGCTTTCCATAGGGCAGGGTGAATTCCACAATGAAGCATTGAATACCTTAGGTTATGTTGTCAACCAATCAGATTTCACCGTCCAAATTCTGAGGAACGTCACAGACTTTTTGTCCTTTGCAAAGACGATAAATGTCAAGGCTGTCCATCTCCCATTAGATGTTCAGGATCAAATTGACAAATTAAGTGGAGACTTAAATGATGCAGCTAGTGCATTATCGGAGAAAACAAATGAAAATTCTATCAGAATCAGACAAGCTGTCGGTGATGTGTATGCATCAATATCTCTATATCTTTGTGCCATCTATTTGATAGCTTAGCTTGGAACATTATTAGTAGAATTATGAGTTTTAAAATTTTTCCTATGACAGGCGGTACACATTACTAGCGGTAGCCACATTGATGCTTGTGCTTG
>CM054941.1:21815437-21929881 GCA_029168755.2 Tillandsia fasciculata
CTAGCAATATATTCTAGGGTAGAAACCAAATCAACTCAACTAATCCTAATACATATACTTAGGGTTAGTCAATCTCTCATTCTAGCACATATACCTAGAATGAAAAACATATCAAACTCGGCCAATCCTAATACATATAGGACTTAGCCACCTCCTACTCTCGAGTAGTATCAAATCCGACCCACCTCAATACATATCCTTGGGGTTTGGTCATGTCTCCACTTTGGAATATACGCCAAATATGGAAGCAAACATAATTGGACTCTAATACATATACTTAGAGCCAATCGAACCCAATTAAACTCTAACACATATAATTAGAGTTTAATGTCGACTAATCCTCAACACATATAAGCAGGATCAAGTCAATTTCAAATCCATCTAAATCCTAACACATATACTTAGGATTTGGTCAATCATTAGGATACGATTTATTCTATCCTCCCCATAAAGGTCTCTTAATCGAAGGTGCCCCAATCACATGGGGGTAATTAACAATAGATGCTTGCGTCTATTGGAAGTCATGGATCCGCAATACCTGATACCCACATACACCCATCCACATACAAATACTCATCTGAATCGCGAATACCATCCCGCGGGAAATTCCACAAAAGGTGAACCGCGCGGGGTGAGTCATTCGAGATCGCAGACACACCAACTTTCTAGCTCTCTGGTTCTATGTAGAAGCTGCAAAGAGAAACCCTAGGTGTCGTGCCCCGACTTTTGCTAAAATGGCAGAGCACGGATAAGACGCCCTAAACGTATTTTAGAATACGATTAAAAAGACTTAGACCAAGTTTGGTTTGAGGCAAAAGGCGTTTGAACCAAAAGTGAGCTGAAAAAAAAAATTAAAATGAATTCCGAAATGAAAATCGGCTTAAAAGAGACTCCGGTACAGTCAAAGTGGCTGTGAGTATGTTAGAGCTGAATTCTGAGCATGTCGGAATGATTCCATAGGGTGTAGGGCCTCGTAGAGCAAAAACACGCTTTTCGAGGCGATGAAAATGTGAGAATTTGACCTTCGGGATCTGAACATTTTTGGAAAAGTTCAGACCTTTTTAAAAAGTCTCTACCGTGTGAAGAAAGGACCGGACTATCTTGGTGCGCAGAAAACCAACGTTCGGGGTCCGGACTTTTTCGAGAAAAAGGTCCGAACCCTCTTCGCGCACAGTGCTTTGGACGTTCAGGGTCCGAACCTTTTCAGTAAAAAAGTCCGGACTTTTTCGGGCCTGTTAATGAGAGAGTGAAAATCTTGTAATATTTATGAGGGGGCCAGGTATATAAAGTGGGGGAACTTCACTCCTAACCTCAGACCCTCTCTTCCACCCTCTTTCACTCTCTCTTTCCTCTCTTTCTCTCTCTAGAATGAAAAAGAGCCCAAGCTTGGAGGAGCTCCGTTTTGGGGGTTCGATCTCTTTGTAAGCCATGAATCAAAAGAGGGTCGCAAGGAAAGAACTTTAGGAGAAAAAAATAACCTCTTTCCACCTTTCTTAAGCAAGAAATCAAGAGATGAGTTTTTAGGATTTTGAAAAAAATTGAGAGTTTTGAGTTTTTGAGCTCGAAAGAGATTTCTAATTATCTCTTTTGGTTTCTAACACATGTTTTAGGAGTTTTTCTTGAAGAGCAAGAGATCAAGTCATTTTCTTTTCAAGATTTTATAAGAGGTGGGAGATTTCACTGAAAATGGATGATTTCATCTCTTTTTCTTTGTTTTTTTTTTATTTAGAAGTATTATTGTAAGAGTAGTGGTGTAGATAACCCCTTTAGCACTCTTTGATAAATTAGGGTTTAGCCCTAAGTATGGTAAAAGAAGTGATTACAAGGTTTAGCCTTACTCTAAGTGCGTATTAATCTAAGAATAGATTCTTAGCATGGATTTGACTTGGGAGAAAATCTAGGTCAAGTAAGGTGACATGTCTAGCATATAATCTAGGAAAACATCTAGGTTGATTGAATGGCATCTAACTTAGGGAAGAATCTAAGGGATAAATGTAGAGTTAAACATAGAGTCAAGAACTCTAAGGTTGGAGTGAAGAGTTGATGTCCTAGGGATATTTGGCAATCCTAGAGTATGAACTTAGGGTTTAATGTGAAATGTGAATAACAAGAAAATCTCTAACTTGAAAGTGGTGACCTATGGGCACCTAAGCTATCCTAGAGTAATTAACCTAGGGTAAAAGAATAACAAGAAAATGACACATTCGGATTTGGAACTCATATTTAGGAGCATGAGAGCGATAGTCGTCACCCCGGACAGAAGGCCTTTTCAAACGAGATACTTCCGAATGGTATAAAGAGCAACTAAAATGCAAGTGGCGCCTTGGATTAAGACTCGTTATTTAGGAGTAGCGCGCATGCAGCTCCAAGGGTTGGAACCCATGGGACGAGATACTTCCAAAGGCATAAAAGATAAAAGTAAACAAGTAAATGGCCATGAATGGTTGGGTTAGATGCAACCCCTTTTAGCGGCATAGTGGCCGAATGTGAGTATGGCATAGTAGCTTTCATGGTACTAGTAGTGTAGTGATTATTATTATCAGCATGCTAATGTAGCTTTACAACTTTTCATATATGCATTTATATATTTTGCTACTAATGCTTCCATTGGATCAAGAGATGTAGAACATGTATTCTCGGTGGGTGAACCCACTGGGAACTATTCGTAGTTCTCACACCACGTTTTGGTGACCATTTTACAATGCCAGGTACATCCGGCGTGGCACTCGATAGGAATAAGGGCCCGGTAGAGTAGTTGACCTAGCGGATCCAGTGATCGAGTACTATTTTGTTTCCTTTTTGTAGTGAACATTGTATCGAGAGGAAAAGAAAAATTGTAACTATTTGTTATATGATTTAATGTTCATTCAAGTTATATTTTAGCTTTAATAGTTGTATTCATGTTAAAGTTGAATGTTTTAATTAGTAGTAGGTTTTACTCTGATATGCTTGTTTACTCATTGTGCTAATTGCTGTTGAGATGATCAACCGTTCCTTTCGGATATGAAAAGGCCATGCCTGATTGGCGGGTCTGTTAATATACGCGAACTGACCAAATAGGCGGTGTCGAGGCGTGACACTAGGTTTCTTGCTCTTGACATTTGCCAAACTCCGCCGCCTGCCGCCGCCGTCGCTTCTCGACGTCGGCCAACCTCCTGGTCGTCACCCCCTCGTCGAGTTCAAGCTCCCTATACCTTTACTTTGGCATGAGGAACCTTAGATCCAGGGCTTGGCCAAACCACTCATTGTTGGCCGAGGTTCCTCCGAAGACGTCTCCAGCCACCCTGTTATATCGGGTAAGAGCCTCGACCCCCTTTGGACCTTAGGAGCTTGATGCTCATCTCTCCTTGTGTTGTTTTGGCCCAAGAGAGAAGATCTCCAATGTTGGCTCTAATTCAAGTATAGCTTGGTCGTGGTTGCTCCAGCCAACTCTCCGACGATTTCCTGACCATCCAAAGGCGAGCCTCTGAACCCCCTTGGGCTCCTGAGCATGATGCTCACTTCAAATTTCTAGTTGGATGCTTGGATGGTTGTTAATTACAACTTAGTGCACATTGTTGGTTGACTCTATCACTTCCTTGGATCTCGTGTCACTTTCTGACAATGAGCACATGCTTAAGTAAGTCGAGGCCCATCTGTTGATACCCTCAGATAGATATGAAAGTCTTTGAATTCAGATAACAAGCCAAAACTTTATTATTTTGAAGTTATTATGTAAATTCCTGCTCACATAGTGGTCTAGATGCAAATGTGACATCATGGGCTATCTTGGGAAGCGTGTACATGATCTCTGAACTTTTCGTTCGGGGTCTGATGCCTTTTGTTGAGCGAGAATCTGATTACGATGCATAAATCGGCAAAAATTGCCGATTTATTATCGTTTGGGCACAAATCACACAATTCGAGAAAATAAAATGACCAGTTGTGGATGTCATGTGTCCCCGGCTGTTTCCGACACTGTCCTAATTGGCCCAGTGATTTTAGTTTGTGTCGATGACTTCCAGAACCAAAAATAGTAATTTCGGAAGCGAATTTCAGTGTTTATGGCACCTTTTGGACTTACGGTTGCACCCAGTGGATTGTTACTGTACGAACGACTTAAGTAAAGCATTTCGGGGAAGCACGCCAAGTTTCATTAAATTCGGAAGCCCGTAGGCAATAATCGGACCAAAGTTGGTCGATCGACGGATTATCAAAAATTCCGGCGAATCCCGGGTTTTAACTTAAGCATGCGGTTTAACCAATTGGTACACTGTGAGTCAGTGGGTTGGGTATGAGTGAGTCAAGTTTTGATGTTTGGTTATGATTCAGACTCGAGCACCCAGAAGTATCCTCACCAGTTGAGCAGCGGATATCAGGACCGCTTGAACCGAGGTGGGTACTCCGATCCGGATATTGTCATAGTGTAACTTGACTGGGTATCGTGGTCGATCAAACCCGTTGGTTATCTTGCTAGTATTTCTTCAGTTTCTATTTTCTACACTATGATTATCTTTGCCTTACATATATGTTCCATGATTTTCAGTATTAGTAGATACTCTCAGTTATTGCTTGATTTATATCTCCTGCTGCTACTGTTATACTTGTTATTATATCTGGATTATTATACATGCTAGAGTGGGAAGATATCATTTCACTTACGACATTGTGTCACTATGTTTGACTTTGGATCTCGTTTGAGAGTTCTCGGCTATTCGTCGTATTCCGATCTATTGACTGCGAGCTTGAGCATCTACATTGAGATTGCCATGCACTAGCTGTACATATTCACGTTACACCAGTGGGTTGATCCCCCACAATAGTATTTTTTACCGGTAGAGTCACTATAACAAAATTAGGTTATAGGGACACATGTTTGTGACACTTTTGTATAAGTGTCCTATCTATATTCCATCTATATCCAAATTTAGGTTATAGGGATACATTTTTGGGACACATTATAAAAATGCGTCACTATACACCCTAGCGACGGCACATATAGCAACACTTACAATAAGTGTTGGTATTTTTGTCAGCGACACTTTTTTTAGATTTTAGAAACACTTAAAAGTGTCGCTATAGCCTAATTTTGTTGTAGTGAGTGGTCTATTCGACCCGTGAGCCCTTTCCTTTGGCTGCACCTGTGGGACCGGGTGATATTGAGCCCCTTATTACAGCTAGTAGGTGTAGGGTACATGTCAGATGTGGTTTGGCATTAGTCTGAGCTCCTCGTGACCAACAGTGGCACATGATTGGGTATATTTGTTTATTTATATGTTGACGCATGATATAGTTATTGCTTTCATATCAGTTACTCAGTTCTGTTATCATATCTGCTTTATAGTTGATACTTTCATATCCGCACTTAATATTGCTTTCATACTGCCTTTTAATTAAAGTATACCAGTAGATACAACTTGCTCGTCTCCAGCTCGTTGTACCCACTGGGATGCATTCAGTTGTGTCTCACATCCTTTGGTGACCCCTTTTTTCAGGTCAGTCGGATGGTGAGCAGTCGGGACGTTGATATGATGCTTGCGCTATAGAGTTGTCCCGCTTTGCTAGCGAGTATGCTAGCCATTTATCATGCTTGATTATGTTTTAGTTTAGATTATGCTTATGACTTTATTATACTGTTCGGTTTCAGTTTATGATAGTTCAGTTGTGATATTGTAGGTTGATTATATTATTGTGAATTATGAACATTTTATGGTTTAGATGTGGATCATGATTATGATTTAGTAGTTTATTTTCATGGTAGTAATCTCTGATTGTATTGAATGGTATCATTATACTTGTCTAGCCGTGCGTGTATAGGGGGACTCCGTCTTTTGGATTGGGGATTCCTTATGTACGTAGTGATCTAGTCGCGTCTGGAGTTATGTTTCCAGCTCTGATTTATATATATAAAAAAAATTAGACCTTTTGAAAATCCGGGGTGTGACATTTGCACCCAACAAATTTTTATTGTTAGTGGGTCGGGTCATTTTTTGCTATCAGAGCCAATCACCAGCCGGAAGTAAGTGACGAGTCTCGGCTGAGCGAATGTCTGAAAGAGAAGATAACGGGGGTCTGAATGGCAAGGCTAGCGAGACAAGTTAGCGAGACAAGTCTCACATCGTCTGGTAATTTTAAACTATGTGTGTGTTTGGACTGACGAGGACGTCATGCCTAAATGAGAGGAGTTTGTGACACCTCAATAGTCCCACATCCCTAAACGAGGAGAATTTGTGACACCTCAATAGTCCCACATCGGATGAAAATATGATTATTGTTTGGGCCCAACAAATTATTATTACTAGTGTATCGGATCGTTACAAATATTAAATGAATCTTAATACCAGATAGACTCATTGGAAAGTATCCTTAGTATGATTTTCGATACTTGTATAAAAAAAATAAAAATTAGACGAATTTGAATTCGGGCATAAATTTTGTTCTCATCTGATCTGAGTCCAAACCTAAACTGATTTAACATTATATTATATATATATATATATATATATTATATATATATATATATATATATATATATATATATATATATATATTAAAATTTAAATTTAAATTTTAATATAATATTTTATTTTAGATTTAAAATTTTAAATTTAAATTTAAATATAAATTTTTAAAATTAGTAGAATACAAATTACTGATTCAAATTTTACGTTCGGATTCGGGTCTTGAAAAATCTATTCGATAAATGTAGACAGCTTCTTGCGTGCATGAGTGGGATGATCTTGGAATGATATTAGCCACTACATGTACCATCAATCAAATCATAACTTTTTCATGTGAAAAAAAAATTGGTTGAAAAAGTTGCTGGAGAGATCTAGAAATCATTAGTTGGGGATTTTATGGCATTTAATTTAATCACACTCTTCACAACATCACAAGTCATTTTAATATCGGCAATGCAACACATACACTCTAAAATAAATAAAATATATGATACATATTTTATCCATCTAAAGATGAAATTTTTTTTATTGGTCATTTTGATGCTACCAGTAAAATTTATCTTACCTTTAAATAAATGAAATGTAAGATGTACACCTCCTTTACAAAAAGCATTTCCCTTTTAATATACATATAGCCCATGTTTGTTGCTAGAAATAGATATATTATATTTTATTAGATTAAATTAAATTAGGTTAGTGTAATATTTGATTTGCTAGTAATAATAAATTACAAATCTAATTTATTTAAAATTTTAATATATTTAAATTCTCACTCATTATTATTATTATTAGGATTTATAATTTATAGTTTTGTTTCTTTTCCATGTAGGTTTATCTGAGTATCACAAATTTTTTTCTAATTACACACATAGTTTAAGATAATTTTTTACGAGGTAAATCAAATATAACGATCAGATTCTGAATGCCAAATATATATTATTTTAATATACATATAGGCCATGTTTGTGGCTACAAATTGATATATTATATTTTATTAGATTAAATTAAATTAGATTAGTATAATGATTCGATTTATTAGTAATAATAAATCATCGATCTAATATATGTAAGCTTTTAATTTTATTTTTTTTCGATGTAGGACTATTTAAGTACCACAGATTTTTTTTTTTTTAATTGCATATATATTTCAAAGTCCAAAATCATAAAACAATGTGAAACTTCGGCAAATATAACTATCCGACCGCTATCATTTCTAGTAGTTGAACCGATTCTGAATATCAAATATGACGATCCGACCCACTAGCAAATCGGTTTTGAATATTCAATATAATAATCTGACCTACTATCAATAACAAATCGTTGGACCAAAACTACTGATTCAAAATATTTAAATCCAATTCTTCTTCTTATTATTAAAATTTATAACTTTTTTATATTTTTAATCACAAATTTATTTTATTTGCATGTGGATCTATTGGGTGTCATAGTTGGATGTCACAATTAGTTGATATTAATTAGTAAGTTCATTGCATCTTTCTATTAATTGCAATATTTTTTTGAATGGTTTTATTAATAAAACCATTTTTACTATGCCCAGATGAAATTTACTGAGAATATAGTCAAATTAAATTAGTGAATAATTACCAATTTTAATAAATTTATTTGTGAATAATAAATTTGACTCATATTATTAGATGCACTCACTAAATATAGTTACTTACTTTTACATCACATGGTTCCAAAAGCTTCAATTTGTTATATGATATTTTTAATATTATTATTTTAGGGTTAAAATTTATCATTTAATAAGGCAACAAAATAATGTAATTAATAAATAAATCAGAGGGTTGGGAAAGTGCTAAATTTTACTCACCACAAAGTGATAAAATATAATGTTTTATCAATTTATAATTTGTATAATATAATACTATAATATTCTATCAACCGTCCCTAGTGCAAGTGGCAAAGGGCTTGGTGGTTGATGTCCGAGACCTGGGTTCGAAGCCAAGTTGCTTCACATGTGTTCAAATAGGGTATATCCCTGTTTAATCAAAAAAATACTATAATATTCTAAAATAAGAATTCCAAAATAAAAATATTGAGACCATATTTTTCTGCCACGGAGGAGAGTGATATGTGGCGTCAACTATCGGTTAAAAGATATCAGCCAACAGGAGTTGAGTCGACAGAGAGGTACTCGCGGCTCGATTGAGACTAGCCCCGAGTACAGAGACGTGCAGCACGCGATGTACTATCGGTTGGAGGCATCAGTCGATACGAGAAGCAGTCGATGTGAAGATTATCACATCGTTCAGAGGTTGACTGCGGAAGATGTCCGACCGCCCCGATTAGACGGCGAAGCAGGTAGAGTCGGAATCAACCTTCAGTTGACCAAGCTGAAGAAGGAAAGACCCACGTCTTGTTCCAGACCGATCTTAGGCGCGTAGCAGTACAGTACGTGGCGCACGCCATCGGACGAAGACACCAGCCGACGGAAGTAGGACGAGTCAGTCGAAGAGAGGTCCGCGTCCCGATCCGGAAAGATCTTGGTCATGTAAATACACAAGACGCCACGAAAGCCATCGGTTGAAGACGCCAGCAGATAGGAGAATCAGTCGACAAGAGAAACGGTTAACATGGAGATTATCGTCTCACCCAGGACCGTCTCTCAGCCGAAGAAAGATACAAGACCGCCTCAGTCAAGCGACGAAAGAGGCGAAGTTAAGGTCAATTCTCAGCTGCTTGAAATTGCAAAAGGAAAGATCTTGAACGGAAGTAGTGCGGGATTTAGGCGCGAATCTCGAAATTGACCCGGAACGGCAAGCGACGTCCAGCATTGGAAAGCGCCGAGAATTATGTTCCGGCGCAACGATCAGGGGATGAACCTAGACAGAAAACGACTACTATTCTTTTGAGGATAATCGGTTCAAAAGAAAGTGGTTGAGGAATTCGTGATAATTCCCCATTGATTACGCCGATTTTCAAAATTGGCGGTTATACACTTTGGTTTGAACTGTATAAATAAGCGAACCAACGAAGGAAAATGTGTCCGACAACCTCGTAAGCCCGTTACCACCCCATCTTCTTCATATTTAGGAGTAGGTTAATTTAATTTTACTACTTTCCTTTACCGTTTTCCTTTACCACTTTCCTTTACCATTTTTCTTTACCGTTTTCTTTTACTGTTTTGTTAGGAGTAGGCTTACTTGTAATTTCTATCCCCATCTTCTTTCTTGTATTCTCTTCCCAAGCAATATAAAAATTTAATCGGCTCATCAGTCGTATCATTATTTGTGTTTCTTTATATATAAAGTTATAATCGGCTCCTTAACTGTGTCATTATTTTTGTATTCGGTTCGGCTACTCTAAGTCGAATCCAGCAAAATCCTCTCTATCTCCATAATTCCGATTCGGCTACTCTAAGCCGAACGATCGCGAGAGTTATCAGAGAAAAACTCGGTCGAGCATATCCCTCCTCGGTCCGATCGTTTGATCTCTTGACATGCGGCACATTCGACATGTCTGAGGATCACTCTCAGGAACCGATCGCGCGCAGTCACTTTTTGGCCCCAAGAAAAAGTTTTCTACATTTAAAGGAGCTAATTGAAATTTATCCTATTTTATTAGGGACAAAATTAAATTTGTACTAAATTATTTTAGCTAAATTATATTTTTGGTCCTCAAATTATAAAATTTATGATAATTTTCAAACTTTAATTTATTAATGACTAAATTATTATAATAAAATTTTAAATTCAATTTAATTGATTAAAAATTGACGTATCGCTAACGTGAAAGTAACCTATCATTTTAAGGTATCGCTGATATAAAAATAACACGACATCTTAATCATTCGATAAAAATATATAAAATTTATATGAATTATGAACCATTTTGAGTCGACTATCTGCAAAAATTTTTATTTTATTACTTAATATTTTAATTTATTTGATTTGAGATAGTCAACGATACTTTGACTATAAAATTTGAATAAGTTAATTATTTTTACAAGTTTGATTAGTATATAATTTGTAATTTTCGTAGCTATAAATTTATTATAATAGACAGTTAACTTAAATCTTTTAAGTTAAAATATCGCTGATCGACTTAAATCATATAAATTTAAAATTAAATAATAATATTAAAATTGTAAAAATTAAATAATTAATTTAAAATAATTTATAATTAATATAAATTTTATATTATTTTTGTATAATTTAAATTTAAGAATTAAAATATCACGCGAGCTTGATGACCCAAGGGTGTAATTAAACTTTTTATTATTATTATTATTATTATTTTAATTAAGGTGCCCTACCCAATATTTAAAAAATCAGACTAGTCAACCATTAATTAAACAAGTAGTGTCATAAATATTTTATTATATATATATATATATATATATATATATATATATATATATATATATATATATATATATATATATATATATATATAGCTAGACTGGAATACTATTAATAGCACTAGATTATTGGTGCTATTAAGTTTTTAACTCTTATATTAAAAGATATGTGGTTTAGATAATTGTGGGTCTCTTGAGTTTAATAGGTGGTTGAAAAAATAATAAAATTTCACGGATGGAAATGATTAAAGAGCTTGATCTAAGAGTAGAAAATTTGATAGCATCAAATACTTGTTCTATCCATAGAATAGTAGTCGGACTCTCTCTCTCTCTATATATATAGAGTAGAGCTTATATACTTTTAAAAGCACAAGCTCAATCATACTTGTGAATTTTTTATCATTAAATTTATATTAAAATTTGTGCAATTGTATTTTTTCTTTCTCTCACTTTAGTTAACTTTATAATAGCACTAATCTCAATACAAATCTAATGGTTAAAAATTCATAAATATGGTTGAAATGTCAATACAAATCTAATGATAAAAAATTCACAAATATGGTTGAGCTTATGTTTTTAAAAGTATATAAGTTCTTTTATATATATATATATGACTAGGAGCACAGATATTTTCGTGCTCCTAAGCTTTTTTTTATTATAAAAATAATTTTTCGTTATCATTTATCTAGTGATCGAAATTACTAAAAATGAACAGTTAAAAATAAAAATCTTACAAAAAAATCATAATTTAGCACTAAAATTTTTTGATGAAAAATATTAATTTTACTATAAATAATATAATTTTTTTTATTAAAGTTTTATCTAATTTAAACACATTTATATTGTTAAATATATAAACAAACAATTAAAAATAATTAATTTTAAATTATTTCGATTATCAAATAAATAATAACAAAAAATTTATAAAATTTATTTTGAAGGTATCTATAAAATTCATAAAATTCATAAAATGGTTGATTTTAAAGTTTCATTATATAATTAAGTTATTATGCAAATATGTGATTAGAATATAATTTAAAAAACAAAAAAAATTTAAAAATATATCTAGCAATAAAAAAAATTTGGTACTAATATTTATAAAATAGTACAATTTCCCATTAAAGTCTATCCAACCAATGACAAACGGACACGTGTAAATCGTTTTCTTTCTTTCGTCACCCCAAAAGCCTGCTGTTCCCCGTACTGTGCGCCTTTTGCGAACATCCTTCTACCGAAATGACGAAAATACCCCTCAAGCAATCCCGAATTCACCAAATGCCAATTCCGTCCTAGTCACTACCCCCATCGCTCTCATTTCGCCGTATAAGATCGCACGATAGGAACCCAACTAAATGGCAGTTCCGTAATTAACTCCAACATCTGGGGCCCTTTCGAATATCTCGGAATCCGTTATGGAGGCATATGCACCTGGGCCCCGCCCCTATGCTTAAGCTCACCCGATTCGGGACCGCGAAATGTGACCACGTTGTAAAAGAGCGGTGATTACGCGTGCCACGTCAGCATAGGTGGTTTTATCGGGACCGAGAATTATACTCTGTTTTTGGACCCACACTCCCGCGGCTATAAAGCTCCATCCCCTCCCCCGTTCCATTCCCCGCGCTCTCTCTCTCTCTCTCTCTCTCTCTCTCTCATTCATCGTCTCCTCCGGTCGGAAGCGTAACCCTAGGAGGAACGAGGAGGATGGAGAGGAAACCCTAGGTGGCAATCCCTCGCCATGCGATTTCTGCGGCGGCGATCGTAGGTTTGGGATCGTTCTATGGATCCGTGCGGCGGCGGAGCGGTCGCCGTGTTCGTCCTCGTCCTCTTGATCGTCCTCTCCGAGGCGGTGGTCGGCGGAGGAGAAGGGATCGCCGGGAAGGGCATCGTGTTCGGTCGGTTTCCGATTCACTTTTCCCCAACACTCTCTTCATCTCCGAGTGGAAAAGGCTTTGTAAAAGCAGTAATAAAGAGCTTTTTTGAGGGGTTTTTGATTGATTATATCTATTTTTGATCGATTTAGAGGGGGAGGGTTTGAGTCCATGGGCGAAGGGGCTGCTGAAGCTAACCTCCGTGGCGCCGGGGCCGGAGGCGATGGCTCCCGATGCGAGATTTCCGCTGATTTTGGCGTCGAAGAGGACGAGGAGGCCCGATGCGCTCAACAGCTTCAAGTTTTACGAAGGAGGTTGGAACGTCACCAATAAGCATTACTGGACGGTATGTTGTCCGATTCATTAGTTTCATCAGTGTTTATTGCCCTGTATTAGTAGTATTACATTTAGGCCGTGCTAGGTTTGATGGATTTGAGGCTTTGAATTGGAATCAGAATGATTCATTTCTATTTTTGGTATTTGATTTGAGGGATTGAGGTTTCAATTTTCATTCCAGGGGATTCGAATCCCCCGGAATGATTCCCACCATGGAGATGGAAATCAACTTTGATTCTGGAACAGATTGAGAACCATTTTTTCACAAACAATTATTTAAATTCAAATATTAATATATATTTAATTTAGAATAAATTATAATTTTATTTTAATTTTGAATTTGAATTTGAATTACAGATACAAATTTTAGTGTTTAATTTCTTAAGTTCAAATCTAATTTCTAATATAAGTTTGATATTTGAACTTGAATTGATTACAAATTTGGATAATAAATTTTATATTTTAATTAAAATTTAATTTTTTTGAATTTTAATTTGAACTTGATTCTGATTTTGATTTCTATTATGAACCAAACAAATTAGTAGTTCTCGTCATTTTATTTTTGATTTTGGTCCATTCCTATTCATTTCTGATTTCGATTCCTATTTTGAACCAAACGTGCCTTTAAAGTTTGTTATTTTGATGTAAAAGATCATTTCTTTCTTGTTGGTGTTACTATTTTTGGTAAATTAATGATGAAATTAATTAATTGGAGTTCATAGGTTGTGAATCAATGTACTGTTTTCAAGCTATCAGCTCACTTTGAAGTGGAAACTCTCTCATGAATTGATTTCTCAAATATTATGTAGCTAAGAATAAGAGATATCTGACTTCATATGTGATTATGATATTTGTTTTCTAATGATTTTTTTAAAAAAAAAATTTTGAAGTTGGAAACACTTTCCTATTTTAATTTGGTATATACTCTTGTATGTTCATATATATTTTTCTGCAGGTTAAGTAGTTTACTTATCACAAAGTGTAGCTAATATTGGCATTATTAAAGTTGTGACTGGTTTGTTCTTGTTAATGGGTACCTACAAGCCTTTGATCCCATTGCTTGGAGGAAGTACAATCTTCTATTGGAGATTTCTTCTTCTTCTTCTTCACCAAAATTGTCAAATAGTACTGTGAACTGTGAGTTGTGAATTGCTTATGATATTTCTTTTTAGGCTTCTTGAAGGTGTCTGTGTTGCTAGTATATTTCTAGTATAGGACATTAATTTTCCACTTTTGAGGTTGTTTTTTTTATCTGAACATTTGAAGAAGATTTTAACCTGCCAATGCACAGCTAGTTTAGTTTACAATCTCACTGAGAAGTTCTATCAGACAAAGGATGCATAAAGTAAGGCTGTTAATTTTTAATACAAGACTCTAGAAGATTAAATTATTGATAACATCAGACAATCCTAGTATTTTGGTCTAGAAGACTATAAAAGATACAAGATAATGTAAGCACAAGAAACACTCTAATTGATTGCAGAGTTATTGGAAGATCTGCCTAAGTAAATTTGAATGACATATGGAAGTAAGTCAAATAAAATTGCTGTGCAATCTACTGGATATAACTGCTAATGGGCACAGGAAGGATTAATGAATTGCTTTGGTAAGGGTAAACAAGTACTTACACTCTGTTAGTTGACTGGCATACTGGTGTTAAGTTGTGAGTGTTTTATAAAAGTTGGAGTATGGAATTTGCTTGAGTACAAAACCATGATGGGGAGCTGCATCTTTATCAGTTTTTGAAAGCTTGTGCAGTATTTGATTCTCAATGGATTTATATTAGCATAGTTTCTTACGACTGGTCAGAGCTTAGGACACTAGTTGGTTCTTCTGAAGTGTCACTCTTTTCAATTGGGAACTGCCTTTATGAAAATAATCTAGATTATGCTGATTACAGGATTTTGAGCTGAATCTTGTTTTATTGGACTGATGATTTGATATAGATAATAATGATATATCTCGAAAGTTGTGGAAAGTGATTTTAACCTTATTTGCACCTCCAAGAGCACAAGTTAAATGTTTTAATATTCTTGTGTGACAATTTCCTTGATAATGCTAAGGTGCGGTCAAGACTTCAAGTTAAAAACCTTTTTCCGCTCAGACAAGTCAGAGCAATTGAAAACTGAACTACCAAGTATTTAGGAAGAAGAGGTTGGATGAATTTCTTTTACAACATTTACATGTGAATGCATCTTGAGAAAAATAGTATTTGTTTACACTTCACATGATAGTTTGTACTTTTGATGTCCCCAAGCTTTTCTTTTGATCAACTTCCAAGGTTTCAATTTTGTAATGATTTCTTATTGTTGTGATGAACGATAGTGTGGTCACTAGATACACTGCTACAGAAATGTCAATTTAAGTGCACGTTAATTACTCATCCTTATATAATCTATCTTGTGACTTCAATTGAAACCTAAGTGCCAAACCCTTTGTAGGTACTGCATGCCACTCATTCCTTTCTAAACTCTTTTTAGTTTGCTAATAATGAATTTCTTGTATGAAATAGCTCGGCCTAGTCAGATGTTACTAGTAGTCTTTCTCTGAGATGAGATGTTACTTTCTTGCTCATTAATGTAGAATTCTTGCAGTCTGTTGCATTCACTGGAGCTCCTGGAGTTGTAATGGCTGCACTATGGTTTGTTTCTTTTGGCATTGCTTTTTTTGCTCATTTCTGCTGTACATGGAGAAGGGGCAAAGAGAAAGAAGGTTCATTCTTTACAGAACATATTTGTTTGGTCTTGCTGGTGATCTTCACGTGTGCTGCATCGTAATGCTCTAAAACCATGAATTGAATCTCCATACTTATTAAAGTATCTTTCACTTTTTAAGATATTTATTTTGCAAGGGGTCATTGTCCAGCATCTATCGCTAGCCTTTCACTTCTGAGATTTTTTGTACTAAAAACATGTATCCAGTATGATATTGATGTTGAAAGCTATTTTATGGTGGCCCGCTTGCAAAATATACAAATCAAATCACCCGATTGGACTGCAATTTGTGCATAAACCCCCTTTTAATTATTCACGTTCAGGAGGGTTGGCGGTGAGAGAACTTTCCGAAGGACCAAATGGTTGTAGAATGCAAGTTCTGGCAGCATCAACCTCCTTGGGTGCAATTATTGTATCATCTTGATTGTTGGGGGGTGGGGAGGCATGCATTCTTTTTTAATCTTTTTTTTTTAATTTTTTGGGGATTATATGCCAAACAAGATGTATTGAAAGGGAGAGTAAACTGCATTTTAGCCACGTATCAAACATCGCAAAAAGCTCTCGTTCTCTGCCTTAACTCTTTTTCAGTAGAACAAAATCACAGTGAAGCTATATGCATCATTTAGTTGAGGCCAGTAATGTGTATCTATCTCACATTTATTGTTCCCCTCGCAGGTTTGGATGCATTCTGCTTTCCATAGGGCAGGGTGAATTCCACAATGAAGCATTGAATACCTTAGGTTATGTTGTCAACCAATCAGATTTCACCGTCCAAATTCTGAGGAACGTCACAGACTTTTTGTCCTTTGCAAAGACGATAAATGTCAAGGCTGTCCATCTCCCATTAGATGTTCAGGATCAAATTGACAAATTAAGTGGAGACTTAAATGATGCAGCTAGTGCATTATCGGAGAAAACAAATGAAAATTCTATCAGAATCAGACAAGCTGTCGGTGATGTGTATGCATCAATATCTCTATATCTTTGTGCCATCTATTTGATAGCTTAGCTTGGAACATTATTAGTAGAATTATGAGTTTTAAAATTTTTCCTATGACAGGCGGTACACATTACTAGCGGTAGCCACATTGATGCTTGTGCTTGCCTTAGTTGGTTTTGGTATGTTCTGTAAATTCTCTCTATAATCTGGTCTTTTTCTTAGTACTAACACTATGACTCACTATTTTTCTATTTTATGCAGTATTATCAATCCTTCGTTTCAAGCATACAATTTACATGTAAGGGCCCCGATCCAGTTGTTAGGCTTTCACTTAGCTTTTTTCATTGGCAAACATTTTTATCATTTTCTGAAATCATTGAGAGTTCGTTCTCGTGGTTTGCGTTCAGATTTGCAGTCAGTGGCTGGCTACTCGTGGCTGTTACTTTTGTTCTTTTTGGGGTTTTTGCTATCATTGAAAGGTGAGTACTTTTATCATCACCTCATTGCCATTACATTTTTCTTAGGTGTGTATTTTGTACGTATTATGTATTAAATCATGGCATATATGGTAGAAAATGCAATTATGTTTTGTATTTCATGGATTTCTCATAGAGACAATCCCATAATAACAAAAGTTTGTGATCTTTGGCTGAGATTAAATTTCTCAAACTGTTGTTAGCTATCTAAATACTTTCCCAGTAAAACTTGTCTTACAGAGTGATAAGTGATAAGCTTAGAGGGGTGACTACATATGGTCCTTCTTGTTACATAGGATATTTTTGGGTGTAGACAGAAAAAAAAGGGTGTAAATCAAATAAACTCATAGAAGTAAAGGATAGAGTTCCTTGTTTGAAAATCCGGGGTGTTGATCTTGACTAGATGTTAAAATATTTTCTTCCAAAAATTCATCTTCATAACCTTTGAAAGAACAAGCACCTTATATCAGCCATATAATTGTCAACTTCGAGGCTAGCTAAATGCTAACACAATCATGATTTTTGGTTCCTCAAAACTTAACGACCGGTGGCTTAATATGAAGTGAATTATGAATTTACCTTTTTGACTTGCTAGGCCTTTTGCTTCTTTGGAGGTCATACTATTTTTTACCTTTTTGTAACCAATGTTTTAATCCTTTTACCTATTTCGAAATCTTATATTGACTCTGTCGGATCTGTAAATCAGCCGCGCTCGCAAAAGTATTATATTTCATTGCAAACTTCTGGTTATACCTTGGTTTGGAAAAAGAATCTTTTAAAACTTAATTGTAAACTTCAGTAAAATCTATAGGCAGTTGCTGTGGCCAAAATGAAAAAACTTCTGTTGAACTTCTTATTTGTGTTGGTTTACAGATTTATATACAAGTATTTGTAATCAAATAGTAGACTTTTACTCTCTACTTCAAAGACTGAAAGGGAGGGAAAATCGCGTGGTATAAGCGTACTTTTATCTCTTGTAAAGATGCTTTAAGTACTCTATTTACCAGTATAAGTTTAAATGGCCTTGTTAGCATAGAATACATTCGATGCATCTTATATTTCAATCTTAGCCTTCACATCTGATGATAATTGGTCTTTGTTCCATGCGGTAGTGCCGCGGCCGATACTTGTACAGCCATGGATGAATGGGTGAGGTATCCTCATGCAGAGACAACTCTCAGTAGCATTCTCCCTTGTGTGGATGAGAGGACAACCAACCAGACACTCTACCAAAGCAAAGAAGTGGTTCGCCAGCTTGTGAACATAGTTAACACAGCAATATATAGTACCACATCAAACTCTTCGTCTCACTTCAATCAGTCTGGTCCTCCGGTGCCGTATCTCTGCTCTCCCTACGATTCTCAGCTAAATGACCGGCCGTGTGAACCTTGGGAGGTTTCTATTACCAACGCATCAGCGGTATGCTAATCTATCAAATTTGATATATGTTGATTATTAGTTGACTGCAACTTTAATGATGTTTTCGGCACTATGGTTTGAGGATTACTGGGAGACAAGTCAAATTTTGCCCTTATTTTGTCAAATCTAGGAAAAGAAAAAAGAAAAGCTTTAGTGATAGTTATTTTCGGATGACTTTGGAGTTACTCTTCTTACTCCTAACCTAGAATGTGCCATTTCTCATGCTATTCCTAGTTTATTTGTAACCATTATAGCTGTTGCTGTGATAATTCAGTTTTTTCCTGTAGTCAAGGTTAAAAATGTAAGGATTGTCTTTTTCTCTGTTATCCTTGGATGGCTGGATGCTGTCAATTCAAAAGAAAAGGAAAGGAAAGAGAAAGTTGTTTTTTGCATAGTATCCAACCAAGTGTCTCTTTTAAGAATATTGCAATCAGTGCACTGGTTGCAAGGAGCCTTGTTGATTTAGTAGTCAGAAGTTTCTCACTAGAATTGCTTGTTAGTCTAGGTGGCCTGCTTCGTCATCACTCTTGTGTTTTTCTACATTTTTTTTTTCTTTTTATTGTTCTAGCTATTAGAACTTTGTCGGAATTGGTGTGCTGGTCATTGTTTTTCTCCAATTTTACCTTTTCAGCGACAACATGATAACTAGGATATGCGTCGCGTAACATTTTCTAGCTGCTTTAGATATGTATCCTGTGACATTTTCTAGCTGTTTTACCTGACAATCTTGGTTCAGAATGCTGAACGACTAGAAAGCAATAGGTGCATACTTTAATATTTTAAGACGCAAGTTAGGCGTAAC
This sequence comes from Tillandsia fasciculata, assembly GCA_029168755.2. Taxonomy (NCBI): domain Eukaryota; kingdom Viridiplantae; phylum Streptophyta; class Magnoliopsida; order Poales; family Bromeliaceae; genus Tillandsia; species Tillandsia fasciculata. The sequence continues at coordinate 21,834,757 of CM054941.1, forward strand.
ACTATTTGAGAACAAGTTACTGAAAATCAGTTGAGATAGCTTCTGTTTCATCCGATGCCCATCTTGGTGCTTCTGTAGGAATGATGGTATTCCTAGTATAGACCAAGCAATACTTGAGAGGGATAAAGCTAACAAGAGACAAAGCAATACGGAAAAATATAGTACCATTTAATTTAACGAGAAGTTATTCTCAAATCATTATTCAATGGTGGAATAGGTTTGTACGCACGTGTAATAAAGACTTGCTTCTTACATTCCTATTATTTGTCAATCTATATTCTTGAGAGGGATATCGTATTGATTGATCATTTGAAAACCTATGTAATATTTTTGTGCTCTATCTGATAGCTGTTTGATGTTTGAGTTCTCAGGTATGGCAGAACTACACATGCAGAGTCTCCGACTCAGGCTCGTGTACCACTGTGGGTCGGATCACACCCGACACATTCAACCAGCTGGAGACGGCGGCGAACGTGAGCTACGCCCTCTACCACTATGCCCCGCTCCTTCTCAACCTCCAGGATTGCAAGTTTGTCCGGGACACCTTCAGTTCCCTCACCACCCACTACTGCCCCCGCCTCGGCCTTGACCTCCGCCTCGTCTGCGCAGGATTGGCTCTAATAGCCATCGGAGTTTTGCTATGTCTAATCTTGTGGATCTTTGTCTATGCAAACCGCCCCCGAAGGGAGGAAGTGTTTGCGCGATCGTCTTCGTCCGGTGCAAGCAGGATTGCTCCAGTCTCAGCATCTCCATAAAAAGAGGTGAATAATCCTTTTAAGTATACTATATATGTACACATGCTAAATATGGTAGGCTAGTTAGTCCCTTTCGGCAAACTATGAAGAGAAATTCTGAAAACGGGGCGAAGCGCCGTTATTCGGTAGTGGTAATGTATATGCAGTTGTTGCAGGTTCAAGAATATTTGGGCTTGGGCCTTACTAAATCAAATGAGCTAATGAGATGAGTTCCTTATGTCTAGTGCCATCTTTTTAGGTCAAGTTTCAACTAGGTCCTTAACTTTTTAGCAAATAGTTTGCTCAATAGAGTAATCTTGCAGTTTATCTGAATTGTAGATCTTCTATACTGTATAGTTATGTGTTGATAAGTTAACGGCATGTTTGGTCCTGCTGTAGGATGTAGTAACAACGTGAGTAGAACCTCATTTCCACTCTCTGCTGTAGTCGAAGCTCCAGATTTTTCTTATTTGCCAATATTTTGCTTGAAGCAGCAGTAGTAGAAGCGAACAGTTCTGTTTGAACCTGCTTAGCAGCTCCAGATATAGCGGCAGTGCTGTACAATAAAGTACTCTTTTGAGTAGAGCTACTCTTGCTGCGCCGAATCTCATTTCTATTTTCTGTTACATTAGAATCTTTGAACTTTTTCTACTTACCGCTATAGTGGAAAGCAGAAGTAGGTCTTAAGAACGTCGAGGCACGTGGTTGCCGCGATAAGTAGTGGTCCTCACTGTAGGAATAGTACATACCATTAAGATTGTGATCTACTTTTTTCTTCTTCCCTCACTTGCAATTGAAGATTCATGTTGAAATAGTGTTGGTCCACCATCTTGGTTGAGCTGCTTTTAATTAGTAGTGCTACCTTTCCCGGTTTGATGCATGAATCCTAGGACTCGGGATTTAAAAGTTGAAACCGAGTTCAATGATTCCTTGTTGCTATTATTGCTCTACGGCCTCGAGGATTTTGTTTTAAACTGAGATTTATTTTCTTGTGTAGGGTAATGTTGTTTTGGCATTTTTGTGCTTTAGTGGACGTGGGGTAAAGTAGAAGTTACAAGTGAGTCCTCTACTTTCTGTTTAGTTGCAAATGTGGTCCTCACACATTTTGTTTCTTTTTGAATGCCAAATCATTTAGGTATAATTATATGGAGAGCCCCTCGACTATAGGCGATTCTCGAAGGAATATTGTCTAATTTTATTAAAATGTTTATTAAAATGGTCATTAGTTTTGTCTAGTTTTATTTATGAAAAAGTTATTAAATTTGATGAATTTTGTCAATAAATTTAATAAAAGTTCTCGATTCAATTGGTTAAAATCACTTGGTTCAAAAAATTTATCTGTAACTTGGTAAAATCACTTGGTGCAAAAAACTAGGGGCAATGTCAGAATGCACTATAGTTGAGGGGGTCTTCGTACATTGTTACCAGTCACTTATTAAGATCCTTACTTCACATGTTTTCTGCCTTTGTAGTCTTATATTAGGTTGCTTCAGAACTTTTCAAATGATTGCTAAAGGACTATAAAAATGAACGATACAAAATATTACTTAGAACACAAATTTTGACAAATTTCCTAAACTTACGGATTGAAACTATACTTACAAGTTCTAAGTTATTCTCCTTTTTTTGTGACTTTGGGCCTGTTTGGTTTGGCATTTTTTATATTCTTCTTATTTGAGGCACTAGTGAATGATGGGCTCCATTAGTGGAAAACTGTGAATGCATGACACTTCATAATCAAACAAAAAGGGTGTGCACATCTCAACCAATCAGTCAAAAAGAGTTGGTATTGTTAAGATCACCAAATCTTCAGTTCTCCACCTAATATTGGGACAAATTATAAGCTTTTTTTTATTATTATTTTTTTGATAAATAACTATCCTGATATTATACAATAGTGGTGTCTAAGATAGAGGGGGAAGTACATAGGTTTGAATGCCCTCTAAAACACTTGTACAAATCTAACTCATAGACCAGCTTATTTTAGATATTTATTTTTTATAAATCAAACAATGATTCTTTATCCACCATTGTTTATTGAGATTATCTTATTCCGTGACACCGCACTTTTCAGAATTACTGTAGTTCTAGCACATTTATTTTTTTTTTTAATTTCTTGAGTTTAGTCACAGTGTAAAATGTTGTAGTCTGATTATGTTATATATAGAATTATTTTAAATTTTAAGAATGTTATATTCATACCCTCAATAAGTTTTAACCTCACTCACAAGTACTATAGTCGGATTAAATAATTTAGTTTTATTATATTTTATATATAGAATTTTTTTAAATTCTCATGATGTTACGTAGGCATACATTATATTTTATTAGATTGGATTTGAAATTTAAGACATTGATGGTTAAAATTTAGGTGCTGCATAAGAAGTAAAGGTACACCAGGCGCGGACAATAATTTCTCCCTATTATTTCATTGTTTCTAGCTTTTTTTAAAAAAAAAAATAATAATAATAAAGCACTATGAAGTGAGTTAGGTTGCATGTAGGATCATCAATACTAATAATAATAATAATAATAAAATTATATATATATATATTATAATGGATGGTCACATCTAATCATAACAACAAATGGGAAAGTTTGGGCTATAATTTTGGATTTCAAAAGAGAGGGTGAATTATTTCATATACTATTTGAGAATATTTTACTTGAGACATAATGTGACCAATCCAAAACTTGGAAGGAGACTTTTAACTAATTCATGTTTGGGAATGCCAAAAATTAAATGCACACAAGCTTAACTATATTGCTTGACTAGAGTGGTTGCATGGTTCCATGATATGGGACTTGTTTAGATCTGCTTTACAGTAAAACATGGCATGCATTTAAGTCCATTCTCTGACCAAAGTCTTGAAGCAAAACACAGCATAGAGTAGGTAGCTCTAGATGGTCTACTAGAAGTAATACTATAAATACATCTCAAAATAATGTATAATATATATATGTTATTCATCTTAAAGTGAAATTTTTTTACTAGTCATATTAATATAACTAGTAAAAATCACCTCATCCTGTAAAAAATTAGGTGTTAGATGTATATATTCTTTTTTGGATATACAAGTAGTATTTTTTTTCTATAGAGATTTATAAGATGTGTTGCTTAAATAGATTTGCTTGGACTTATAGGTTTTCGTATTAAACTACTTTCTATAGCTTTATATAAAAGTGATTGTGGATCGGATCTGAATAGTTGATATGCTATATTCGTTTATATATATATATATATATATATATATATATATATATATATATATATATATATATATATATATAGTTATTATATTTTTATGAGTAAAATTTTTCGTACTTATACATTTTTGATCCTTGAATGAAAAAATATGCAGTTAGAATTATAATAGTTCTAATATTTTTTATATTATTTCACCAACAATCCACTAAATCCTACGGGGACCAGCATCATCATAACCGCATATTTCTTAATCCAAGGGTGAAAAATTTATGAGTAAATAAAAATTTATACTCATAAAGTATAGTAACCCTACAATATATATATATATATATATATATATATATATATATATATATATATATATATATATCCATTTAATTTTGGGTCAGGTATAGATTTGGGTACTTAAGTTATTAATATACTCATCGGATCTATTTGAGTGGATTTGGGTATCCATTTAAGATCGGGTATGGATGGCGTCTAAATCGAGTGCCGGTATCCATCTGTATATATTTTTAATAAATATTATTAACCAGAACAAATTATAAATATCTCACTATAGAAAACTCATGTTCCAATGCATTGCACCTAGACTAATAAAATTCATTCAAAAGAATAACAAAATATCCTAATATTAGAAAAACATTACTTTTCATAAGCATAAGAGTAAAGAAAAAATTATCATACTCCACCAGATATTACTATCGAGTATTTCATCCGGTCCGGATTCAGGTCTGGGTTCGAATTTGAAATCTATTCCGAACTCTGTCTATTAAAAGATCAGGTTCGAGTCGGGTTTAAATCAGGTATAGATATAAAGTATTCGGACTTATATTCGAAATTTTAATAAATAATTTTTTTTATTCATATATTATTTATTTGTGTATATGGTTTGGTTTGGATTTGAATAGGATCCAGATCATATATAAGATATCGAATATTTTGAATAGCTTTAGCTTTATAACAGAGACCACAGTGGAAACAAATGCTTCAAAATTGAATTGCTGTTATTGGAGGCCAGTTGCTTATATCAGCTTTCTGTCATAACAAAAGTTCTTGTTTTTCATATCTTTTTGGTTTGTCAAGAGGCCTGGTTGCTTCTTTTTGTAATAGCCAGTCCAAACAAGCAGTTAATTATTTGGTAGCATATATAAATTAGGATTTAATTGTCACACTATGAAACATATTTTTAGCTAAACATCAATTGTGGCATATATATAATTAATATAAGTTACTTATCTTAACAAAATTGCTTATCAAAGCATCAATTAATGGACTACTTTGCAACTGCTTAATTGTACTTTAGTTATATTTTGTGTACATAACCAACTTCCAATTTGACCAACAATTCATAAGTGTTGATAGAGAAAGATTTGAATAATTTCTTTTTCATAGTAAAGTTATTAGAATTTATTACTTGTAATAATTCGGCTCACTAGCAATAATAACTCGCTGAAACTAAACTACTAGCCCAAAATACTTAAGTCCAGTTATTATTACTAGTGCACATGTATCTTATATACTCAATCACAACTTCTTTTTCATCCGATGTAGGGCTATTGGAGTGTCACAGATTCCTCCCGTTTATGCCCGACATCCTCGCCGGCCCAAACACATACAACCTAAGATCACTAGATAATGTCATACTTGTTTCGCTAGCCTATCATTTAGACCCAGACTCAGTCGAGACTCGTTATCAGTCCAAATACATACAGCCCAAGATCACCAGGTGATGTCATACTTGTCTCGCTAGCCCTATTATTTAGACCCAAACTCTGTGAGACACTAGGTGATGCCATACTTGTCTCGCTAGCCCCATCATCTAGATTCAGACTCAGTCGAGACTCGTCTCACATTTTCGGCTGATGACTGAGTCTAATACCAAATATAACGACCCGGCCCACTAGCAATAATAACTCGTTTGGCCTAAACCATCAACCCAAAATATTTAAGTTCAATTATTATTACAAGTGTTCATGTCTCTCATATACACAATCACAACTCCGTTTCGATTTGGAACTATTGGAGCGTCACATTCCTAACAATTTTTTTTAAAAAAAAACATTTTGGACACATGATTAATAACGTCGAAATCTAATGCTAAATCCATTAAATCAACAGAAAATTTTCAAATGAAAAACAGTCACAATTAAGAGGAGAATAATTAAAATAAATTGAATTTAATGAACACATAAAAAAGATGACTACAGTTTAAAAAAGAAAATTTCAAAATTTCCTTGTACTAGAAATAGAAGTTTTTGGAATTTATTGCTTGAAAATAAGAACAAAGCCAAATTCATTGAATTAGAAACAAGTTAATTATCAAATGAAAAAATTGACAATTAAGAATATAATAATTAATATAAATTGAAGTTGAAGTATACACCAAAAGCCAAAAAAGAAAAAATGAAAAGAAGATGTGGCAAATTTAATGAATAAATATGTTTGAATATGTAAAAAATAACTAAAATATTATTTAATAGTCAAATTTCAAAAGATCAATCAGTTTCACTCATGAAAAAAATGTGTATAAAAAGTAACTTTAGAAAAATAAATAGATCATTTCTCTTAAAAAAAAAAAAAACAAAAACAAAAACGTATCAAATCATAATTTGGTAGTTGTTATTTTTGTCGATATATTATGAGATCATCTACTAAATAAAAATAAAAATAAAAAATAAATTATTAATCTCCAAATAAATGTTTTAATTATCTTGAGGATGAAATCTAATAACCAACCAATTGTTTATTCATTTAATTTCATTTTTATATGGTCCACTCACTGAATGGTGCCCTAGTTTTTTGGATACTATGTGTCTTATCAAAGCTATCCAATCAACTATAAGAAGAAAATCTTTGATGCTTCATTAAGATGTGATATATTTTTTTTTTTTCTCCCCTCATTTCTTAACTACAATTTCCTTTTATTTAATGTTTTATTTTGCCAAAAAAGTCCATATGATATGAACACTTAGCTCCTTAAATTGTGACACATGTAAAAAATGTCACCTATCAACTTGATGGTAGGTTTTCCCAACCACAGGCAATCACCAAGTGTTAGGGTAGATAAAAACAGTGGTGCTACATCTCCCTAACAACGTGCCAAAATTATGAAAATTTATTTTATTGCCGACCTTCAAATATATATATATATATATATAGAGAGAGAGAGAGAGTCCGGTTAGAATATTAACGATAGATCAAGTAATTTGTACTATCAAGTTTTCAGCCGTTGGATGAAAAGATATGCGGTTGAAATTATAGTGATTTTTTAAGATTTTTACTATTCAACCAACTACCTAGTAAACCCTAAGGGACCACTAGCATGTTAACCACACATTTTTTAATTCAAAGACTCAAAATTTGATGGCACCAATGGCTTCGTGCTATCGATAGTATTCCAGCATATATATATATATATATATATATATATATATATATATATAGTCCGGCTACTATACTATTAATAGTATCAAGTTATTGATGTTATCAAATTTTCTACCCTTTTGATCATTTTTATTCGTTAGATTTTACCATTTTCTCAATCACTTATTAAACCCAAGAGGCCCACTATCATCTCAACCACACATCTTTTAATTTAAGAGTTAAAAATTTAATATCACCAATGACTTGGTACTATTAATAGTATTCCAACCTAACTCTCTCTCTCTCTCTCTCTCTCTCTCTCTCTCTCTCTCTCTATATATATATATATATATATATATATATATATATATAAATTAGAGTTTATATGTATTTAAAAGCACAAAATATTCATACATATAAATTTTTTATCATTAAATTTGTATTGAAATTTATATTTTTTATTTTATCTTTCTTTCTTTTTAGTTGACTTTATAAAAACACAAATCTCAGTACAAATTCAATGATAAAAAACAAGCATGAATGAATTTGTATTTTTAAAAACATATAAGCCCTTCTCTCTCTCTCTCTCTCTCTCTCTCTCTATATATATATATATATATATAATAATAATAATAATAATAAATTTGGAATTGTAGTAAGTAGGTTAAAGTAGAGCAACAATTCAAGGAACTATAATTAAATTCCAAATGTTTTACTCATTAAGATAACAGTACGTATATAGGATTGTTGATTTGAAGTATCTAAGACAAATTATAGCTCCATAAAAATTTGAGTCAAAATGAAACTAATTTTCTAAATTTGTTATTTGCTATATTTGTTCATGTTATATGTTTAGAGCAATTAATTAGTACAATTGGTGCAAAGATTTGTTGTACTAAATTTGTTATTTATTTGTTATGTTCACTTTACAATTTTAGAGCAACTAGTATAATGGGTCCAAATTTTGGTTTATTTATTGGAAAAGTCTATTGGTACACCCCTTAAAGGGGTGTAGATCGTACACCCTGTAAACGGACGGCTTGGATTAAAATGCAATTTAAGGAGGTGATATTTTCACTCCAATTTTACAGATCATACTCTTTCACTACTTTTCCATTGAACAGTACCGGTACATTATGTACCGGTACCGATATATAATGTAATGTACCGGTACATAATGTAATGTACCGGTACATAATGTAATCTTAAATTTATTTTTAAATTTAAATATACAAGTATTCTTTATTTATTTATTTTTTTTTAAAAAAAATATGAATAAAAATTTAAAAAAATTAGAATTTTAATTAAAAAATTAAATTTAAATTTAAAAATAAAATTTGCACAAAATTAAATTAAAATTTTTCCACAAAGTTAAAATTTAAATTATACTAGTGCCAAGAATGTCCCATGAGAGGAAGACATGATCCGTAAATTAAATATACATTTTTGTAATTTAATAATTATAAAAGATATTTCAATTTATAATATTTAAATTTTAAAAATATTTAAATTTAAAAAAATTAGAATTTTAATTAAAAAATTAAATTTAAATTTAAAAATAAAATTTGCACAAAATTAAATTACAAATTTTCCACAAAGTTAAAATTTAAATTATACTAGTGCAAAGAATGTCCCATGAGAGGAAGACATGATCGTAAATTAAATATACATTTTTGTAATTTAATAATTATAAAAGATATTTCAATTTATAATATTTAAATTTTAAAAATATTAATTTTATTCCAGTTTATATTGGTTTACTTTATTTATAATAAATTTTGAATATATTTATATAATATATAATATTTATATATTCAATATTAATATTATATATTTTTAAAAGAGAGGAAGTGGGTGAGAGAGAGAGAGAGAGGGGGTGTGAGAGAGCGTTTTTTAGAGAGAGCGAGAGAGAGAGAGGAGAGAGATTGGAGGGGTTTGAGGGAAGAGGGAGTGAGAATAATAGGCTGGGATTTTACTTTAAATCCCAGCCGTTCCTGTTAGGGGTGTATGATATACACCCCTAACAGGGGTGTACCAATAGCACCACTCTTATTTATTGGGTCCAATTGAACAGGAGAGAGAGAGAGAGAGAGAGAGAGAGAGAGACCAAACCAGTAGTATGTTGTTTAGTAGTAAGGTATTTAGGAGTTGATATTGAGGTCGAAGATTGAGCTGTTGTGTGTTTGTGTGCTACAAATTTGGAGCTCGTATTTTTAGCTTCGGTTTCAATATGTGTGTGTGTGTGAGAAAGAGAGAATCGATGGTATGTAGTTTAGTGGTAAAATATTTAGGGGTCGACATCGAGGTTGAAAATCAAACTGTTATGTGTGCTCAAATTTAGAGATCATATTTCTGGTTTTGATTTCAAAATGAGAGAGAGAGAGAGAGAGAGCAAATCACCGGGTAAGGTATTTAGGAGTTTATATTCAGGTCGAAGATTGAGCTGTTGTGTGTGCTATAAATTTAGAGCTCGTATTTTTAGCTTCGGTTTCAATGTGTGTGTGAGAGAGAGAGAGAGAATCGATGGTATGTAGTTTAGTGATAAAATATTTAGGGATCGACATCGAGGTTAAAAATCAAACTGTTGTGTATACTCAAATTTGGAGATCATATTTCTGACTATGGTTTCAAAATGTGAGAGAGAGAGAGAGAGAGAGAGAGAGAGAGAGCAAATCACCAATATCTACTTTAGTGGTAAGGTATTTAGAAGTTGATATCGAGGTCGAAGATCAAGCTGCCGTGTGCTCTCAAATTTGGAACTCGTATTTTTTACTTTGGTTTCAATGTGTTTGTGTGTTTGTGTGTGTGAGAGAGAGAGAGAGATCAACAAATTAGGGGTATCTAATTTAGTGATAAAGTATTTGGAAATTGATATCAAGGTCAAAGATTGAATTACTATGTGTACTTAAATTTAGAGCTTGCATATATTCCTACCTTCTATCTCAATATGAGAGAGAGAGAGAGAGAGAGAGAGAGAGAGGTCTCTTATTTTGGGTTAGCCAAAAGGAAACTAAATTATTTTAACCTATATTTAAATGTAAGATCCTTTTCTCAACTGGGTCATCCTCGTTGACCACACCACTAAACTCGAGAAAAAAAGTTAATGAAGTTATTGACAAATTAATAATTTTTAATCTAAAAAGATTGTGAGGAAATTATTTGAAGGAGAGACGAGGTAGAGTAAGGTTTTGTGGGTTTAGAGAACATTTTACTCTCTAATTATCATGATTGCAATTGTGATCTAAGGTTAGTTTTAGGGGTACCAAAGAAATAGAAAAGTAAGATGTGCGGTTATAATGTTAGGGTGTCATGAGTTAGGTTCGAGGCGAATTTTTAAAAATCTTGGATTTGAATTCGTCAGATAATAAAAATTTATATCTAATTCTAGACTCGATAAAAATTCTGAAACCTCAAATTGAATCTAGATATCAGATCCTGATATAATCGGAATCCGAAAGCAATTATTTTTTTAATCAAATTTCAAAACATATCATATTCAAATAAAAAATTTTAAAGTATAAATTTTATTTTTTATATATTATACAATATAAAACCGGTTGTTGTTCTCGTTTGTTTCAGGTTTAGGTTTAGATTTGAATTCGGATTTAGGTTCAAGCTCAGGCTCAGGTCGAGTACAGACAAGAATCGCATCCAAATCTAAATTCATCGGAATTTTATTTTTTATACCCATACGCGAAACCATACTTGTGTAGCATCAGATAAATTTATCCGTTCATATTTAAGTTCAAACAATTGGGTTCAAGTTTCCGAGTATAATAGTTTGGGGTTTCAGTTTTTTTTGTCGAACTCCAGAATCTAATGCTTACTAGTGGAAGACTCGTGCCACGTTACGGATGTAAAAATATTTTAATAATAAATTTTAATTTATATTTTTATATAAATTTATTAGCTAATATTAATTAAATAAAGTTATATAAAAATAATTTAATAATTAAATCTATTTAAATAAAAATAATTAAAATTGGTATATGTTTAATATCAATTTATATAGTAGTTTATTAGTAATTAAATTATTTAGTAATTAAATTATTTTATAAAGACTTATGTGAAAAAATTTGAAAGAAATCTATTAAAATAATTTATATAAATTAATAAAAAAATTAAAATAATATGAAGAAATTGTTTCATGCACCTTGTGTATGAATAAATCGTGTACTCAAAATTTTTAAAATTTTATTATAAAAATCTAAACTATCATGTACTAGTAATAGTTTTTCAATAGTTGAGAAAAATAATATCAGATAGTAATATATAAAATACCATACACCATATTTTTAAAATTTTATTAAAAAAATTATTATTATTTTTTGTACATAAGCATTCTATGTGATCTACATAGCATCTATCAAATTAAATTTTATCAGGTAATTTATTAATAAAATAAATTAATTATATATATATATATATATATATATATATATATATATATATATATATATATATATATATATATATATATATAGAAAGAGAGAGAGAGAGAGAGAGAGAGAGAGAGAGAGAGAATGTAATAAATAATAGATAATAGATTTTCATTTTAACTAGTGAGCAAAGTAAGCTATTCTAGCAAATATTAGTGTTACACATCTAATTAAAACCATCACCAATCACTTATGCAAATTAAACTAGCTTGTCATATTCATACTTTAATTTGTTGATACCCAAAGCACCCAAAACCACAAGATAAGAGATTAATTAGGCAAGAGATGGAGACCCACACCAAGTTTAATTTATTTCTCTTCTAAGCAAAGTAGAACATGCTTGAAAAAAATTCCATATTACATGAATAATGTTTGCACCAAAAAATTCTTAGGTCGAAATTGTCACACATCAGAATTTATAATAATTATATATATAATAAAATATAATATGACTATATTTTTTAATTTGGTTATGATATTTTGGACGACTTTTCCGAACTAATGCTCAACCTAGCCTTCTTTAAAAAAAAAAATTTCCAATCTAATCTTCTTTTTAAAAAAATTTCTAATCTAGCCTCATTTGAATAAATTAGAAAAGATAAGATAATTTAATGTTATTAATATGAGTTTATACGTTAATTAGGAGAGAATTTTTTTTTCTTCCAACCCACATTCTAAATAATTTAAATTTAAATAAAATATAATAATACTAATAGTAATAATAATATTATTATTATTATTAAATAATAATTTAAATTAATAAAATTTAAATTATTTAGAAAGTGGGTTGGAAGAAAAAAAAATTCTCTTCTAATTAACATATAAACTCATATTAATAACATTAAATTATCTTATCTTTTTTAATTTATTCAAATGAGGCTAGATTGGGAATTATTTTAAAAAAAAAAAGAAGGCTAGGTTGGGTATTAGTTCGACTTTTCCACACTTACTTAGTTATCAACTTTAATTTATTATAATTTTTAATTTAAGTTTTATTAACTATTGTAATGTAATAATATTTCAAAGGTCAATTTAGTCGACAAAATATTAATATTATTGTCAATGGTAGGTCATTAACCACAATACTATCAAATTGACGATATATCATCGTTCGGTCAAACTTATTAGACTAATGGGGCTTTGATTATAACAATTTAGAAAGTTTGAATATAAAAAATACTACAAATTAAAAATTCAAAAGATTCCAAATATAAGATATAAATCTTACACCTTTTAAATTGAAGACTCCTTCAACTTCTGTCTTTTTTTCATCAGCTAAATTGCCCTTTTGGTCCTCAATTTTTTTAACTTAAACTTTTTAAGTTATTGCAGTAAAATTTAACAATCTAATCTTGTTGGCTAAACAGTAATATAATATCTTAGTCATTATCACTGCATCAACCATAACGCAGACATTTTACTGCTATATTGATGATACGCCATCATTCGGTAGATTGCGGGACTTGATTATGACAACAAGAAAACTATAAAAATCTAATATCTAAATTGTGTTGTTTCTTTGTAGATTTCAAATGCAATACAAATTTGGCAATTGTGTTGAGCCTAATCTAACATAATGCCATTAAATTTGTCACATTTGAAGTAAGGTTTGGTTTAGAAGCATATCTATCGCAAGTATTCTAATTTTTTGAGTAATGCTATCTGTACATGGGGTGTACGATATATATCCCACCCATCTAAGGATGGAAACTTCTTCACTCATCATTTCGAAGTGACGAGTAAAGTTCACCCTACCCTGCAATAGATGGGGTGAATTTAGAGGCATATCTATCACAAGTATCCTAATATTTTGAGCAATGTTATCCGTACATGGGGTGTACGATGTACACCCCGTCCATCTAAGGGTGGAAATTCTTTTACTCATCATTTCGAAGTGACGAATAAAATTCACCCCATCCTAAAATAAGTGGTGTGAATTTAGAGGCATATCTATCATAAGTATCCTAATATTTTGAGCAGTGCTATCCGATGTACGATGTACACCCTGTCCATCTAAGGGTGGAAACTCTTTCACTCATTATTTCGAAGTGACGAATAAAATTCACTCCATCCTAAAATAGGTGGTGTGAATTTAGAGGCATATCTATCACCAACATCCTAATATTTTGAGCAGTGCTATCCGGTGTACGATGTACACCCCGTTCATCTAAGGGTGGAAACTCTTTCACTCATCATTTCGAAGTGACGAATAAAATTCACCCCATCCTAAAATAGGTGGTGTGAATTTAGAGGGATATCTATCACCAGCGTCCTAATATTTTGAGCAGTGTTATCCGGTGTACGATGTACACCCCGTTCATCTAAGGGTGGAAACTCTTTCACTCATCATTTCGAAGTGACGAATAAAATTCACCCCATCCTAAAATAGGTGGTGTGAATTTAGAGGCATATCTATCACAAGTATCCTAATATTTTGAGCAATGCTATTCGTACATGGGATGTACCATGTACACCCCGTCCATCAAAGATGGAAACTTTTTTACTCATCATTTCGAAGTGACGAATAAAATTTATCTCATTCTAAAATAAACAGAGTGTAAGATGTACACCACATTTAAAATGTACAAAAAAATATTTTTCTAATATCTTAGGTACAAATGCTTGAAAACACCCTTAGCTATTTTTTTATTAGCTAAATTATATTTTTGATTCTCAAACTATGGGGCAAATATATAACACCTTAGTCATTAACTTTAATCTATCATAATTTTTGATCCAAACTTCATAAATTATTGTAATAATATTTCATTCTTAGCCATTACCAAATCATCAATTATAATCCTGTCGCATCACTGCTACATTAACGATATTTCACCGTTTGGTCCAACTAATTAAATTACGACACTTTATTATAATAATTCAAAAAATTTAATAAAAATTATAACAAATTAAAATTAAAAAATCAAAATTTCATACGTTTTATATAGTTTGAGAACCAAAAGCGGAATATAGCATTTTTATTTGAGATTTTATATTTAATTAAGTAAAAAAAAATTATCAAATTTGTTGATTCTATTTGTTATCCACCATTAATTGATCTAATTTTATTTATTAAAGAGTGAATATAATTATTAAATTTGATAAAATCAATAAATATTAGAAAAAAAATTTGTTGAGGGGGCTGTTTCAGGATGGGCAATAGGTGAGGGGTTCTCTATACACTTTTACCTATCTTATATTTCACTTATAATAATTAAATAAATCATGTGAATTTCATAATCAACTCCAATTTTGCCCATAATTTAATTTGATCCACTCTATGTTCAATCAAATTGTTCATTTTAAATTCAAATCAAAATCGTATTATCAATAAAATTCATCTGAGATCGGAGATAATTTACGTATAATCAGATAATTTATATCGTTTTTAAAATTTAACTGAGTTTGAAAATTTTTAATTCCCTCTCAAAATATTAGGACCAATGTTAGTAAATAATAATAATAATAATAATAATAATAATAATAATAATAATTAACCTTGTGACTCTTGAATTTGAATTGTACCATTTTTAAATACAATTTGAAACCTACACATTATGTTAATTTGTTTTAAAAAAAATTTTAAAAATATAATTCCCCTTTGGTTATTTGGAAAAATAATTTTTCTGAAAAAAAAACCAAAAATGATGAAAAAGATGATTATTTTTTTTTGAAAAAACAGACGATTTTGCTTAAATTAAATTCACTCAGTAAATAATAATTCGATTCTTTAAATTTTATTTATCATCATCAATATCTTTGGGTACACTTTGATCTTGGTTAAAAAATAAAATATTTTTAATTTATTTTTGGCTAAATTATATAAAATTTTCATGTAAATATTAGTTTTTTTATTTTTTCAATAATTTTCAAAAATCTATTTTTTATTCTCTCAAAAAATTAAGTTCATACATTTTGTCCTCCTCCGTCAGATTCCGTCAATTTCTTATAATTTATACCAAAAATATTTTTAAAACGACATAAATATATTGAAAATTATTTTTTTTTTTTATAAAGCAAATAAGGATAATACGGTAATTTTATTCTCTTTATTAACACCGCAACTCTTGAAAATATTTTTTGATATTTCAAAAAAATAAAATATAGGTTTTTGATATTTCAAAGAGAAAAATGAAAAAATAGATATTTACAAAGAGATTTTTTGTAATTTAGTTTTTTTTTTTATATAAGTGCAATTTTGGAATAAAAATGAATAATATATTTGTGTAGTAAAAATAAAAGTATACATAATTAATTAATTAATTAATTAATGATGTGATTATAACTCCACTCCACGCGAAGTTAAAATAAAATAGAAAGAAAAAAAAAAAGTAATTTTTTTTTTTAAAAAAAAAGGTCCTTGAAAAAAAAGAACAATAATAATGAGGGCCACAAAACAAAGAGGAAAAAGTGGCGTGCGTGGATGCGTGCGTGGGGTGGTGGGGGTGAGTTTTAAATTTCAACGGCTATAAACGGCGCAAGAGTGGAATTGTTGCTGACGTGGCGGAGGAGGTCGTGGTAAACGTGCGCCCCCAACTAAGCCACGTCCCAACACCACGTCCTCTCTCTCTCTCTCTCTCTCTCTACTAATTTTAGAGAGAGAAAATTGGTAAAATTGCATTTTAGTCCTCAAACTTTTCGGCGCGTAATATTCCTAGTCCTCAAACTTTTCTACTTTTCAATCTTTTAAAATTTTGATTTTATTATACAACTTTTTAATTTTAAAAAAATATTTAAATTAAAAAATAATATTTTAATTTTAAATTTTGAATGTGTTGCTTATCCTTATAAATTGAAAATGCTCTAATACTTAATTTTATAAATAAAAAAAGTTTTTTTATATTTTAACAAATTAAAAGATAACTTACGAAGAGGGTATTTTCGTAATTAAATATTATAAAATTTTAAAAAAAAATTAATTGACATATTTCTACAAATTTAAAAATTAATTTTGCACCAATTTAAATATTAATTTTTAAAAAAAGTAAAATTAAAATTTAAGCATTAATTTAAAAAGTTTTAGATTTACAATTTTGGAATTAAGTTATATCACTGTTTTAAAAAAATTAAATATAGATAAATATTCAAATTAAAAATATTGAATGTAGGTAATTATATTCAAATTCAACACATTTAATTCTTACAACTGTAAATTTTTTAAATAAAATAATTAGCTCAAATTATAACTCAAATCAAACAGACCAAAAATTTGGATAGTAAAATTAAAATTTTAAAAAATTAGATAGTCGACTGAAAATAATTCATAAAGCAGATAAGTTTTGTATATTTTTATCTTTAAATTTATTATAATTATTGTAATTAAGTTCTACAATAATACAATGAATAATTACCATATTATTGATTACATCGCTATTATATTACTGTTACATTAGCTACATATTATTATTTTACCGATTAAATTGAAATGTGTGACTTAATTTTTAATAATTTAAAAAATTTAAGTTAAATATTATAATAAATTAAAATTTAAGAACCAAAATGTACGTAGACGCTCTCACCTGTTTGTGTTATTATATATATATATATAACTAGAGTAATGCTTCTATATTATTGATAGTATTAGAATTTTATTATTATAGACTTTTTGATAGTTGGATGAAGAGATATGCTGTTAGAATTATAGTGGTTCCTAAGATTTATATTATTTTACCAACAACTCACTGAAACGTAAAATACCAACAGTACGAAGTTTCGAGTTCGAAATCTAGTTATTTTACATATTTCAACTATTTTTTTTAAAAAAAAAAATAAATGGTGAAGTATGCAACAGACTTTTTCTCTCAACGAAATATTAAAGGGAGAAAAGTCTAAGGATATAAAAGTTTTGCAATATCAAAATAGTACAAAAAAATATACTCAAATTTTATTCTCTAATGATAAAAAAAAAACTCACTGGCAGATTCTAAAAATGATGTATATTTTATATTCATTAATTACATTATGTGATTAATAAATGACCCCTTATTTATTTAATAAATAAAATTATATATATATATATATATAGAGTAGAGCTTATATATTTTTAAAAGCACAATTTTATTTATGCTTACAAATTTTTTTATCATTGAATTTGTATTGGGATTTGTACTTTTTACTTTATTTTTTTCTTTTTTAGTTAATGTTACAAAAATATAAATTTCAATACAAATTTAACGATAAAAAATTCACAAGTATAAATATATTTATATTTTTAAAAATATATAAATTTTATTATTATTATTATTATTATTATATATATATATATATATATATATATATATATATATATATATATATATATATATTTTGAGGTGTGTAAGTGGCATTGCTTCTAATGATAATTTTTGAGGTGTTACATTTAATAAGTTTCAGAGACTTTGTAAACTGTTATGCTTTCTCACAGTAAACACAACAAACACATAACACCACCCCCTCTCCTCTCTCCCCTCTCCCCTCTCCCCACTCCATCTCTTGCTTCTTCTCTCTCTCTCTCTCTCTCTCTCTCTCTCTCTCTCCTTCACTTCAACATATTCAAATCCCATCTTGTAAGCATCCCCTTCCTCCTCCTCCTCCTCCTCCTCTTTCTCCTTCTCCTTCACCCTCTCCTCACAGCAAAAAAAAAAAAAAAAAAAAAAAAAAAAAAAAAAAAAATCAAAACATAAAGAAGAAGTGCTTTTAAGACCAGCACTTCTCCCCTCCCTCCCTCCCTCTTCCCCTGCCCCTTTCTCTTCTCTTCTCAACTTTTTTTTTTTTTTTTTTTTTTTTTGCTTTACTTGGTTTGAAACTTAGAGGTGTTTAATACCAACAACTTTTTCTTTCTTTTTTTTATTATTATTATTATTATCTTTGTAGCTTACCAACCAAAACGACCTTCAAGTAAAAGGTAAAACTATAAAACCACTTCACAAACTCCCCCCCCCCCATTCATTTATTCATTCATATAAATATGTTTTTATTATAATTGTAAAGGAGTAATGGGAGATCATCTCGCCCTGCTCGTCGATCGCCTTCTAACCGAATCGACGTTAGAAGCCGCGATCGAGAGCAGGAAACGCATCCAAATCGAATCATCTGCAAAACGGGGATTCGAACCTCCGATCTCAACAACAAACATGATCTCTCCATTCAAAATGGTGGAGTGTAGGATTTGCCATGACGAGGACTTTGACCACAACATGGAGACCCCTTGCTCTTGCTGTGGAAGTTTAAAGGTACAATAATTCATAAATAAATAAAACATTCATAATGATCCTTAATAATTATTTGAATTGTGTATATATGAATTATTTTTTAGTTGTGAATTTTGAGAATTTTTATCTAATTCATTGATGGATCTATGTGGTATAATTTTGTAATTATTGTTGAGTTTAGGTAAAAATTTATGGAGGTCCCCCTTAACTATAAGATATTCTAAAATTACCCCCTCGACTTTTGATTTTTTGGCATGTGATTTTAGCCAAATAAAATAAATTGGAGATTTTTCAGCAAATTTAAAAGCTTGGACTATTTTGCAATGAATAAAACTGGGCTATTTAATTGCTAATAACTAATTGAGGACAAAAAATTCAGCATACTAAATCTTTTATTTTATTTTCTTTGTAAAGATTATATAGTGACACACAGCTTGCCTGTTTAGAGAGCTTTTAGTTTGGTCCTCAACCTTTTAAATCTTACAATTCGGTCCCTAACCTTTGTATCTTCATACAATTATAAATAATTTCATCAACATTTTCGTTCGTTTAATTCTTTTTAAAAAAAATTAAGGAGCAAAGTATAAAAATTGAATGGTCCCGGACCAATGTAGTATATAACTAACTAACTTTTCACAAACAAGCATATGCAATCAATAACTTTAGCTTCAAGTGGTTATTTGTACTTATTTTCTTACATATATACCCTCGTACTTTCGAATTTTGCGTCGACTAACTTTTTTTTTTTTTTTTTTACTTGCAGTATGCTCATAGAACATGCGTGCAGCGGTGGTGCAACGAGAAGGGCGACACCACTTGCGAAATCTGCTTACAGGTAGTGCCATTTCCTGTTTAAATCTAAAAGAAACGAAATTCGTGTTTTAAATTTTAAATTTTGTTAACTTTGAATTTGTTTTTCGTGGCTCGATCTCTAGCAATTCAAACCGAATTACACGGCTCCGCAGCAGTTGTTTCACTATGGCAGTATACCGATGAATTTCAGGTACTTAAAATGTTCAGATCAGAAGTTCTTTTCTGTGTTTGCGGGTGTTTCTGGTTCTGCAGTTTCTGATTCTGATTCTGATTCTGATTTTAGGGGAAGTTGGGAAATTTCGAGAAGAGATGTTTACGATTCTCAGGTTATTACAATGGTTCCGTCGGAGCTTGGTCGCGTAAATTCCGACTACGACAGCGACGGCGACGGCGACGGCTCGTATCTGAGAATGCGAAGCACCGCGTGCTGTCGGTCAGTCGCAGTAATTGTGAGTTTCTGAAACTACTGGCGAAAGTGCGAATATCGTTTCGTCATGTCTGGTGCTCGAGAACTTGCTTGATCTTGATCTTGATCTGATCTGAAAATTCGGTTTTGAAATGCAGTTCATGGTTCTGCTGGTTCTCCGGCACAGTCTTCCCTTCGTGATCACCGGAGCCGAGCAGTATTCATTCGCGCTGTTCTCAGTAAAGTTCTGACTGAAAACAAGTTCAAACTAGAACACTGTTTTAAATTTTATTCGAATTCGAATTCAAATTCAAATTCAAATCTAATATTTGAAATTTGAAATTATTATTATTTTGAATAGCTTCTTGTATTGCGGATGGCGGGAGTACTCTTTCCGGTTTTCGTGATGGTGAGAGCATTGGCCACATTTCATCGGCGCCGTCGCCAACAGGTGCATCAAATTATAGTTTATATATATATTTTTAATTATTTCAAATTTTGGATCTGTTTGAGAGCAAGATAAAGTGTAGGGTAAAATTTAACACAACTTTTTATGTAAGGAGGTAAGGGCTAGAGGGTAAAATTTAACACAACTTTTTATGTAAGGAGGTAAGGGCTAGAGGGTGATTGAGAACTTGTAGTTTACATACAATTACTTTTTTTTAGTCCTTGATGATTGATTCAAGTTTCAATTATGTCCTTAGAATTCAATTTTGGCGATTTAGTCCCGAAGGTTTGTTTGGTATAATAATCAAGTCCCTCTCTTATGCAAATTTGATGAGGACTCAATTGTTACACAATACAAACTTAGTGACCAAATTGTAAAAAAATTGCAATTAACCCCTCTTTTAAATGTACTTTCAATTTGATTCAGGAAGATCGAGAAGTGCACGATTCGTCGTCCGAATCTGAGCCCGAAAACATTCGGTTCAATTCGACGCAGCCGCATCTCGTCCGCACGCACTAGCGAATCTACCGGTGAATTTGAAAAACGGCACTGAAAAAATGGAAATAGATGGAAATGAAAAAAAAATATGTTGTGGGGGGTGGGTGGGGAGAATTCAAAATGATTCATATTCTTTATGGAATGGTGTTGTTTAATTCAAATTTGATGTATATAAACATGCTTTAAGATCCTTAGACTTTGTAAATATCATAGAAATGGGTATAAGTTTAATAATAATAATAATAATAAAAAAAAAAAAAAACAAAAACAAAAGTTTTAAAAAAATTATCAATGAAAACACATTGTGTTGTTGAATCTTCTAAATTTTGTACATTATTTTTGCTTATCCAAAAGGAGAACATGTTGCATGTAAATAAAAGAAATAAATCATTTATTTATTAATATTATGGGTGTTTTAAGAAATTTTGTATTTGGTTTATCTAGTTTGTAATTTAATCGATAATATAATATTATAAATGATACAAAATTATTCTGAAAATATTATTGAACCGAAAAGGTTATATTGCATGTTATATAAAATTACAAGCTTATTTCTCAATCCTTTAATTTTTTTTAATACGTTATTTTTAAAATTTTAATTTAAAATTTTGAATTATTAAATATTAAATTTAATTTTTATATTTTATATTTTTAAAATTTATTTTAAATTAAAATATTATTTTTTTGAGTTTTAAATTTATGTTGTTTATTTATAAATTAATTTAATTGCAAATTATATTAAGTTATAATTTAGTAAAAAAATAATCTTAAATACGACAATAAAAATAATTTTGAAATAGACTATACACTTTATTGTTAGTATTACATAATTATATAAAATGAATAAAATATAATAATTTTATATACACTATAATCCGGTTTTATATTACTATATTAAACAAAATGTGATAATACAGTATCAGTAGTAATTTGATTCAGAATATCAGATATATGATACCGTGAACCGAATGCGCCCTATTATAAATCAAGATAAAGTGCTATATAAAAAAAATAAATAGATAAAAATATTTTATAAATAATATTATTTTTTTAGGGATAAAATTCATCTTCTGATTTATCGTAGGTCAGGAATTGGAACCCTAGTTTGAGAATTTGGATTCTCAAGTGATAGATGAGCATACATTGGGTACTAATTATATGCAACATATGTAATTCTACATTTGGTTGATTCAATTTTAATGTTTTTCGGTTTAATTCGTAGACAAATTATTGCTATTTAAAATTAGTTAAAATCGTCTGTTCGAATTTGGTTTCGGATAAATTCGTTTACAACGATTAAACTTGGGCCTAGTTAAGATCCGATTGCACTAGGCCCATTTCAAAGCCCAATTTAATGAAACGGATTTGGGCTTTTAGGGTTTTCCACACCCTCCAAAATAAAACTCATTAAAAAAAAAAAAAAGCAAACTTTTTTATTTCTATTCATAGAAAAAGAGATTATTATTACTACAATTACTACAATATAATGACCAGATCCACTAATAATAATAATTCGTTGGACTCAAACCACGACCTAAAATACTTAAGCTCAGTTATTATTACCAGTGTCCATATTTGTTATATACCCAAACACAACCGCATTGATGTCACAGACTCTTCCGTTTAGGCCTGACATTCTCGACTATTGAAATGTCATAGACTTTTCCGTTTAGACCTGACATCCTCGTCGACCCAAACATACACACAGCTTAAGATCACCAGGCGATGTGAGACTGACTTGTCTTTCTGGCCTTGTCATTCAAACTTCTGACATAGTCCGTCACCTTATCTTTCAGACCCTGTCTGAGTCGAAACTCGTCACACACTTTCGATTGGTGATTGGTTTTGATACCAAATATTAACTCGTTTGGCCCATATCACAGTCCGAAATGCTTATTTAAACTACTTGCAATTACTACAATGCCCATGACTTTAGCCCTACTAAGCCCATTAAGAAAAAAAAATAAAAAAAAATAAAAAAATGAATATTCATTACTAACACTTAATTTAGGATTGGGCGAACTTTTGAGTTATGGCTTCATATGGGATTGTGAACAAGATGCTACATTATCTGCCATAATAAAGTGGATAGGAAAATATTTTTTTAAAATTGAGCGTAATTTTTTGTTGTTTGGTTTGCGATAGGAAGCGGAGGATTCGGGTCGATAGATCCAAACCCGAAGCCCGTTAAGAAGTGTTGGGCTCTCTTTCTCTTAGGCCCTAGCGAGATCGTGTTATTGTAACTAGAAAATAATTTTGTATTCTTTTTTCTAAAATAGTGAACTTTTTTTTCTTACTCGTGATTTTTTTTCTGTAAATTATTTTTTTACGT
This sequence comes from Tillandsia fasciculata, assembly GCA_029168755.2. Classification (NCBI taxonomy): domain Eukaryota; kingdom Viridiplantae; phylum Streptophyta; class Magnoliopsida; order Poales; family Bromeliaceae; genus Tillandsia; species Tillandsia fasciculata. Next base: position 21,858,191 of record CM054941.1, read on the forward strand.
AAATCGATGTGTTCTTCATTTTCTATTGTGTTTCTGTGATTGTTTATTTTGAACAGAAAGAACCCGAATTAGATGAACCCTAATTTTTTAAACTTCATATTTTCATTTCCATTATTAGAAGAGAATTCTATTATCGAATGAAATCTCATCCACATTTTTGTTAGTTGTGATCAATTTTTTTTATCCTAATTTTTAAAATTTTTTATTTTATTTCTATTATTCGAAGAGAATTTTATTATAAAATGAGATCAAAATTTTTTTACCCTAACTTTTAGGATTTTTTTTTTTTTTTTCGTTATTCGAAGAGAATCCTATTATAAAATAAGATATCACCTATATATTTTTGAAATGATTAAATTAGTTTGCTCTAATTTTTAAAATTTTTTATTTTATTTTCGTTATTTGAAAAGAATCCCATTATAAAATAAAATCTCACCCACATATTTGTGGTATAAGAGAGATACCATCAAATTTTTTTTACCCTAATTTTTAGAATTTTTTATTTTATTTCCATTATCTAAAGAGAATCTTATTATTATAAAATAATATCCCACCCATATTTTATTTTTGGTATAAGTGAGATAATATCAAAAAAAAAAAAATTGATCTTTTTATATTTCATTTTTATTATTTGAAAAGATCTTATAATAAAATAAAATCTCATCCATATTTTTGTCGCAAAAAATATATCATAATCAATTCAAAGTAAAATACGCTAATCAAAAATAAAAAAATATATTTAAATATATTTATCTGCCAAAAGAATTAATAAGAAAAAAAAAATATAAACATAAAAACTAAAATCAAAAAAAAAAAATCTATATTTTTAAACAGATGAACAACGCAATATCTAATTCTAAAATTAAGAAAAAATATTAAAAAATAAATTTTTAAAATAAACTTTGCAGATGAAAAAATCTGGATACAGCATCATAAAGATTATCAACATCATTTTTTTTCAAAAAAACCACTAAAAAGGAAATAAAAATTCCATACATAAAAAAAAGCATAATTATTCAAAACAGAAGAGAAGAGATACTCTCTTCATATAATCATCATTCATTCATCATCGGAATCATATTGATCATAATGATCATAATGATCATAATAATCATGATGATCATCAACATCAGTGATATAATCATGATTATGATCATGATCATGATCATCATCATCATTATTATTTGTTACATAATCATTACGATAATCATGATGAGCATGCGGGATCGTATCGTGCTTCTCCTCGTACTTCTCTTCGGCGCTGTACTTGGCCTCGTAGCCGGAGACGCCGTCGCGCACTTTGGCGTTCTCGTAGCAGCGGAAACTCTCGCCGTCGCACTTCACTCCTCTGTTGTAGCGGCAGTAGCTCCCCGTCGACCTATCCTCCCACGCCACGTGGATCCTCTGGTGGGGCCCGGTCACCGTATCCCGGACCCAGGTCGGGATCGGCGACGCATCGGGCGGGATCGGCGACGCATCGGGCTTGGCAACGTAGTGGCTCCCCATCGCCCAATACCCCGTCGCCACGTGGCCCGGGAGCCCACCTCCCGAGGCGGAGCCCGCCGAGGAATCGCCGGGCCAAATCGCCGAGTTATTATTACTATTATTATTATTATTATTGTTCGCCATTGCGTATGTGCTCTATCGCGCTCACACTACCACGGGTTTCGGTATTTATTTATTTATCAACCCGTGCATTAAGATTCGTGCGAGGGACACGTGGCGAGATTTGAGTGCGTGTTTCCAAACTAGAGGTACGAATCCATTCAAAAATTTAAATTTTGAAATTTTATCCTAACACCAGACTTGATGAAGATTCGCGCGGGAAACACGTGGCGAGATTTGAGTGGATGGCTAAAATTAGAGAGGCTAATAAATACAAAATTTGAAATGTTATTCTAACTCCCGCCCTTCTTTCCCAACGCGTTTATTTTCATCTTTCTGAAAAAATCAGTATAATATTGAAGTTACTATTTTACTATTTTCTTCAATTTAAAAATAAATTTAATTTAAATAAATATAATTTTATTTATTATATTAATTCTTTAATTAATCTAATATTTTGATTGATTAATCTAATTATTAAATTATTAAATAATTAAATAATTTATAATTAATTAAATTATTTATTAATAATACTTATTATTGATAATTATTTTATTAATTAATATTTAGAGTTATATAGCAATAGTTAATTAAATAAGTTAAATTATTATTTAATTAATATTTTTATATTAATTAATTAGACATATAAAATATTATTTTTTAAAAAATTTAATTATTCTTATTCTGATCATTATTTCAATCGAACTATTCAAACTTTAATATTTTTTTTGTTTCTGAACATTTTTATCCAAATACAAAATTAGTTTTATTCCTGCCTTATTCTTGAACTAATATTTATTTATAGAATAAGCAGTTCTAATTTATACCCGAACCAAACACAGTCTAAAGGAATCGGTTTCGGTTTCGGGTTCGGTATGAATTATTTTTGTACCTGATCCGAGTCTGAATGGATTTTACAATATTATATTTGAATTTGAATTTTAAAATTTTAGTTTCTAACATAATATATTTTGAAATTTAGGGTGTTCGCGTTCAGATTCAGGTTTCTTTCAAATTCCGTTTTGAATATGTATTTTCAAAACTCGTTGAGTTCTGGTACGATTCGAGTTTGAATTTCGTGTTAAATTGACGGGTTTGAATTTTTGGAAATTAGCTTCAAATCCGACCGATTAACATGTTGGAAAATTATTTCTTATAAATTTTTTTAGAAAAATAATACTTTAAATTGATTTAAATTCGAAATATTCAAATCTATATGTTTGAATGCAAATTATAATTGTACTATCAATAAATAGAAAGTAAGAATTAGATAAAATCTGTGAGTCGAGGCGTGCAGATGCACTATTCTAGAAACAAAATTGTCCCTCCACGTGCGAGGCTACGGCAATCACCTTTAACGATACAACGACCTCTGTCCATCCCGTCAGCATGACTCCCGATGGCGCAGGGCAAATCCGTCGACTTTTAAATATCCAACAAAAGATAAAACTCAATGTAGCAGGTATAGTAAAGTTCAATGTAAAAGCATGTTTAAAGCTCAGTATAAAGTATAGTATTGTACTGTAATTCGGAATTATATTTCAAGACTTAACCAAATACACCCATATATATATGGCTCTCTTGAAATCCACCTCCAGGGTCCAACGACTAGATCTCGGGTTAGCTGACTAGGCACTTCCCAAGACAAAGTTCTTGGGAGCCCAATAAGAAACTTTTCAAGATATAGTTAAGTCGACTAGGTATTTTTCAAGACAAAGCTCTTGGGACAGATAAGACACTTTCCAAGATATGGTTAAGTCAAGCAAAAAAAAAAAAAAAAAAAAAAATCGAATCAAAATCGCCTACGCCACCGCCCCACCCGACCGAGCTGATACTGTGTTATTTTCATTCTTACTTGTACTATCGATAGTATAGGTACCGGACTATATATATAGTGGTCTTCTAGGGTAATCCAAAGAATAAAAGTGATTAAAAAATAAATCAAACGATAAAAATATTAATAGCACCAATTGCTTGGTGCTATCGATAGTATTCCAGCAAGAGTCTCTCTCTCTCTCTCTCTCTCTCTCTCTCTCTCTCTCTCTCTCTCTCTATATATATATATATATATATATATATATATACTATTAATATTACCAAGTCATTGGTGCTATTAAGTTTTTAACCGTTGAATTAAAAGATGTGTGGTTGAGATGATAGTTGGCCCTTTGGATTTAATGGGTGGTTGGGAAAATAGTAAAATCTAACGGATAAAAATAATTAAAAAAATTAATCGAATGGTAGAAAACTTGATAGTACCAAATACTTGTACTATCGATAATATAAGTACCAGATATATATATATATATATATATATATATATATATATATATATATTAGGAGTCCGACTATAATGCTATCGATAGCACCAAACATTTATGGTACTAAGTTCTCTCCCATTAAATTTACTTCTTTAATTATTTGTATTCATTTGATCATACTATTATTTTTAATTATCTTCTAAATTTTAAAAATCTACTTTTCCTCATTGCCGCACATCCCTTTATCCCAGAGTTAAAAATTTAATAACTATTAATTAATAATATAATAATTTAATTTTATATTTTAAAAATTACTATTGATGGTACACGTATCCAGCATCTAGTTAATGAATAAAAAGTTGATATTAAATAATATCTTTTACTATCAAAACATATTATAGCTCTAATGTATATATATATATATATATATATATATATATATATATATATATATATATATATATATAATTTTAGGGAGATGGCGATGACCAATTCTAATTACAAAATGTTTTATTAAAAATCAACCGTCCCTAGTGCAAGTGGCAAAGGGCTTGGTGGTTGATACCCGAGACCCGGGTTCGAAGCCTAGTTGCTTCATATTTCCAGCTAAGTTTATTTAAAAAATAAACAAAGCGGTAGCATGCTACCTTTCTCTCAAAAAAAAAAAAAAAATGTTTTATTAAAAAGATAAATAACTTACAAACAACAATAGTTTAAGTACTACAAGAAGTGTTATTTTCATTCTTACTTCTATATATATATATATATATATATATATATATATATATATATATATATATATATATAACTCAATCAACCTCTTCAATGGTGTCGAGCGCCGGTCGCCACGGCCGCTGCCGCCGCCGCATAATCCTCTCCTCTCCCTGCATCGCCTCCTCCGCCGCCGCTTCGCCCGCGGGGAGCAAACAAAAGCGATCGCCGAGCGCCGCCGGAAATATCCTCACTACTACGCTGCCGCTGTCGCTGCTGCAGCTGCTCCTCCGCTTCTTCTTCTTCTTCTTCTTCTTGGCGATCTTCTTGGCCATGCACGACAGCGCGGTGGCCTCCTCGACGGTGAGGATGGAGTAGAGTAGGTCCGTCGGGAGGAGGAAGTAGAGGCGGCAGGGGGTGAGGGGCTCGTCGGCCGGCAGCGCGGGCACGCGGTGGCCGACGGCGAGGGTCGCCGCGTCGCAGACAAACTGGCCCGGGTGGTCCAGCAGCAGGTCGGCCACGCGCGTGGCGGGGCTGGAGTAGTGCTCGACGACTCCACCGCCACTGCCGCCGCCGCCGCCGCCGGAGGCGTTAGCGTTTGAGTGGACCACTTTGATGGTGTAGGAGGAGGTGGTAGAGTATGGTGTGCATTGTAAGGTGTTTCCCATGAGAAAGAGAAAGAGAGAGAGAGGGTGAGAATGAGAGGAGAGATGGTTGTTTATGTTGCTATTGCTTTGTATATAAATGGGTGGTGTGGGATCTAGAAGATGATGACAAGGGTTATGAGAGAGAGATAAGGATATATATATATATATATATATATATATATATATATATATATATATATATATATATATATATATATATAAAGAGAGATATGATAAAAGATACTTCTTGTTGCTATATATATATATATAGAGAGAGAGAGAGAGAGAGAGTTGCGCTGGAATGCTATTGATAACACCAGTTCAATTTTGCCACCCATTTTGTAGCCCTTGAATCGTATTGATATTCGTGGAAGCTCTTTAATAAAAAAAAAAAAAAAAATTAAAAAAAAAAAATAAAAAATTCTTCTTTTTAATTAAAGAGCTTGCACGAATTTCAATACGATCCAAAGGCTACAAAATGAATGGCAAAGTTGAGCTGGTATTATCAATAGCATTCCAGCCCAACTCATATATATATATATATATAATTTTATCTTAAATTATTTTATTAACTACTCATTTAATCCAATGAGTCCAATATCACCTCAATTATATTTTTTTTCATTCAAAATTTAAAAATTTATAAGTATTAATAATTTAATATTTTAAAAACATTAAAATCCTATTCATAAGGAATATATATATATATATATATATATATATATATATAGAGAGAGAGAGAGAGAGAGAGAGAGAGAGAGAGAGAGAGAGAGAGAGAGAGAGAGCTCGCGCTATGCTTATATGTATTTAAAAGAATGGTGACTTTTTAATGATGTAACTTTTAAAATCATTAAATTTAATCTAAAATATTTATAAAATATAAAAATTAAATTTAATAATTCTTTAATATTATTTATTTGATAATTAAAATAATTTAAAATTAATTATTTTAATGATCGCAGTATAAAATTTTGATAGAAAATTTTTTATACTATATATAAAAAAAATTATATTTTTGATTTAAAATTTTAGTGTCATGTCATTATTTTTTGTGAAATTCTGAGTCATTTCGATTACTGAACAAATAATATCGAAAAATTATAAAATTTATTTTTATGATATTTTAAATATTCTAAATCTAATTTAACAGAACTGATTATCGATTCGAAGGTTTCAATATAAATAATGACTTAATAGTATAAAGATCACTATACTTTCAAAAACACACAAGTCGGACTTTATATATATTTGTATATATTCATCTAGATTTTTTTTTTTTTTGAAAAAAAAAATAGCATGCTATTGATTTTGTTTGCTTTTAAAAAATAAATTTAACTGAAAATATAAAGTAATCCTTTACCACTTACGCTAGGGACAGTCGATCGGCCGATCATCTGAAATATTATTGATAACAAATAAATAATATTTACTATCAACTCTGTAGTGCTTGAATGAATACTATTCCATCTACCTTTAATAAATCTCATGCATTCGAGATATAATTTTCGCTCATACCGATTATATAATTTAGAATATAAAATTTTAATATAAAATAATATATATATATATATATATATATATATATATATATATATATATATATATATATATATATATACACAATGGAAGTGGAAGGTAACTAACTAATACTTTATTAATTAATTGAAAACTCTAAAAGTGCATGTTGACCACATTATCATCTATTGGCCGCTACTTGGATCGACTCTAAATTCTAATCCAAATGTAATTCTAAATTCTAATAACAATCAAATAAAAGATTTAAACTTATCGCTAATTATATTTTGAAATTAAATTTAGGTTATTATTTGAATAAAAAGTTAGTAGTAAATGATATTCTTTTACTTTCAATAGTATTGCAGTTACATTCTACATAAAATATCAAGTACTTGATGGTTGTGAGTTTTTCATCATTAGACATATTCTTTTGACTAATTTTATCTCATAGATTATATTATTTTATCAATACAAAAAAATTAACATTTAAAGATATATTTTTTTTTTTATATTTAACGATGCCAATGTAGTTTAGCGTTATATTTGAAGACGTTGGTTAAAATGTCTGTAAATGAAAAGTCGTTACGCATATATCAACGCTTATGTCAAGCATCCGTAAAATATATTCTGAAGATTTAAAATATCATAATTATTTGAAATCCTGACGCTTTAAAATATTAAAAAATCAAAACTAATAGTAAAATTTGTTATTTAATAAATTAATTTGATACAATTGATGGTTCATATGACGACACTTTTCACGATAAGAAAATTATACTATAACGACACTTTTAAGTACTTCTTAAATCTGAAAAAAATATCACCAGCAAAAGTACTAACACTTATAATTAGTGTCGCTATATGTGCAGTTGCTAAGGTGTATAGCGACACATTATTATAATGTGTCCCAAAAATATGTCCCTATAATCTAATTTTGGATATAGATGAAATATAGATATAACACTGGTACAAAAGTGTCACAAGAATGTATCAATATAACCTAATTTTTTTGTGTGTTTAATTTGAAACGTCAGTTTTTGTTATATTGTAAAGACACTGAGAAAAGCTTTTTCAAAGCATCGTTTAAAAAATGTCCTTATATTAAAAAAAATTTTGTAGTGCACCAACCACCCACTAAATTTTAGAGAGCCACCATTGTTCTAATTCTATAAATCCTCGTCCAAACGTTGAAACCCACCCGCACCAATAGCTTAATACTTTTAAAATTATAGAAGTTCAATTATATATATATATATATATATATATATATATATATATATATATATATATATAGAGAGAGAGAGAGAGAGAGAGAGAGAGAGAGTTCGGTTACTATGCTTGTAAAATTATCAATTCAATTGACTTTTGTAAATTTTTTACCGTTAGATGTATACCATTGACTTATATCATCCCTTAGATAATACTATTCCACCAATTACCCACTAAATTCAAGTGGCTCACTATCATCCTAACCACACACTACAACAAAATTAGGTTATAGGGACACATGTTTGTAACATTTTTTTATAACTATCTCATTTATAATCCATCTATATCCAAAATTATACTATAGGGGCATATTTTTGGGACACATTATATTAATGTGTCGTTATACACCCTAACGACGGCACATATAGTGACACTAATGACAAGTGTCGGTATTTTTTTCAACATCATTTTTTTTAGTATTTAGCAATAGTTAAAAGTATCGTTATAGCATAGTTTTATTGTAGTGACACATTCTTTTATTCAAGAGCACTTTTAAAAATATAGAAGCTTAATTATAGAGAGAGAGACACTACAACAAAATTAAGTTATAGGGACACATGTTTGTGACACTTTTGTATAAGTGTCCTATCTATATTCTATCTATATCCAAAATAGATTATAGGGCTACATTTTTGGGACACATAACAAAAATGTGTCGCTATACACCCTAGCGACGGCACATATAACAACACTTATAATAATTGTCGGTATTTTTATCAGCGACACTTTTTTTAGATTTTAGAAACACTTAAAAATGTCGCTATAACCTAATTTTATTATAGTGTAAACACACATTTTTTTTATTTAAAGTTTTTTTAAAAAAAATAGGAGCTTTTTTTCCATATATATATATATATATATATATATATATATATAGAGTTGTGCTGGAATGCTATTGATAGCACCAGCCCAACTTTGCCACCCATTTTGTAGCCCTTGGATCGCATTGAGATTTTGCAGGCCCTTTAATTAAAAAGAAAATTTTTTACTTTTTACTTTTTCTTTTTACTTTTTTTTTTTCTTTTTTTCATTAAAGAGGCTGCACGAGTCTCAATGCGATCCAATGGCTACAAAAGGATGGCAAAGTTGGGCTGGTGCTATCAATAGCATTCCAGCCCAACTCTATATATATATATATATAGAGAGAGAGAGAGAGAGAGAGAGAGAGAGAGAGAGAGAGAGAGAGAGAGAGAGAGAGAGAGAGAGTGGGATCCACATAGAAGTAGTAGGCAAAGGGTCGCTTTTGGATAGGGGTTGGTTTAGTAAGAGGAGCACATGGGATAGAGGTAGGGGGAGTTGGGGGGTGTTTGGTCATGATGCATGGAAAAGGACAGAGGTAGTAGGAGAGAAATTAAGGAACAAAAACAGTAGTGCATATACATGCATAAATAGATAGAGCAGGGCATGCACCAAGAGAGAGAGAGAGAGAGAGAGAGAGAAACAGAAACAGTTGTGTATACATGCCTAGAGAGAGAAAGTGAAACTGATGATCATGATCATCAGGTACTGCTGCATCAATCAAGGGAGAAGAAGAGTTTGCAACCACTCTTGCTCTCCATTCAGATGTGCTGGCACCAGAATTACACTCCTGATCTTCTATTGATTGCATGGTTGTTGTCACAAAATTTCTAATTTTTTTGTTTTTTTTTCCTTTTTTAAGAGTAAACTTCAAATTGCCCCTTGTGGTTTTGCTCATTTTTATTTTGCCACTTCGTGGTTCAAAATATTTTATTTTACCTTATATAGTTTAGCTCGTTTTTACTTTTCCGCCGTGAGGCTAGAAGGGTTATATTTTGTTTCCTTGTAAATTAGCATATTTTTTATTTTATCATTTTGTTATTTTTTTTAAAATTTTTTTATTTAATTTGTCATTTTACCTTATATTAAATTTTTAGATAAAAAAAAAATTAAGTTCCAAAATAAAGAAGTAAAAGTTTTTAAACCATGGAGTGATAAAGTAAAAATAATCTAAATTACGTAGGGTTACTATAAAAAAAAAATTTAATATAAGCACGCCTTTTAGATGACGTTCGTCTTTAAGTGTATCTATAATATAGTAAATATCTAGGCTTTAAAAAATATCATCATATAAATATTTTATTATATTAAATTAATTTATTAAATAATAAGTTTTTTAATAATTTTAAATTTTCGAACGCTTTAAAGCGTCGGGATTTTAATACATCCTAACGCTTTAAAGTATTTGAATATATTTTACCTACGACGTTTGGTATAAATATCATTATATACGTAATGACTCTTTATTTACCGACGTTTTAATCAATCATTTCAAATACGACGCTAAATTATATTGAGACACTTTTAAATATTATTAAGTATAAAAAAAAAAAACGTCCTTAAATATTAGATTTCTTGCGGTGGGTTAGTGTTATTATTATTAGAACAATATTGATAGATCAACAACTATTTTTTTGATTGTAATTATATGGCTTATTAATCCAAAATTTAATGTTTTCACACTAGCTAGCCAGATCTTTTCATTTGTAATACAAAAATCCAAATTGGTTGTATTTATAAACCCTAGGAGCAAGAGTCAGAGTCCTACAATGGACAAATTATAATTTTACAAATTTTTAATTAATTAGTAGCACTATCATATATATGGCACACTCAGAATGCACCAACTAACTTATAAAAAAAAAATCTGAATATTATAATATTAACACATCAATAATATATAAAGACAATGTATAAACTACTTATAGCAATACTTGAAGGTAAAAATGTATAAGTGGTCAATAAAAAAAAAAATTAAAGGGACAATTTCTAAGGGCCCGTTTGGTTGGGGGATAAAATAGGAATAGGAATAACCCCCTTTATTCCTCAATTCCTGCCAAACAGTGTTACAAAATTACATGAGATAATTTATTTTTTTATCCCTGGCTTAACGGGTTATCCTGGAATAACCCGTTAAGTCTTATTCCTCTCCTCACATGGAATAGGATTTTATTCCTGGGGCAGTGAATGGGCAAAATTATAATTTATTATTTATAATTAAATTATAATATAAAATATAATATAAAATAAAAAATAAAAAATATATAATATAAAATATAATATAAAATATAAATATAAATTATAATATAAATTATAATATAAAATAAAAATTATAATATAAATATAAATTATAATATAAATTATAAATTATAATATAAAATATATAAAATATATAAAATATAATATAAAATATAATTTATTATTTATATTCTTAAAATATAATATAAAATAAAATTTTTTTTTTTTTAACGTAAGATACAATTTATTATTTATAATTAAATTGCTTCAAATTTAATATAATAATTAAATTAATTTTTCTATAAAAAAAGCTAAAGGTAAAGTTGGTATTTTTATAAAAATTCTATCTTCTTTTTCCACTATCTCTAATATTCCATAATTTTAACCAAACACAATTTTAACTATTCCAGATAATACCAACTTTTCAACCAAACGCAATTTAATTTTTATAATCCTAGAATAACAAGCTATTCCAGGTATAAAAAAATTTATACCTTTTAAATTTATCCCCGAACCAAACGGGGTCTAAGTGGTCTAAGTGATGGAGTCTTTATACATTTTCATAATCATCATGATTTATGATCATTATCATCAATACTGCTATTGTTGTTGGTAGGGGTGTCCACGAGCCGAACACGAGCGAGCTAGGGTCGGCTCGTGTACGGCTCGTTTAATAAACGAGCCGAACACGAGCTGGCTCGTTTAAAAATCGAGCTGAAAAATTCGTCTCGTGTTCGGCTCGTTTATTAAACGAGCTGAAAAATATCGAGCTGGCTCCCGAACAATAAGTTTGATTTTCATTCCTACTATTAGGTTTTAACTCGGCTCGTATTCAGCTCGTTTATTAATGAGCCGAACACGAGCTGGCTTGCGAACAATAAGTTTGATTTTCATTCCTACTATTAGGTATAAAGTTAAAAAAAAATAAAAAAAATAAAAATTTTAATCTAATAATTAAAATTCACAAAAAGTTGATGGTTTAAAATCTAAATAGTAATATATATATATATATTATATATATATATATATATATATATATATATATATATATATATTCGAGCTGTATATATATATATATATTCGAGCTGTTATCGAGCCGAACACGAACGAGCTAATCCCAGGTTGTATTTGGCTCGTTTATTAAACGAGCTGAAAAATTCGGCTCGTGTTCGGCTCGTTTACTAAACGAGCGATTCGATCTCGAGCTCATTTCGAGCCGAACACGAACTGGCTCGCGAACAGCTAGCTGGATTGCCACCCCTAGTTGTTGCTGCTGTTTTTTATTTGTTTTTACAATTCATCCTTCCTAATTTTTCTAGTTAATTGCTGAATATAAAATATATAAATATTATTTAATAATAATTTAAAATTTTAAAAAATAATAATTAATATTTTATATTATTTAGTATGATATTAGACTAAAAGATTTTAAATTTGAGTTTTCTCTGACTTGTAATAATATTTATTTTTTTTATTTAATTAAGTCCATAATTTACATCTATTAAAAAATTCAAATTCAGAAGTGACGGAAACACTGAAATATCATTTAGCGTCGTTAAATATTAAAAAAAATATTTTTAAATATTAATTTTTTTATAGTGAATGTTGAATATAAAATATATAAATAATGCTAACAGCTTAAACTTTTATTGTTTCGTATTATTTAGCATTACCTGCATTATTGGAATCACAAAATTAAATAAAGTCCTTTCCAATTTGGCTCATGACATGTAATAAGATATAATATTTGATAAAAATATTATGTGAACAGAAATATTTTAAAAATGCTACACTAAAATCTTTTAAACTTTTCTCTACAAATAAAATTTTGAAGTAGGAATTTTTCTTTTGGAGCCCAGAATTTAATTTCAACTCTCTACATATATACCATCTATAACAGAAGTGGCAATATTTTGTTTTTAATTTTCTTTTGTTTTAATTTTGTCAAACATTTTAGCTTCTGCATATCATGTAGGCTACATTTGGTTCGGGGATAAAAAAAATTTAGTTATACCGGGAATAGGTATAAGTTATGGTATTAGCAGGAATTAGTGTAAATTTCTGTTTGGTTGGGTTTAAGAGTTATACCGGGTATAAAGAAATTGTGTTTGGTAAGTTAAAAAGGAATAAGAAGAATAAAGGGACTAAAATTTTAATTTATGATTAAAATTTTATTGATATGATTTTAAATATTTAATTTAAAATATTTATTAAAAAAATTATTAAAATTTATATTTTACTTATATATAAAAAAATTTATTAAAAAAATTTATCATATAATTTATTAAAATTATATGATAAATTTATTAAAAATTAAGGTTAAAAATTTTAAAAGCTATAAAATTTAAAATTTAAACTTTAAAAATTTATAAATGTTAACAATTTTAATTTTAATTTTAATTGTCTTAAATAATTAGTTAATTATCTAAATACTTAAATAATTAGTTAATAAAATAATTAAATTAATTAAAATATTGGATTAATTAAAATTATATTAATTTAATTAAGCTTATTCTTAAATGGGAACAAGCCTTGTTCCAGGAAAAGACTGGAATAGTAATTCCAGTCTTATACCAGCCTATTCCAGAAAGACGAGAACAGCTGTTCCAATTCCTATTTAATTGCGTTTGGGTATAACTATGGAGGATAAGCTCTTATCCCCCCTAGTTCTCGTTACCAAACGAGGCCGTAGAGAATATAATAAGGTTAAGGTCATCCTAGGCTATAATGTGTAGTTAAAAAGGTACATAATTGTTGGGCTCCGAAAGTCAACGGTGTAAACTTTGACCGTTGACCTGATTCGGTCTACGATCGGTTTCGGAGGATGACCCCATGAGATGAACGCGTCGCGTGCCAAACGATTAGATCAATGAGGAATGCGCTTGATCGGATTCTTCTCACTCAAACCCCGAGCGAGTTTTGACTTGGGATAGCCGAAAGAGCAGGGAAACACGAAATGCTTAATAAAATATATTCGGCCAAAATAGTTGAATGTCTTTGTATTGCTCAAAATGAACGGGTTACAAAATTCGGTTACAGTTAGAACTACTCCCAGAAAATGAACGGGTTTCAGAGGATGACCCCATGAGATGAACGCGTCGCGTGCCAAACGATTAGATCAATGAGGAATCCGCTTGATTGGATTCTTCTAACTCAAACCCCGAGCGAGTTTTGACTTGGGATAGCCGAAAGAGCAGGAAAACACGAAATGCTTAATAAAATATATTCGGCCAAAATAGTTGAATGTCTTTGTATTGCTCAAAATGAACGGGTTACAAAATTCGGTTACGGTTAGAACTACTCCTAGAAAAGTTGTAAGGAAAGCTGTAAAGGGATGTAAAAAAAGCTATAAACTTGATATAGAAAAGCGGTAGGTCGAGTTTAGAAAGCAACATATAAAGGTACTGAAGATATTGAAAAGCTAATGTGGTTTCTGCGTTACGCGATTGTAGGACCTCTTCTAAGTCAAGAATTTATTTATTTATACGCGCCTGGATCCTTCTTAGGGCTTATCGTCGTTTTGAAAAACGGCGTCCTCTTCGGCTACTTTTCTTCTTATAATTTCTCCCTTCGAGACGGTAGTGCCGTTTTTCCATCCTTATTCGTTTCGAAAATTGCGTGTCGTTATGAATTTTGGCGTGTTCTCGGTAATCGCTGGTGCATGGTGTTATTTACCAAATTTACGTCGATTGTGAGATTCGGGTCTTGTGATTTTGTACTATCCGTTTTTGGAGATATTTCTTATAAGCTCGGTCTGTATTTATACTTGACTCAGAGAGCCGAAAACCGTCTTCTTATTTGAGAATTTGAGATCATTCTGCTGGTATAACCGATGACCCGCAACCTATTTGTGTAATCGATCCGACTCTGATCTAAATATCTTTCATATGCTTGTGATCGGTTGACTTGTTTGACTAGCCTTCGTGCCACATGTTGCCTCCTAATTGGGCTTCCCCGCCTCGATCATATTGACCATGTCTTTTGCCATGTGACAATTTTTCTGATTTCAACAATAATTTATTTAACTATAAACTATTTTAAACATGCAAATTAATTTTTCAAAATTTTAATTTTAATATCTAACCTTTCAACTTATTTGATTTGAATCAATCAACAATACTTTGACTTCAAAATTTAAATGTGCCGTTTATTTTTACAAGTTTAGTTAGCTTATATATTCTATATAATTATCACAATTAAAAAGTTTATTAAAATAAATAATCATCTTAAATTTTAATGTCAAAATATTATTAATTGGTTTAAATAAAATAAATTAAAAGATTGAATAGTAAAATCAAAATCTTGAAAGATTGGATAGCCAATTTAAAATGGTTCATAGTTCAGATAAGTTCTATATATTTTTATCTAAATAATTTAAATGGTGCATTTAAATTTTGAAAATAAAATACTGCTAACTGACTCAAATCGAACAAATTAAAATTTTAAAAAATTTAGTAGCCGACTCAAAAGGTCTAAAATGAATATCAGTTATATTTGATTTTAACTATTATTTATTACTCGAAATACTATGACAACCAACAAATTTACTGACCCTGCAGCCTGAGCAATTCCTCAATAAATATAATTACTTGTGTATTAATAATTTTATCACAATAACTTTTCATGTTGTGTTTATATATATATATATATATATATATATATAGAGAGAGAGAGAGAGAGAGAGAGAGAGAGAGAGAGAGAGAGAGAGAGAGAGAGTGTGTTAGACTGGAATACAATCGATAGCACCAAGCTAATTGCGTTATCAAGTTTTTAGCCTTTCGATTAAAATATGTGTGGTTAAGATAATAGTGGTCTCCTAGGGTTTACTAGGTGGTTGGTTGAATAGTAAAAATCTTAGCTGACCACTATAATCCCAACTGCATATCTTTTCATCCAACGGCTGAAAACTTGATAGCACAAATTGTTTGGTGCTATCGATAGTATTCTAACCAGACTCTCTCTCTCTCTCTCTCTCTCTCTCTCTCTCTCTCTATATATATATATATATATATATATATATATATATATATATATATATAAGTCCGGCTACTATGCTATCGATAGCATATATATATATTCTATATGCTATCAAGTTTTCTACCCTTAGATCAACCCTTTTGATCATTTTCACCCATTAAATTTTACTATTTTTCCAACCACCCATTAAACCCAAGGGGCCCATTATCATCTCAACCACACATTTTTAATCTAACGATTAAAACTTAATAGCACCAATAACTTGGTGCTATTAATAGCATTCCAGCCTAGTTCTCTCTCTCTCTCTCTCTCTCTCTCTCTCTCTCTCTCTCTATATATATATATATATATATATATATATATTAGAAAACTATCGATAACACCAAATTATTTGTGCTACTAATTTTTCAACCTTTAGATTAAAGGATGTGCGATTAGGATGATAGTGGTCCTCTAGATTATTACTCGATGGTTGGTTGAATAGTAAAAATATTAGGGGATCATTTTCCAGCCGAACTATATATATATATATATATATATATATATATATATAGAGAGAGAGAGAGAGAGAGAGAGAGAGAGAGAGTTCAGGTACTATAGTCTTATAAGTATAATTGAGTTTGTACTCATCAATTATTTTCAATAATAGAATATTCAAATCGACGATCTATACGGTTAAACATAATTTAGAGTATTTAATTTTTTTAAAATTAAATTTTATAAATTTTCGATATTATTTACCTTATGATTAAAAGATCTTAAAATTGAAGATTTTTAACGGCAGATATAAGATGCTTGTTAATTTAACGGTGTAAAAGAATCTGAATAAATTAAATTTTTGATAGAAAATTTTATTCACTATCTAAATAGATATTCATAACTCCGATTTTAAATTGAAAAATATGATACTCTATTTTTAGGAGGATGTTCGATTTTCACCGTTCATTTTATGCTCACTTGATGAATTTTATTATAATTTCTAAAAAAGTATAAAATTTAGTTTTAAGAAGTTTAAAATGCTCTAAATTATATTTAAATATATGAATCGTCATTCCAAAAGTTCCATCATCAAAAATAATTTATGAGAACAAAAAAATTTATACTCATAAGAATATAGTAGTCCTACTCTCTCTCTCTCTCTCTCTCTCTATATATATATATATATATAGTATAGCTAATATGCTTTTAAAAGCACAAGCACATTCACTCTTGTAAATTTTTTATCATTGGATTTGTATTGATCTTTCTCTTTTTAGTTGACTTTACAAAAACATAAATCCCAATATAAATTCAATGGTAAAAAATTCACAAGTATGAATGTCCTTGTGCTTTTAAAAGCATATAAGCTCTACTCTCTCTCTCTCTATATATATATTGGCTATTATACTTTTAAAAGTTGCAAGCACCAATGACTTTTGTAGTTTTAAAAGTATAGGAGCTCAATTATATATATATATATATAATAATATATATATATATATATATATATAGTAGAGCTTATATCATTTCGAAATTACAACCCCAACTATACTTGTAAATTTTTTATCATTAAATTATATTGAGATTTGTGCTATTGTAAAGTCAAATAAAAAAAGAAAAAAAAAAAATACAATAGTACAAATCTCAATATAAATTTAATGATAAAACATTTAAAATATAACTGGGCTTGTACTTTTGAAAATATATAAACTCTATTTTATATATATATATATATATATATATATATATATATATATATATATATATATAGAGAGAGAGAGAGAGAGAGAGAGAGAGAGAGAGAGAGAGAGAGAGAGAGAGAGAGAACTAGCACTAAGTCACATGGTTTTACTAATTTTTTAGCCTTTAAATTAAGGAATGTACGGTTAGGATAATAGTGATATTTTAGGATTTAGTGGGTGGTTGGTTGAATAATAAAAATTCTAGAAGATCACTTTAATTTTAATCGCACATTTTTTCATCTAAAAACTAAAAATTTGATAGCACCAATTGCTTGATACTATCGATAATATACTAGCCGATATATATATATATATATATATATATATATATATATATATATAGTTTTAATTTGGTAGGTGAGCAATATGATTTCATCACCTTAATTCTTTGAGATGTAATATATTAAGAAGGCTCACAACAAATGGTATTTTTGGCCAGTTATCAACAAGGATGAAGCTACGTAGAGACCCATAGTAACCATGATCCTCTTAATATTTTTAAAAGAATTAATTGCATATATGTCCCTCCAAATATGTCAAATTATAAATATATCATTGTAAAATTCAACTTTTCATATTTATTCCTTCAAAAATCCACCGTTATTCAAATATGCCCCTACCGTCCATCTCTGTGTCACGCCCCGAGTTTAAAAATCAGGTCTGAAATTTTTTTTTTTTTTTTTTTGATTAAATCAGAGTTACAAAACAGGCGTGACAGACCGCCACACATATAGGAAACTCTCTATTCCGCGAACAGAGACTCCCCTATATATGCACGGCTAGGCTGGTAATCAGCAACAGATAACTTGGTACAACTACTAATCTAGTCAGCAGGAATAATTTAAAATCAGTTATTACATCAATATTCTAAATGTTTAAATCAAATAGGACTGGAATAATATGCGGGAAATAAAATCTGCATAAGTCATCAAGCTCAATATCTACAATCATGGGGACAGCTCTATCGTGACAGGCTCACTGGATCGTCCCGCTATCTCCCCACCCGACGGACCTGAAAAACAGTCACCCGAGGGTGTGAGACACACCGGAGTGTATCCCAGTGGGCACGACGAGCCGAGGATCAGCTAATCGTACCTACTGGGTACTAAAATCTGCGGATAGTAAAGATCAATAGGAAAAGCTGGAATGTATAGATGTCTTCTAATAATCAGAGTAAGACTGCCAGTAAGTATGCTGAACAATCAGGGTATATCAGAGATAATCTATCATGAAAACTGTAGAGCATGCATGTCGGAAATCAAAAGTCAACTACAAGGATCATGTATAAAGAACTACAAATGATACATGCATGTCTACAGATAATAGTGCTGGAAACAACTGAACAACAGTACGAGTAAGAGTAATGCGTCAAAGGTAGAAAACCAAATATCCAATCATGTGCCAATATTGGTCTCAGAGAACCTCAGGCAATGCCACTGTTCGGCACCTTTTCGGCTGACATAACCTTGTCGAGGGCTCACGGGTCTATCATCAGACCACTTTACCGGTAAAGAACAATCTCCACGGGGAGCTACCCCGGCCATGTTCGTGAAGTACAGCAGTGCATGGCAAGTCATAATGATCAATCTGATGGTCAAGTGACCGAGTAGTCGGCACACGCCGAAATCCCAACAGGGAATCATCTGTCTGTATCTATCCATCGGAGTCAATCAATCATGCATATCATATAGTATCTATCAATCAGAATCAATCAAGATGCATATCGAATAGTATCTATCAATCAGGGTCAATCAATCATGCATATCAACGTATATCAAGAAATATCTCAGTGACGGTAATCAATAGGTGTCATCTAATCATGCAAATCCGTATATCAATCAATCAGGATCAGTCAGGAATAATCCGGGATCATATAGATAATAGTCGGCTGATCGTGAATAACCAATCATAGGTCTGATCAGTAAATGTCAATCAAAGGGTCATGCTATGTCAAACAAGATCAATATAAGTCAGGCTAAATCATATAGGTAAAATCAGCATATGTCAAGGAGTATCGGTATATGTCAAGGAGTATCGATATATGTCAAGGAATATCAGTACATGTCAAGAAATATCAGTATATGTCAAGAATATCAGTATATGTCAAGAAATATCAGTGTATGTCAAGAAATATCAGTGTATGTCAAGATCGGTTATATATGTGTGTAATCAGCAGGGTAAGTCAATAACAGGGGTCCGACTGGACTAAAGCAACCAGAGGGCCAAAAAGCTGAGGCCCGGTTCGAAGATAACCCACCTGTCAAAACGCAGGCGAAAAGACCGGATCTGCAACTAACTCGAAGATCTACTGGAACACCTGAATCAGATATATTGTTCAGAATTTAATTGACCCCTTTTAACTTAACCTTTTCTAGAATTCACATTTTAAGGCCGTTTTGAGCACTGTTTTTGCTCGTTCTTTCAACTGGAATTTAATTTTGACGAACCGTCACTTCCAGCAGGTGACACTTGTCTTGCTGAACACCGTGCTCACCAATTTGTGGCAGCACGGAACCCGAGGCAAACTTCGGGCCATAAAATTCCTTTCTAACATAGCCAAAATGCATTTTTATTTCTCCGGGACTTCAAACACCAAATCTGACGCGAGCACCGCATCCAGTGACCCCAAATTAGCCTAGGGCACACTGTCGCGGCTTCGCAAACAGCCCGGAGCATTGTTTTATTTAAACATTACTCCTAAAGGTAAATTTATCTACAACTTTTAATCTGTTCCTCTTCTGATTAAACTTTATATATAAAAGTGTCTCTAAATAGTGCAAGGATCACAGAGCTCACCCTAGTTGCAGCCCAGATCTGCTGGATCAAGAAGATCCAGCACCCTTGCTCTCTAACAATGTATACAATGCTCCAACACAATTCCACACAGAACTGATTTGATCTGAAGTGAGCATCAAGCTCAGGGAATGATTTGGAGAAACTTTAATTTTCATACCTAAGCCAAATTCCATCTTTTTCTTCTCTGGGACATTTAATCAAACACATGGCATGCACCAACTATATACCTTTACATACAACATTTCCAAGCTTAGTTCTCTGCAAATACTGAACCAGAGGGCATACAACTTGGATGGAACTATTCCTTGGAGGTGCAGGAACATTCCCATCATTTTGGTTTCGACCCAACACCCTCGGGTTGGCCGGAGCTCGGGGAGAAGATGGTGACCCCTTGCTTTGAAATTCGTGATAACTCATCCAGAGGTTCTGGGACCCAACCAAAAGCACCAACAGGTGCTAAATACCTCGGGGAAACTTCCTGTATCTATGGCCGGCAACAAACACGGCGGCGGCATGGCGGAGCCAAGAGCTCGGTTTGGAGCCCTCACCAACAATGGCAACTTTGCAATTGTTGATTTTAAGGTGCAAGGGACAGCACTACAAGCTTTCTAGCAAGCTTTTGAGAAGCTCTGGCCATGTCCCCGTCGTCGGAGATCGCCGGACGGCCGGCCGCCATTAACGGCCTCAAGCTCGGGTCAACCATGGCACCCGAGCTTTCGGTGTGCATGGTCGCCATGCAATAGCATGGATGGACACCCCTGGTTCCCGTGAACATTTCTGGGCATGCGGCCGACGGCGGAGAGGCTCGCCGGCGCCGGAGCACCAAGCTCGGCCGAAGTGCAAGTTTCCACAAAGTTAGGGCATCAAATTTCTCCCAATTTACTCAACTATATACTACAAAACTTTGCAGATATATTGTACATGTTCTACAGTCCATACACGCCAATTATTAGCCTTGTTGGTGCATTATTTACAGAGATCGGCCGCGGCGGAGCCATTATTAGGGTTCCGGCCAACCCACGTCCCCGCCGGCCATGCACTGTGCATGGGGGCTCGGGGCTTGGCCGGGATGATGCTCAGGACCTAAGGGTCCACTGTTTATGGTCCTTGTCTCCTACAACTAAAGGTTTGGAAAACCTTACCTTGGCCGAGCTCGGGGAAGAAGGAGGAAGCCGGTTTCTTGCACCTCCCACCTCGCGCGACTTCGGCCCACACCAGCAAGGTCCAGAAGCACTAGAGAACTCTTCAGGAACCTCCAAAACCAATCTAGATGCATTGGTTCCAACCTCTTTCTTCCTCTCTCTCTCTATCTCTCTCTCGGGTTGGCCTCAAATGGAGATGGTTCCTCAGCCAATTCCGCACCAGAGCTATAAAGGATGCTCCTGGGAGTTACAAGAACTCAAGAGTCACCTCGTGTAACTCTCACACGAGTAGCCCAAAAGCCAAGTGGACTTAAAGCATTAATCCCTTTACAAAATGCCTTTGGGTTCGGTTCACACTTAACCCTAGCATCCGAGGCTTAATCTGGGGTTGCAAAATGCACCCAGCACCTTGTGGTTACAAGCCCTTAGAGTTAAACACATAAAATATTATCTTTTTATTACAAATTAGTCCATTTTAGGTGCTTTTCACGCATCTCGAGGCAATCCGCTCATCAAAATGCAAACGGACTTCGCCACGACGTCCGGCTCGTCGAGACCTGTCAAGTGGCGTATTTACTTGGTTTGTTTGACGCCCAGATAAAAAAGTCGTTCCATCTTGTTTGACTGTATACAGTGCGTGGCACGCACTTCGATGCACCCAGGTCGCCAAACACGAAATCCGTCAGCGCCATTGCGCTCAGAACGTCGAAATTAGCTAGGTTCCATTACTCATACCCCCATGTTATAATTTAAACCAGTGGTTCGGCCATTAGCGTTCTAAGGGGATTTAAAATATAGTGTTTACTATTCACTTGTACCCGCGACTTAAGTCGCGGGTCCCGCCGGCTTCAACGCCGATTTCTGGGAGATCCGACCGTCGGATTCGAACATGTTTAATATGGTTTTCGCTCAGTTCGATGAGACGGTCGCGTTTGTGGTTTCGGATCTTCGAGATCAGGCTCGGATTGAAAGGCGATATTTCTGGCCCAATTTCTGTGCAAATTACACTGCAGAAAAGGGCACCTTAGCTATTCGTGCATTTCATGATCCCAATTCAACTGGACTTCAATCATTTTCATTTATTTATTTATTTTCAAAATTCAAGTTCTTACACTCTGTTAGAAAAGTTGATTTAACCCTAGGTTAAATGCTTAACCTTGGTTAGATTAACAAATGAATTTACATATTTACCCTTTTCATATTATACTTTTGGAGGGATATATTTGTAACAAGTATAATGGTATTATTTTTGGAAGGATATATTTGTAAAGGGGAAAAAAAATAATTTCACATCAAATCTGTTAAAAAATAAACGGATTCCAAACGGGGATTAACCAGAGGGGCATATTTGAAGAACTTTGGATTTTTGAAGGGATAAATATGAAAAGTTGAATTTTACAGGGATATATTTGCAATTCGATATATTTGGAGTGACATGTATGCAATTAACCCTTTTTAAAATTATATAACACTCTATTATTAAGTTATTAAAAAAATAAAAATAGTATAAATTTTAGGGGCCAAAATAATTTTTTTTAAAAAAAATAATATTATCTTGTGGGTCACGAAATATAAATTTAATTGACTCAAACGTATCGTAATACTTGATTTGAAAATTATGAAAAATCTTAATACTTAATTTTTTTAATATATCGTAATACTTGATTTGCAAATTATACTAAATTTTAATACTTTATTTTCTAAAATAATTTTTTTATAAATATCTAAAATATTATTATTTTAATAGTAAAGATAACTATATTTTATTTTTTTTAAAAAAAATATATATTAAAACTCGAAAACTAATAAATAAAAAAATTACTTATATATTTATTTTTATTAATAATTTTTAAAAATTAATATATTTTGTATAATATATTTTTGATCTCTCTAAAGTTAAAATTCTGATTCCGTCCCTGGTTATCAATATGCTGATTCTAGCTTGCATGCATTCTACATAAATATTATTGACTCAAAATTGTCCTTAGCCCAAAAGTCTTCTTCATACTTCAAAATGGGGTAGGATACTGAGCTTTGTTAGGTAGTACCATTAATGATATAATAATATCATACTTTTTTTCTATTATTATTATTTTATTTATTTATGCATTATTAAAGATTAGAAGTATCATAAGACATAAGATGTATAGTACGCTGATATATAGGAGAGATAATGGAGAAAATTAAACAACGTATATAAATTTATGTTCGGAATTTAATTTGGAATCTATTACAATTGGAAAAGCTAAGAACTAGAACTGATCATTACTATTTTATCTAAAAAATTAATTAGATTGATAAAAAATAATAATATATACTCTTGCAGGTATTGGAATTATGAAATTATATATACTATTTTGAGGTGGATCAATGGTTATTTTGAATAATAATTTGCATTGCTTATTTTGAGGTGGATCTTAGCTAGAGTTTTTGTAGTACCTGAAAAAATCAAATTTGAATTTGAAGAATTCAAATAAAAATGTGAATGAGAAAATGCAAAGTTAAATCTAGATAGTCGTTTACCGGTGTGCAAATTGCACAATTTTCGAAGCACTATTTCTGCCTTTCAGATCCGAGTCTAATCTTGAAAATTTGAAATCACCAGTGCGACCATCTCGTCGAATCGATCGAAAATGGTATAGAAAGATTTTCGATTCGGCGGTCAAATCGTCCAGAAATCAGTGAAGAAGCTAGTGGGGCCTACGACTTAAGTCGTGAATAGTAACCCTCAGGTTTAATTCCCCGTCGGGGGAACGTTGGCCGATTCACTGTCTGGAGTCCGAAACTAACAATCCAGGTAGTCAATTTCAATGGCATCGACGTTCTGAGCGCAGTGGCGCTGACGAAATTTGTGTTTGACGAGCCTAAAGTAACGTATCGCGTGTCAAACTGTATAATTTACCGTATAAGATGAATTTTAGAATTTTCAAAGCTCAAATTCAGCAAAGCAAAATCGCTACTCAATAGGTTTCGTCGAGCCGAACGTTGTGTCCGTTTTTTTATTTGACCACTGTACTACCTCGAAATGCATGAAATACAGTAAAAATTACTGTATTTTTGGTGTAAACTCAATATTTTATGCACCAGGTTTAGGGAAACTTGGTGTAGAAGGTCTTTTATGCAAGCTGGATCTACATTAGGGGTCTTAGTGCAAGGGGTGATGTGTTGAAGGTGTAAAATGCAAATAAACCACTCTAAATAGCACTATACAGTTCACTTCTCTAGTGTAGAGTGTTAGGGGCAGTTGTAACTGCTTGTCCAGGACCCCCACTACCCTCTGCCACGAACTCCATGCCCCGGAATTGCTCTCTTCATTGGGTGTTGCTTGGAGAAGGTGGAAACACCATTTACTTGCATTGATGTTGAATTGTGGAATCCAGAGTTCTTGGTTGCACCCAGACAGTTGTGAAGAGTTCCTAAGTCTTCTCTGCTCTCTCCCCGAGCCCAGCATCACAGGCTGCCGCGCCTGGTCACCAGAAAAGCAAGATATTTCAAGAAAATTCTTGATCTCGGAGTGTGGTTGTAGTGGCCCTGGTCCCCATGCAGCGTTCTTCCGATGAATCCACAGTTTGAACACCTATTGTTGGTGTATCTGGCCCATGGGGCATCAAGGGGATGCCACAGATGGACCCTGTGTGTTACCACTTGCTGTGTTGGCTTTCGGATGGGTTTGCCGAAATTTTGAAAAAGAATTAGGCCAAACGGAGGTTGGATTTGGATTCAGCGCGAAAAAACGCTTGAAAACGGCTATTTGCTTGTTAAATTCTGAGTCCAGAAGCCCAAAAACGGACTCCCGGAAGTTTTACTGAAATTCTAGTGCATGGGGGAGCCGTGGACCGGCGGGGGTGCCACGTGGCAGCCCCTGATTGGCCGACGCATGCGGTTGGTCCACGGAGCGCCAGGGGTGAGGCCGGGGTGCACGGCTGGAGGCGTGGACCGGCGGGAATCCACGTGGCAGCGCCGGATTGGGCGGCCCACGTGCGCTCGGTCCACGGGAGCGCGCGGGAGGGTCGTGGACCGGGGCGCGCCACGTGGCAGCCCCGGATTGGCGGGTCAACGGGCGCGCGGTCCACGCAGCGCGCGGGAGCAGGCGTCGGGGCAGGTGCCGTACAGCAGGGGGGCAGGCGGGGCAGTTGGGAGCGCCACGTGGCGCCCGCTGATTCGCGGGTGCCAACCACCGCGCTGACCGCGGGCGGGGCACGTGGCGTTTCCCCGCGGGGCTTGCACGGCTGCCGCCTGTTTGGCGGACACGTGGCAGGCCCCGAGGCGGGTCGGACGGCGGCGCGCGGGTTGGATGGATCCCGTGAGCGAGCGGGATGGGCCGGACCGCACTGTGCGCGCCCGAATCTGAGCGGGCCGGGCCGCACTGTGCGCGCCCGAAATCCCTTCGGGCCAGACCGGGCGCCCGAAAGTGGGGACAAATCCGGTATTTCCGAATTTGTTCCCCACTGCCTATAATAGCAACCCGAGCCGCATTTTTTCGGGTTTTTCTCCCTTTCTAAGCTCCATCTGCCCAAGGTGTCTTCTAGTGAATTGTTCATCTTCGAGTGCTTGATCAACCTGCAGAGTTTGGAGATTTTTTGGAGCACGCATCCCGAGGTTCCAGATTTTACGGCGCGGAGCGACGTTTCATTCTCGGTGTTCCTCTTCGTCGCAGTTCAGTGTAAAGGCTTCCCTGGGCTACTCCGACACTGGTTTTTGGTGATTCTTGCGCCGACACACTCCTAACAGGTAGGGCTTCATCTTTCATATTGATCGCGCATTTCGGTTTTGAGTCGTTGGCACGGATCCCGAGGTTCTTTCTTGACCCTTTTTCTGTGTGGATTATGGGACAGCATTGGAGTGTTTTAGCGATATATTCGCGCATGAGCGTCAGACGGAAACGTGCTTGTACAACTTTTTCATCTACAGATCACAAGGAATGCGCTCGTATTTTTCTTGGATTTTTTCGAGATTTTATCAGAGGTGAAAATCCCTGTTCTTCTGTGTACAGTGCTACAGTTTTTTGACGCAGGAATTATTTGAGTACACCAGATTGCCGAATTTATATCTTGACTTACCGAACTCGGTTTTGGACGTGCAGGTATCCGTTTCGAAGGTATCGACGCGAGAATCGCTGTGATATTTTTATTGGAATTTTCTGGGCACTTTCAGCAGGTGAAAATTTCACAGAAAGGGGACTGTTCTTCGCAGATTTTGTATGTTTGGGATTTTGTGGAATTAAGTGTAATTTTTGGAATGTATTTTGTACCCAGGATATTTTGAGCACTGTTTTGGTACTGTGGGCTTGGTGGATGCTGATATAGCTGTATCTGGGTATTCTCAGCTGTACGACCCCGGACAGTTAGCGCGTTCAGGTGGGTGACCTTGCTTTCAAAATCTATGGACTGCGTGCTAATTCTATGTTAGTAGGATTATGCATGTTAGAAGTTGGACTTATTGGCATGTGTAAACTGTATGTTAGTACTCCTGTGTATTAGTAGCTGAATTTTGTGATCTTATTGTGATTCCTACTGCATTTTGATTATTTAAATCTTGAAACTTGACCTAGCACCCCTGTCATATGTATTATGTTCAGCCAGACTGTAGAAAACTTCAACTTGGGCTAGGTTTCTTTATTGCTTTAAACATTCCCACATCACTTATTATTTCTAGACTTAGCTTTTCTCGCCCGGGTTGCGGGCTGGGAGGTCGGGTGGTTGTGGGATGCTTTTGCACTCGTGTCTGGGGACCGAGTGGTGTTGACAGCAGTCTTGTCACGCCCCGGGGTCAGAACTGTACCCCGGGCTCGCCAACAGATCCGCCGCCCCTACAGGAAGCCCTATAGAGACGTAGCGTCTAACCTGCAAAAATAGATCAACTATACTAACAGATATCAGAGCTGTAAAGAAACTATCGATAGAAGGAAAAAGAACAGTCTCTCACATATAATACATACCAACCTCACCAGAATACAGGAGTCTCTCAAAAGAAAGAAAAAGAGTACAACTCGATCCCTCACTACATGATCTCTCAAACCAAAAGACACAACCAAAAAGTACATCGGGTACCTCTACCTCTCGCTGCTGCTGAAAGGGAAAAGGATCTACCTCGCGATTCCCTTACCTCGGTCTGAAGGAGCTGGATCAGCAACGGGCACCGCAGGAATTGGAGCAGAAGTCCCTGGGGAAAAGACACCACAACGGGTGTGAGAACTACCTCCCACAGTAGTTCTCAGTGGGTGCCGCCAACAAGCCCGACGGCCTGCCCACTAAGTCTACAAGAGGCATAAAGTAACAAAAGAAAATGCATAATAGAAAAGCTGGAAAGTAAAACATCTACTGCTACTATGCCTCTATCTAAATGCTCAAGGAAAAAGGACCAAAGATCGATATGTCTCTACTGATACTCGACTCAAATTACCCAATCCAAACTGTCTGCCAAAACGGTCCAGTCAACCTGCGCCTACCTACTGCTGTAGGTATGTCCGTAGCTGCCAAAACTGGCTCAGCCAGAGGGACGATATCCATGACTGCCAAAACTGGCTCAGCCAGAGGGACACCAACATCGACAAGCCGCAATAGAAGTAGCAAGCCCAACTCCGGAGTGGCACTCGTGGGTAGCGACCCCACCGAGCAAAGTATCCGCGCATCTCTGTCGATCTCAAATATGGCTCTTGCAGGCTATGATCCAATCACTGTCTCACTCACTAACTAAGAATCCGCGCTGTCACTATGAACAACTCCCAAAGATCCCAGATCCAACATGTCACTATTTCAATGATATACAATCTACAGACTGCTACCAACTCTACTCGGTCCCCAGACGCGAGTACAATGCATCCACAGCTACTAGACCTCCCATCCCACGACTCAGGAAAAAACTACTATGTCCAGAGTGACAAGGGTAACAAGCAAAGTGGGAGACCTAGAACAATGCATAAATCTAACTGTAGTCGTCTGATATACAATGCATAATAGATGTGCTAAGACAAGTTCTCAGACTAAATGGTTCTTATATTGCAAGTGTTCCAATAAGATCATCATATTAGCAATTATCAATTGTGGGTACTAACATACAGTTTGCACAGATTAATTAGCTCAATTACTATCATGCATGCTTTTATAGTTGCAGAATTAGAGTGCAGTCCATAGATATTGAAAGCAGGATCACCCACCTGAACACGCTAACTGTCCGGGACGGTACAGATAAAAAGCCCAGAATCTGATAAAACTCCGAATCCACTATGCAAAGAGCACAATAGCGGTGCTTACAAAGTCCTGGATACAACAACAATTCCACATTTACATTAAATTCCACACTAATTCCTTATACAAAAATCTGCAAGAACAGTCACTGTTCAAACGTAATTTCCACCTGAAAATAATTTTCTAGAAATTCCAAAAAAAAATATCACGACGATCCTCGCGAAGTGTAGATGTCGATAGGCTCTTGAATCGTCGAAATCCGATATCCAGATGCGAAGATAAAATTCTGCGAAGTTACTGCTGTCAGGATTCCAGACTGTAGCAAAGAGGTGTAAAAATGTACCCCAAACCCTTATAAAAGCTCATTTCTGGGAAAAATGATCAACACGGAAAACGTAGATGTACCTCTCGTGCAACCGCTGTCGCAGAAATCATCCAAAAATGATGTCGGGGTAGCTCTGCAGGTCTCCCAGAAGAAAATGCGACGATAGTGGGCCCCCAACAGTAGAACGTCGCTCCGCACTACGAGGTAGGAAACACAGTCGTCACGGCTTCCAGAAATTCTGAAATTCCTCCAGGAGATAGGTAAGAGGGAGAGGAAGATTTTTTGTGAAGAAGGCAGAGGCAAATTCCCACGGGAAAGGTGCAAAAATCCCGGCCCAAGGTGTCCTATTTATAGGCCCCAAAGAAAAAAGGCCAAAAAAACAAGTTGCTGTTGGGTCGGGCCCAACTTTCGGGCGCCCGAAAACTTTCGGGCGCCTACAGTGTTGGGCCCGGCCCAACACTGTTCACGCCCGAAAGTTCCTGGGGCCGCCACGTGTCCACCAAACAGCGAACACCCGTGCAGGGCCAGTCGGAAGCCGCCACGTGTCCAGCCGAACAGCAAACACTGGTGCGGACCACTCACCGCCCGCCACGTGTCCAGCTACTCGCACAGTATGGCGGTGGCGCCCGCCAATGAGCGGGCGCCACGTGTCCTCCCGCGTTGACCGCCAACCGCGCGACGTGCGCGCCTGTCGCGCGACGTGGGTCGCACGTGCGCACGCATCCCGAGGTACCAACCCCGCGCTCCGTGCACCCCGCGTGCTGCACCTGCCAATGAGGGAGTGACACGTGTCCCATGCACCCGGTCCACGCTTTCCGCAAGAATTCAGTGGACCGCGCCGCATGCACCAACCAACCGGAGGCTGCCACGTGTTCTCCCTGCCAGGTCCATGCACCGCCGCGCACACCCGGTAGACCGCGCTCCCTGGGCCCGCCAATCAGGCGGTGCCACGTGTCCATGCGCCGGGTCTGTGCACCCCGCCGCACAGCTCTGTGGACCGCGCATCACAGACCGGCCAATCAGAGCCTGCCACGTGGCATTCCGGCGGTCTACGGCCCCTCCCATGCACCATTTTCCACTAAAAACTTCCGGGTGTCCGTTTTTGGGCATCCGGACTCCAAATTAAGCAAATAAATAGTCGTTTTCAAGCGTTTTTCCATGCTGAATCCATCTACGACCTCCGTTTGGCCTAAATCTTTACAGAAATTTTGGCAAACCCAGCCGAAGGCCAAAACAGCAAATAGTAGCAAACAGGGTCCATCAGTAGCATCCGATTGATGCACGGTGGGCCAGATACACCAATACTAGGTGTTCTAACAGTGGATTTATCGGAAAAACACTGCATGGGAACTAGGGCCACTACAAGTCTGTAGATTAGCTTTCTTTGGGGAGTGATAGTGATGGTAGATCTGGGTTCTTGGGAGCTGTCAGAGTGACAGTGAGTATCAGTTGTGTGGATTCTAGTCAGTGAGTGAGACTGTGATTGTTGGTTATTGCCGATCTTGTTGATCGAGGATTTGGATCATAGCTTGCATGAGCCACATTTGTGCTCGACAGAGATGCGCGGATATTTTACTCGTGTGGGTCGCTCTCCTCGAGTGCCACTCCGAAGTAGGCGAGACCGGGTTGTAGTACCGGCGTTGAGATTGAGCTAGATACCGGGTTGTAGTACCGGCGTGAGATTGAGCTCTCTATCGCGACTTGTCGATGCTTGTGTCCCTCTGGCTGAGCCAGTTTTGGCAGCTACGGACATACCTACAGCAGTAGGTAGGCGCAGGTTTGACTGGACCCGATGTGACAGTCAGTTTAGATTGGGTGATCTCAGTGAGAGTCAGTTGTGGCATATTATTCTTTCTGTTCCACTCTTTGAGCATCTACATAGAGGCATAGTAGCGGTAGACTTTACCTTCCAGCTTTTCGTTACAGCACTGCATTTGTTACCTTATGCCTCTAGTAGACTTAGTGGGCAGACCGTCGGGCTTGTTGGCGGCACCCACTGAGAACTACTGTGGGATGTAGTTCTCACACCCGTCGTGGTGTCTTTTCCCTAGGGACTTCTGCTCCGGTTCCTGCTGCTCCAGTTGCTGATCCAGCTCCTTCAGACCGAGGTAAGGGAGTCACGAGATAGATCCCTTCCCTTCAGCTTCAGTGTGTGATTAGAGGTACCCCTATGTTTTGGTGTGTGTCGTCTTTGAGAGATATTGTAGTGAGGTATCGAGTTGTACCTTTATTTTCCTGTTTTGAGAGACTCTCTTGTATTTCTGGTGAGGATGGTTTGTACTTATTCTGAGAGATGGTTTTACTTTATGTTATTGTTAGTTTTACTATTTCAGCTCTAATATCTGCTAGTATAGATGTTTATTTGCAGGTTAGTCGCTTAGTCCCTACGGGGCTTCCCGTAGGGGCGGCGGATCTGTTGGCGAGCCCGGGGCGCAGTTTCGCCCAGGGGCGTGACAGATTAGAGTGGTATCAGAGCCTAGGATGTAGGTCTTGGAGGACTTAGGAACCCTAGGCTTGTGGTTGGACCCTAGGAGGACTCACGTGAGAGCCGTGATTTTTAGCGAGAGTCCTGATTGGATTTCTAACTCGCCCGAGCGGATCGGGATGAGTGATTGACATGTCTTTCTTCTGTGGCAACTATGTTGGCTGCAGACAACATAGTACTTCGGGAAGGGGGACATGCCTTTTGACTTTCGCTAGATTGGGTCGAGTGTTGATTTGGGTTCTGATTGTTTGCTTTGTCCCTCAAGTGGGGATGCCTCCTCGACACTCGATGGTGACGCGTTCGCAGCCTTCGTCCTCTGAGCCCGAGCAGGAGGACTCGGGGCGGGGGCAGCAGTCAGAGGTTCAGGAGCTCCGTGCCCAGATGGCACTTTTGGCTGAGGCGTCTCGACGCCAGGAGGAGGCAGTGAGTCGGTTGATGCTCATGATGGAGCAGAGGGCGCAGCCGGCTGTAGTACCCCCTGAGACTTCGCCGGTGCCTTCTTCCCCTGTTGTGGCACCCCCTGTTGTGCAGCCTGCACCAGCAGTTCCGGCTGAGCCAGTTTCTAGTAGGCCACCGTCTGGGACGACGGGATCGTTGACTTCGGCAGAGCAGCGGGAGGTGGTGGATCTTTTGATGAGGTTCCGCCAGTTTGATCCACCCCGCTTTTCGGGTATGAGTGCTGAGCCGTGGGCGGCCGAGTCTTGGGTTACGGCCATGGAGTGCCATTTTGAGAGCCTTTTTATTGATGAGAGGTTTCGAGTTCTGTTGGCTACTTACTTCCTGGAGAGCAACGCCGAGGCTTGGTGGCGGCGTGTGCGACCCGCAGGTCCGCCTGGGACCCAGCTTATCTCATGGGCAGAGTTTCGCGGTATGCTTCTTGGGGCCTTCTTTCCTGAGAGTGTTCGACAGAGTTTGGAGGAGCAGCTGAGGAATCTCCGCCAGGGAGATAGGCCTGTACACATGTACATAGCTGATTTCAATCGGCTATTAGCTTGTATGCCCCACGTAGCCAGAGATGAGACCCACCGGATCTACATGTTTGAGAGAGGGTTGCGTCGGGACATTTATCAGTTCGTCCGCTCCCGCAGATTACAGACTCTAGAGGCCTCGATGGAGCAGACACTTTATGTGGAGAGTGGAGAGGCAGTTATGGCAGAGGTGGCTCCAGCCCCCGTAGCGACTCCTGGGGCGAAGCGCCCAGCATCGGTGGAGGAGGGGCAGTCGAGTAGGCAGGGACCCCCGAGACCTCCACGATTCCACTCTCAGGGCCGGGGATATCAGGGGCGGCAGAGATCAGGGGCATCTCGTCAGTCTCAACAGCAGCAGCGCCGACCACCTCGACCGCAGCAGTCTTCGCAGCAGCAGCAGCAGACTTCTCGGCAGCCGCGCCCTGACCGTTGTATTATTTGTGGAGGACCGCACCCACCGACCCTGTGCCCGCAGAGACAGGGCCGTTGTTTCCGCTGCGGGCAGACCGGTCACTTTGCGAGTGCTTGCCCCAGAGCCGGTCATCCAGCTCCTTCTTCAGCTTCAGCACCATCTGTTCCTCACCATCCAGCGGGACCTTCTGCGGCCTACAGTAGGCCGGATTATGCTTCATCATCATCGCGACAGCCAGAGCGACGTCCCCCGGCGCCTAGCGGTCGAGTCTATGCCGCTCAGGTTGAGGATGCTACTGCAGCAGAGCAGGTCGTCGCAGGTATTATTCTGATTTCTGCAGTTCGTACTCGTGCTCTTTTTGATACCGGTGCATCACATTCATTTATCAGTAGAGCATTTGCATCCCTACATGGTATAGAGGTAGTTTCTTTATCGCATGCATTAGAGGTTCAGATACCAGATCATGTCTTGCATGTCGAGGAGTATTGTAGGGATTGCCATGTGCAGTTGGGATCCTGGATCCTGCCGGCAGACTTGCTTGTCTTGCGGCAGCTCCAGGATTTCGATGTTGTACTTGGTATGGATTGGTTGTCGAGGTACTATGTGACCATAGACTGCAGAGAGAGGTCAGTGACTCTTCGTGAGCCGGGACAGGAGGAGTTTGTCTTCAGAGGCTGTCAGAGCTCCTTATTTGCTGTGACTATTTCTTCTGCGAGAGCTAGGAGGATGATGCGTAGAGGCTGCACCGCCTTTTTGGCAACTATTGTGGAGGTGCCTACGGTGGCACTGGGACTCGAGGATATTCCTGTTGTCCGCGAGTTCCCAGACGTGTTTCCCTCTGAGTTGACGACTATGCCGCTGGAGAGGAAGATAGAGTTTGTGATTGATGTGGTACCCGGAACCGCACCAATCTCAAAGGCACCTTATAGGATGGCACCTGCTGAGTTGAGGGAGTTGAAGGCCCCGCTTCAGGATCTGTTGGACAGAGGCTTCGTGAGGCCCAGTGTTTCTCCGTGGGGAGCGCCAGTTTTATTTGTGAAGAAGAAAGATGGGTCACTTCGTTTGTGTGTGGATTACCGGGAGCTGAATAAAGTGACCATCCGGAACAAGTATCCCCTCCCCCGGATAGATGATTTGTTTGATCAGTTGCAGGGAGCATCTGTGTTCTCGAAGATTGATTTGCAGTCCGGTTACTACCAGCTGAGGGTGAGGGCCGAGGACATCTCCAAAACGGCATTCAGATCGCGGTACAGGCATTATGAGTTTACGGTGATGCCTTTCGGGTTGACTAATGCCCCTGCCGCATTCATGGACTTGATGAACCGGGTATTTCAGCCGTACTTGGATCTCTTTGTGGTTGTTTTCATTGATGACATCTTGATCTACTTCCGGAGCGATGTGGAGCACGAGGAGCACTTGAGGATAGTGCTACAACTTCTGCGTGAGAAGAAGCTGTATGCCAAGCTTAAAAAGTGCGAGTTCTGGCTTCGGGAGGTTGCATTCTTGGGCCACATAGTATCAGCCGCTGGAGTGGCAGTCGACCCGACGAAGATTGATACAGTTCGGGATTGGCCGAGACCGACGACGATTACCGAGGTACGGAGTTTCCTGGGTCTGGCGGGCTACTACCGTCGGTTCGTAGAGGACTTTGCGAAAGCTCTCTACTCCCCTGACCAGTCTGACTAGGAAGGGGATGAGGTTTATTTGGACTGAGCAGTGTCAGCAGAGTTTTGAGGAGCTGAAGAGGAGATTGATTTCAGCACCAGTTCTTGCACTGCCGGTGATGGGAGAGGGCTTCGTGATTTACAGCGATGCCTCTCACAGTGGTCTGGGATGTGTGTTGATGCAGCATGGTAGGGTAATTGCCTATGCTTCACGGCAATTAAAGGACTATGAAAAAAATTACCCTACTCATGATCTTGAGCTGGCAGCGGTGGTGTTTGCTCTGAAGCTGTGGCGGCATTACTTGTATGGTGAGCATTGCGAGATATACACTGATCATAAGAGCTTGAAGTATCTGTTCACTCAAAAGGAGCTGAATTTGAGGCAACGCCGGTGGTTGGAGTTGTTAAAGGATTATGATCTGAGTATCCTTTATCATCCCGGCAAGGCCAATGTTGTGGCAGATGCTTTGAGTAGGAGGACGAGTCTGAGCTGATGATCTCGCAGCAGGCGCCGTTGGTCGAGCAGATGAGGCGATTACAGTTGGAGGTAGTATCCCCTGGGGTCTCTGCTAGACTCATGTCTATGGTCTTGCAGCCCACTCTGTTGGACAGGATCAGGGACACTCAGAGTGAGGACCCCCACTTGACGAGGATCAGGACGCAGATTCAGGCGGATCAGACAGGGGATTTTTCTGTGGATAGCTCGGGAGTACTGCGGTACAGGGACCGAGTATGTGTGCCTATGGATCAGGAGATTAGAGATCAGATTTTGAGGGAGGCCCATTATACACCTTATACCATTCATCCTGGTGGTACTAAGATGTATAAGGACCTCAAGGCACATTTTTGGTGGCCCGGAATGAAGCGGGACATTGGGAGATTTGTAGCTCATTGTTTAACTTGCCAGCAAGTGAAGGCAGAGCACCGGGTTCCTGCTGGCAAGTTGCAGAGTCTTCCAATTCCCGAGTGGAAGTGGGACCACATCACTATGGATTTCGTCACTGGATTGCCGAGGGCGCAGAGCGGGGCAGATGCGATTTGGGTTATCGTGGATAGACTCACCAAGTCGGCACATTTCTTGCCTGTTCAGATGACTTGGTCACTGGAGCGTCTGGCACAGTTATATCTGGATGAGATAGTGAGGCTTCACGGTGTACCTGCTTCGATTGTATCAGACGGGACCCGAGATTCGTGTCACGCTTTTGGGGGAGTTTACAGTAGCTTTGGGGACTCAGCTCAGGTTTAGCACTGCTTTCCACCCACAGACTGATGGCCAGTCCGAGCGCACCATACAGACCCTCGAGGATATGTTGAGAGCGTGCGTTATGGATTTTGGAGGAGGGTGGTACCGACACTTATCCTTGGTTGAGTTTGCGTACAACAACAGCTATCAGGCGAGCATCTAGATGGCTCCGTTTGAGGCGTTGTATGGACGCAAGTGTCGGTCTCTCTTGTATTGGAGTGACGTGGGTGAGAGGAGGACTTTGGGGCCAGATTTACTGTTAGAGGCTGAGGAGAAAGTCAGAGTTATTCGCCGACATCTTGAGACAGCCCAGAGTCGTCAGAGGAGCTACGCAGATACTCGACGGCGAGACCTAGAGTTTCAGATTGGTGATCATGTCTTCTTGAAGGTCTCGCCTTCGAAGGGGGTCCGGAGATTTGGAGTGCGTGGGAAGCTTAGTCCCCACTTTATTGGACCCTTCGAGGTACTTGACAGAGTTGGTCCTGTGGCTTACAGAGTTGCTCTACCTCCACGCCTGGCCAGAGTTCACGATGTTTTTCATGTCTCAGCTCTGAGGAGATATGTGTTTGATCCGTCGCATGTGATTGACTTCGCTTCTTTGAAGATCGGCGAGGACCTGGTTTATGAGGAGCGCCCGTTGCGGATTCTTGCTCGTGAGGTGAGGGAATTGCGCAACCGGGCTATTCCGTATGTGAAGGTCTTATGGAGCAATCACGAGGAGCGAGAGGCTACTTGGGAGCTGGAGACAGAGATGAGAGCTGCCTACCCTTTTCTGTTCGAGACTTCTGGCTGAGGTACGCTTATCTTACTCTACTTTGTTTCGAGGACGAAACTTCCTTTTAGTGGGGGAGGATGTAGTGGCCCTGGTCCCCATGCAGCGTTCTTCCGATGAATCCACTGTTTGAACACCTATTGTTGGTGTATCTGGCCCATGGGGCATCAAGGGGATGCCACAGATGGACCCTGTGTGTTACCACTTGCTGTGTTGGCTTTCGGATGGGTTTGCCGAAATTTTGAAAAAGAATTAGGCCAAACGGAGGTTGGATTTGGATTCAGCACGGAAAAACGCTTGAAAACAGCTATTTGCTTGTTAAATTCTGAGTCCGGAAGCCCAAACACGGACTCCCGAAAGTTTTATTGAAATTCTGGTGCATGGGGGAGCCGTGGACCGGCGGGGGTGCCACGTGGCAGCACCTGATTGGCCGGCGCACGCGGCCTGGTCCACGGAGCGTCAGGGGTGAGGCCGGGGTGCACGGCTGGAGGCGTGGACCGGCGGGAATCCACGTGGCAGCGCCGGATTGGGCGGCCCACGTGCGCTCGGTCCACGGGAGCGCGCGGGAGGGTCGTGGACCGGGGCGCGCCACGTGGCAGCCCCGGATTGGCGGGTCCACGGGCGTGCGGTCCACGCAGCGCGCGGGAGCAGGCGTCTGGGCAGGTGCCGTACAGCAGGGGGGCAGGCGGGGCAGTTGGGAGCGCCACGTGGCGTCCGCTGATTCGCGGGTGCCAACCACCGCGCTGACCGCGGGCGGGGCACGTGGCGTTTCCCCGCGGGGCTTGCACGGCTGCCGCCTGTTTGGCGGACACGTGGTAGGCCCCGAGGCGGGTCGGACGGCGGCGCGCGGGTTGGATGGTTCCCGTGAGCGAGCGGGATGGGCCGGACCGCACTGTGCGCGCCCGAATCTGAGCGGGCCGGGCTGCACTGTGCGCTCCCGAAATCCCTTCGGGCCGGACCGGGCGCCCGAAAGTGGGGACAAATCCGGTATTTCCGGATTTGTTCCCCACTGCCTATAAATAGCAACCCGAGCCGCATTTTTTCGAGTTTTTCTCCCTTTCTAAGCTCCATCCGCCCAAGGTGTCTTCTAGTGAATTGTTCATCTTCGAGTGCTTGATCAACCTGCAGAGTTTGGAGATTTTTTGGAGCACGCATCCCGAGGTTCCAGATTTTACGGCGCGGAGCGACGTTTCATTCTCGGTGTTCCTCTTCGTCGCAGTTCGGTGTAAAGGCTTCCCTGGGCTACCCCGACACTGGTTTTTGGTGATTCTTGCGCCGACACACTCCTAACAGGTAGGGCTTCATCTTTCATATTGATCGCGCATTTCGGTTTTGAGTCGTTGGCACGGATCCCGAGGTTCTTTCTTGACCCTTTTTCTGTGTGGATTATGGGACAGCATTGGAGTGTTTTAGCGATATCTTCGCGCACGAGCGTCAGACGGAAACGTGCTTATACAACTTTTTCATCTACAGATCACAAGGAATGCGCTCGTATTTTTCTTGGATTTTTTCGAGATTTTATCAGAGGTGAAAATCCCTGTTCTTCTGTGTACAGTGCTACAGTTTTTTGACGCAGGAATTATTTGGAGTACACCACCTTGCCGAATTTATATCTTGACTTACCGAACTCAATTTTGGACGTGCAGGTATCCGTTTCGAAGGTATCGACGCGAGAATCGCTGTGATATTTTTATTGGAATTTTCTGGGCACTTTCAGCAGGTGAAAATTTCACAGAAAGGGGACTGTTCTTCGCAGATTTTGTATGTTTGGGATTTTGTGGAATTAAGTGTAATTTTTGGAATGTATTTTGTACCCAGGATATTTTGAGCACTGTTTTGGTACTGTGGGCTTGGTGGATGCTAATATAGCTGTATCTGGGTATTCTCAGCTGTACGACCCCGGACAGTTAGCGCGTTCAGGTGGGTGACCTTGCTTTCAAAATCTATGGACTTCGTGCTAATTCTATGTTAGTAGGATCATGCATGTTAGAACTTGGACTTATTGGCATGTGTAAACTGTATGTTAGTACTCCTGTGTATTAGTTGTTGAATTTTATGATCTTATTGTGATTCCTACTGCATGTTGATTATTTAAATCTTGAAACTTGACCTAGCACCCCTGTCATATGTATCATGTTCAGCCAGACTGTAGAAAACTTCAACTTGGGCTAGGTTTCTTTATTGCTTTAAACATTCCCACATCACTTATAATACTTATTATTTCTAGACTTAGCTTTTCTCGCCCGGGTTGCGGGCTGGGAGGTCGGGTGGTTGTGGGATGCTTTTGCACTCGTGTATGGGGACCGAGTGGCGTTGACAGCAGTCTGTAGATCAGCTTTCTTTGGGGAGTGATAGTGATGGTAGATCTGGGTTCTTGGGAGCTGTCAGAGTGACAGTGAGTATCAGTTGTGTGGATTCTAGTCAGTGAGTGAGACTGTGATTGTTGGTTATTGCCGATCTTGTTGATCGAGGATTTGGATCATAGCCTGCATGAGCTATATTTGTGCTCGACAGAGATGCGCGGATATTTTACTCGTGTGGGTCCCTCCCCTCGAGTGCCACTCCGGAGTAGGCGAGACCGGGTTGTAGTACCGGCGTTGAGATTGAGCTAGATACCGGGTTGTAGTACCGGCGTGAGATTGAGCTCTCTATCGCGACTTGTCGATGCTTGTGTCCCTCTGGCTGAGCCAGTTTTGGCAGCTACGGACATACCTACAGCAGTAGGTAGGCGCAGGTTTGACTACACCCGATGTGACAGTCAGTTTAGATTGGGTGATCTCAGTGAGAGTCAGTTGTGGCATATTGTTCTTTCTGTTCCACTCTTTGAGCATCTAGATAGAGGCATAGTAGCGGTAGACTTTACCTTCCAGCTTTTCTTTACAGCACTGCATTTGTTACCTTATGCCTCTAGTAGACTTAGTGGGCAGACCGTCGGGCTTGTTGGCGGCACCCACTGAGAACTACTGTGGGATGTAGTTCTCACACCCGTCGTAGTGTCTTTTCCCCAGGGACTTCTGCTCCGGTTCCTGCTGCTCCAGTTGCTGATCCAGCTCCTTCAGACCGAGGTAAGGGAGTCGCGAGATAGATCCCTTCCCTTCAGCTTCAGTGTGTGATTAGAGGTACCCCTATGTTTTGGTGTGTGTCGTCTTTGAGAGATATTGTAGTGAGGTATCGAGTTGTACCTTTATTTTCCTGTTTTGAGAGACTCTCTTGTATTTCTGGTGAGGATGGTTTGTATTTATTCTGAGAGATGGTTTTACTTTATGTTATTGTTAGTTTTACTATTTCAGCTCTGATATCTGCTAGTATAGATGTTTATTTGCAGGTTAGTCGCTTCGTCCCTACGGGGCTTCCCGTAGGGGCGGCGGATCTGTTGGCGAGCCCGGGGCGCAGTTTCGCCCCGGGGTGTGACAGTGGTGGTGGAGTGAGGCTTCACCAAGTTGGTTGGGACTGCTTCCAGAGAATCCAGTGGACCTCTTCTACGTCCAGGAGTCGAGCCCTGGTGATCCAGAATCCTGCCGTGGCCGCGCGACGCGGGGAGGTGCAAACCGGCGTCATCCCTTCTTCTTCAACTCCGGCGATGGTGAGGGTCTCTTCTCCTTGGGTTTTCTTGGCCCAAGACCTATGGCAGAGCCTTTATAAGGTCTTTTAGACTTTCTCTGTCTAACCCCGAAGCCGAAGATCCGGCCGTTTGCTGGCGATGAAGTTGCACCGCCGGAAAACCGATATTGCTCCGCCGCGGCCGTAAGTCGTATCCGGTGGCTCTGGCCTTGAACCAAGATGATGGACTTTTTCTGTAGGGTCTAGAGAACACTTCCATGAAGCTTCATGCCTTTTGGCTTAGTGTGCAAGTCGCAGACCTAAGCCCTAGCTTTGGGCTATTGAGGGTTTGGCCGAGCGTGCTACTCCGGCGCCGGCGCTTCCTCCCACCGCCGACCATACCCTCAGTTGCCTTCTCAAGGTCGACACGGCCCCATGCATGCACTTGCATGCATCCCATGCTGGCCGGTTATGAATCTGCCATTAATGGTGTTTGCTTTGGCTGGACTTGCTTCGCCACCGCCGCTGCCGCACCAGAACATTTCCCTGCGTCGAGGGCAAGCTGCTTGTACTATTGTACGGCACTAAGAACCCTTGCATGGAAATCCGCCATTAATGCCCTCAAGCTTGAGCTTTCCGGCCAACGGCCACCGCCTGCTGCCAGAGCTTGCTTCAAGGTACCCAGAGCAATTCTCTGGAGCTCCTCTACCTGATGCTTATCTTAGTTTCCCACTTGACCACTAGTGTGCTAAGCTCGCCCATGCCGAACTCCACCAAGATTGCATGCATGGCCGTGGCTGCTCCGCCCACTGTTTCGGCGGCTTTCCAGCCACCCATTGGTGAGCCCTTAGACCTCATCCACCCCCTGAGCTTGGTGCTCACCTTAAAACCAAAAATGGTTGGGTGAATTGAAAGTTCTTAAATGTCAAGCCCAAGTTGAGAGCTTGGTTGCTACCTGCACTGTCCCAGCAGCTTTACAGGTTTGTTAGAGCAAGCTTCTGTGTTCTTACCATCCCCTGAGCTTGCTGCTCACCTTAGACCAAATTTGGACTGAAGAGATTGGTGATTCTAGTATGCCAAGCCCTAATAGACACTTGTTGCTTCTTATACTGTTCCAGCAGCTATAGGGCTGCACTAAGGTGAGCCTCTGAGTTTCTTCGACCCACTGAGCATGATGCTCACCCAAAAATTGGGTTTGGTCAAGTGTAAGTGTGAAAACTGGCAACTTTGGCATAATTGCAAAGTATATGTTGATCTGAAGTTGTCCTCGGGTTCCGCACTGCTCCCAAATGGTGAGCACAGTGTTCAGTACGACAAGGCCCACCTACAGGTGCCCTCGGTTCAGTTTAGAGATGTGTGATTGTGAAGTAATTGCAAAAACTTGAATTTTTGGAGGGTTTTTATACAATTTTGGGAAACCCTAGGGGAATTGTAGCCTCATGGGCTGTTTTGGGCTGTGCGCCCATGATTTCTAAACCCTTCGTTGGAGATCCGATGACTTTCGTTGAGCAGGAATTGGATCTTGGGACTTCAGCGAAGTTTCCCGTATAGCTTGTCTGCACTCAATGAGTCTATGGGTTGGATATGAGAAAGAGTCTATTATTGACTTGTATCTATTATTCAGGTACCAGCAGTCAACCACTAGCCAGTGAGCCTCCCAGCGGATTTCAGGATCGCTTGTGTTGAGGTGGATTTATCTTCGGTCCGGGCTTTATCATTTCGGCTCTACGGGTACCGTGGTAGGACGGACCCCTGTTTTGTTGGTAGCCTTGATTCCACATATGAGCTTTCCTTTATGCATTTTACTTCCAGTATTAGTAGATATATATCTGGACATATGTCATGCCTGATTGGCCATCAGTTCTGTTTATTCAGCATTCCTGTTCTATACTGCATGTTAGAATAGGAGTTCAATTTCAGTATACAGCTTCTATTATACAGCTTCTGTTATACAGTTTCAGTTATACTGCATCAGTTGAGATTACAGCTTTTAGCATCCCGAGTGGGATTTTTCCGGCTTGTAGCCGATGGCTCGGTCGTTGGACCGCGAGCTTAAGCATCAGCATTATGATTGCCAGAGCACTAGCTTTTCATTCACGATCGCAGTGGGTCTGATCCCCCACAGTGCATTTTTTACCGGTAGAGAGGTCGTCACATAGACCCGTGAGCCTGGTGAGGTTATGATAACATGTTGGGTGTCCAACAGTGGCATTAGCCTGAGGCCCCAGTGACCAACAGTGGCAATTGCCTGAGGTCCTGCTCTATGGCAGCTTAGCCTGAGGTCCTAGTGTCCAACAGTGGCAATAGCCTGAGGACCCAGCGACCAACAGTGGCATGGATTGGGTACTTGATTTCTATCATTGATGCATGATTTTCATTGATTACTCCAGCATTTATTAGCATGACTGATACATGACTGTTCGTACCCTTTGTTTACAACTTTGATATTTATGTTTATTATACTTGCTTTGTTCTATAGCATGATCAGTATTATTGTTCATCGAGATTGACTAGGTTTACATGATTGCCAGTTATAGCTTACTCAGCTTTATATGTGATACTAGCTTTATTGCTTAGCACATGATCATGGTATCCTACTTTCCCTTTTGCTTATTACATAGCATGCTTAGTACAATATAGCATACAGTTATTCAGCTCCTTCTGCTTATTACTCAGCATGATTAGATCAGTACAGTATATAGTTATTCAGCCTTGTGATTATAGCCTATTTTGCTATCCGCTTATTACAGTATCCAGTAGGTACGACTTGCTATTTCTCGGTCCGTCGTGCCCACTGGGATACATGTAGAGTGTATCTCACACCCCCTGGGTGACTATTTTTCAGATCAGTCGGGTGTTGAGAGATTGGGACGATCCAGTGAGCTGTCACGGTAGAGTCGACCCTGTTTGTGATGACCCGGATCTTCGTTGGGGGTTTATAGCTTGGTCAGTA
Organism: Tillandsia fasciculata; assembly: GCA_029168755.2. NCBI lineage: Eukaryota > Viridiplantae > Streptophyta > Magnoliopsida > Poales > Bromeliaceae > Tillandsia > Tillandsia fasciculata. Next base: position 21,901,420 of record CM054941.1, read on the forward strand.
GCTTCTGGAGGTCTATCTTATGCTATAGGAGTGTTTGGGGGTGTATTGGACTGAAGAAATGGAGTCAGTGTGTTGATTGGACCCCGAGTGTGTTCGGATACCCCCGTCGAATTTTTAGAAGGAGCTTTGGGCAAAACGGAGGCCGTATTTGGATTCAGTGCGGAAAAACGTTGAAAAACGGCTATTTACTTGTATTTTTCTGAGCCCGGACGCCCAAAAACGGAGATCCGGAAGTTTCTGGTGCATTTTGGTGCATGGGGGAGCCGTGGACCGCCGGCTGGGACACGTGGCAGCTTCGGATTGGCCGGCGCACGCTTCCCGGTCCACGCAATGGAGCGCTGGTGCAGTGGACCGGGCGGGATGACACGTGGCGGCTCCGGATTGGTAGGTGCAGCGCGCTCGGTTCACGGGAAAGCGCGGAGTGTACGGTGGACCGGAGCGGGGACACGTGGCATCACCTAATTGGGTCGGTGCAGTGGACGCGGCGCACGCGGGGGTGCGCGGGCAGGCCGGGCAGGTGCGCGGGCAGGCGCGGGAGGTGCAAGTTGGTGGTGTGCCATGTGTCAATTTTTTATTGGTGGAGTTGCTGACACGTGGCAGTCTGTGGTTCGCCGGGTGCACGGAGTACGTGCACCGGGTGTAGCGAGCGCGTGGGCTGGACACGTGGCGCGCGGGGATTGGGCGAGCTACTGTGCGCGTACGGTGGGGCAGGCGGCGTGGCAGACTGCGTGGCAGCGGGGGGCGGCTGGCGTGGCGGCCACGGCGCCGACGTGGCGCACGCGTGCGCCACGTGGCAGCCCGCCATTGGCGGGCTGCCAACCACTCCGTTAACCTGGGTTGGCCACGCGGCGCGAGGGGAGCGGCCGGATTTGCTGTCCCCTGTGCGTGGGACACGTGTCGTGATGCGGAGTGAGTCGGACGGTTGCAGGATCCGGCCGGATCCGGTGTGCGGGATTGGGCCGTTGGGCCAGGCTACTGTTTGGGCCCGGTTTCGGGGCCCGAAAGATTCGGGCGCCCGAAACCGGGGACACAATGGGCATTTTTGGATTTGTTGGTTTGGGCCTATTAATACCTCCTCCTCTCCCTCTTTTTTCCCTTTTTTTCGAGCTTTAGAGAGAGAATGGGAGGGAGAGCTCTATACGAAATTTGTTCCCCTTGATGTTCTTGAGCTCGTGGTGGATCCCCGGAATTTTTGGAAGCTCGGCAACGGCGATATCAATTTTACAGTTCGCCTCGGTTTTCTCCCCATTTCGGCCCATTACCGTTGCAGATCAGTCAAAAATTCACTGTGAGCAAACCAGGAGGAATTTTTGGGCGATTTCTTCGACAGCGTGTTCTTAAGAGGTAAGGCTTCGATTTTCGTGTTGATCGCGTTGCTTCGTTTCGCACTTTTGGCACGGTTCCCGAGGCATTTTTGACCCTCATTTTTTTGTGATGGATTCTGGACAGCGGAGGCTTGTCGATTTTATATCTCGGCCTAGGAGCATCGGATCAACGCATTTAAGTACTCGATTTTGATCTACTCGTCGCGAGGAACACAGTGGTGATTTTTCTAGGATTTTTGAAAATTGTTTCGAAGGTAATAATTAAGCTTTTCTTGGACAAGTTGCTACAGGAATTTTGTTTGTGGGAGGTTTTGAGTATGCGGCGATGTTTTATTTTTATCTTGGCCTACAGGTATCGGATCTGGGCGTATAAGTAGTCGTTTTGGGGCTACTCTTCGCGAGGAACGCGACCGTGAATTTTTTGGATTTTTTAGAGGACTGGACAGAGGTGATATTTACCCTTTTCTGTGCTGTTTGGATGACAGCAAATGCTGTTTTGGTGGTATGTTTACACCGGGTGCGATGTTTTGTGCAGTGGGGCACAGTTTTCGGTGGATTACTGTGTTAGAGGATTGCGGGCAGCGAGAGGTTTCTTTTGGTTCTGTGCGCGCTTTTCGAGGTGGGTGGTTGTTGCATACCTCTACTTCTGACTTGCTCACTAAGTTTATTAGATAAACCCACAATTGAACATACTGATTGATTACCATGCATGTTTGACTGATATAATTGTGAGCCTATCATTTGAGATTAATTCTGTGGATATAGCATGTTGGGAATCTTATTGGGATGATATTATTGTGGAAATATGATTGCGGAGACGTATTTAATAGTAATAATTAACATGCCACATTAGCACATAAATCTTATGAAAATTGGTTAAATGGACTAATTATTGGGACATGATGACATATCCATGTGCAGGATCAGGAATTATTTACATGTGTAGTTATCTGATGATTTTAGCATGATGGGTATATCTATATGGATCTATTAGTTGTCACACATGTGGAACTGTTATTTGATCTTTTTCTCTTTCATCTTGCATGAGGACTTTTGCATGCCTATATGGACATCTAGATAGGCCACTATTTTATTGCTACACTATCATATTGGGATTTGACTTAGGAGAAACCATGATTGCTTTCTTTCTCCTTCTTATTTAGACTTTCGAGTCATGTTGCTCGGGTTCGAGCAGAGGTTTGGGATAGTGTAGCCGGGACCTTAGGGTCAGAAACAGGGTGTACTTGATGTTGGATCGTGGGTTATTGCGGCAACCGCGGACAGTAGGCGGTTAACCAGATCTTGATTATTTTACCCGATTGTGGGTTGTGGGTTATTGCGGTGACCGCGGACATTGGGCGGTTGACCGGATGTTTACTATTGCATCAGATTGGGTATCATATTTCTCTAGTGGATGGTGTTTTCCACTTTTTGAGTACTATTGCATCAGATTGGGTATCAGATTTCTCTAGTGGATGGTGTTTCCCACTTTTTGAGTACTATTGCATCCGATCGGAATTTCATTAGTGGACGGAGTTTTCCACTTTGATCATAGTCTTGATCCAGTCCTGCTATTGTGAGACATTGGTTACAGAGATGCTTGATACAGAGATACTTTACTCGTGTGGGTCGCTCCCCTCGAGTGCCACTCCGGAGTAGGCTTTAGACCGTGTTGGGTTCCGGTCATTTGGACAGTGGAGATACTGAGTTCATGAGATTGATGACAGAGTAGGCAGTACCAGTTTTGACTGGTGTCTAGATTGGGTTTATTTGGTCAGATGCTGTTTCCTGATGCATTCATACAGTCATTTCGTTCAGTATTGCATTTAGAGGCATACTAGTGGTGGTTTCCCCTTTTATTCAGCAGTTCTGTTTATAGCTTTACCACTTATTCATTTTCTTGCCTCTAGTAGACTTAGTGGGTACGCCGGAGTTTGAGGCTTTACCCACGGGGGGAGGCTACTGATTTACTAGTGGTTCTCACCCCCATTGTTGTTTCCCTCTTTTCTTTCCCCTGTTTTGCAGTGCCCTCTGCGGGAGTTGCTGACCTTCGATCGTTGTCCGAGGCGAGGGAGTCACAAGCTAGATATTTACCACCCGAGGAGTGTAGCTGTATCCCCTGGTTGGAGATTCCTTGTAGCTGTCAGCTGGTTTGTACTGTTTACTTTGGAGAGAGATCTTTTGTATTTGGAGAGACTGATGTATTATAGTTTTAGTTTATCTCCCTTTTATAGTTGAGAGATGCTGTACTGAGAACATTGTATGATGAATATCTGTTTTTGAGGAGATGGATATTGTACTTTATTTCATGTTGTACAGTGACTGGATTTTTTTTTTATTTTACAGCATTTTATTTCCGCTCTGATATTTGCGTACTATAGTACTACCTTTTGCAGGTTAGACGCTTCGCCTATGCTCGATTTTGCATAGGTGGCGGATCTGTTGGCGAGCCCGGGTCGCAGTTTCGACCCCGGGGCGTGACACTGTTATCGACTACAGATTCCCAATATTTCACATTCAGTGCTTAGTCTGTATTATATTTTTAGAGATGTGGATTATGTGATGTATGTTGGACATGTACTAGTTACTTTCAGTTGTTGTTCACGTCGCCTCTGATTCAGTATTGTATTTGTATAGCCGAGCATGTACAGAGAAGACTCTATCCCAGTGGACAGAGGGTTCCCTGTGCGTGTGGCGGTCTGTCTACTTCACGGATTTCAATATGTACTCTGTTGATTAAAAAAAAAAAAAAATACCGCTGTTTTGAAACTCGGGGCATGACAGTTTTCATTACCAAAATGAAAAGGAAAAAATGAAAAAGAAAAAAAAAAAAAAAAAGCATGTATCTATGGAAATAAGCTTATCCATAAATAACATATACACTGGACAGTAGATGTGAAAATAAGCAAGGTTTTTAGGAGTATATATTTTCATAAATACCAACTTAATTTATAGGATATTTGCATATTTTTGCATATATATATATATATATATATATATATATATATATATATATATATATATATATATATATATATATATCTATATATATATATAATTGAGCTTTTAATACAAAATTATTGGTACATGTGAATTTTAGCATTTGAATGAAAGGATAGGTGATTAGAATGATAGTGTGCCACTAGGATTTAGTGAATGGTTAGTAGAATAGTATGATCTAAGAAGTTGAATTGATTAAAAGAATAGATCTAACGATTAAAAACTTACAATCACCGAGTGATTGTATTTTTACAACGGGCTATATATATATAGAGTCCGGATACTATACTTGTAAAAGTTTAAGCAATTGGTACTGATAAGTTTTCTACCGTTAGATCTATCCCTTTGACTAATTTTATCTCTTAGATCATTCTATTCCACCAACCACTCACTTAATCTAAGAGGCCAACTATTATCCAAACCACACATTCTTTCATCTAAATGCTAAAAACCTACGAGCACCAATGAGTTGATACTTTTAAAAACATAGAAGTTCAAATCTATATTTGTGACATTTCAATAGTCTCACATCGGATGGAAATAAAGTTATAATTGAATATATAAAAGACATGGACATTAATAATAATAATTGGACTTATATATTTTGGGCTGTGATTTGAACCCAACGAATTATTATTGCTAGTGTGGTAGGTCATTACAATATTACCAGGATACATCATCTAAATGTGATTATTCTCCCTAAAACAATAAAGAAAAATGTAAAGCATCCACACATAGGTAATGAAGATAACAAACAATAGTAAGTGCTTCTAATTACCTAAAGTTATTATATTTGGTATTTGGTACTAGAATAATTAAGAAATAAAGCAGTTTTTCTCATATATTGTGTCGAATACAGTTAAATTTGACGACAATCATTTATTCAGGTCAAAACAGGTTATTTCAAATTATTCTGAAATAATTCGTTAAGGCTGCGTTTGGTTCGGGAATAAGAAAAATTTAGTTATACCGAGAATAGGTATAAGTTATGGTATTAGCAGGAACTAATGTAAATTTCTGTTTGGTTTTAAGAGTTATACCAGGTATAAAGAAAATTGTGTTTGGTAAGTTAAAGAGGAATAAGAAGAATAAAGAGGATTAAAATTTTAATTTATGATTAAAATTTTACTGATATGATTTTAAATATTTAATTTAAAATATTTATTAAAAAAATTATTAAAATTATATTTTCTTATATTATTAAAAAAATTATTAAAAAAATTTATCATATAATTTATTAAAATTATATGATAAATTTATTAAAAATTAAAGTTAAAAATTTTAAAAGCTATAAAATTTAAAATTTAAAAATTTATAAATATTAAAAATTGTCTTAAATAATTAGTTAATTATCTAAATACTTAAATAATTAGTTAATAAAATAATTAAATTAATTAAAATATTGAATTAATTAAGAGTTAACCGTAAGATTAAAATTATATTAATTTAATTAAGCTTATTCTCAAATGGAACCACCCTTATTCCAGAAAAAGACTGGAATAGTAATTCCAGTTTTATACCAGCTTATTTCAGAAAGACAAGAACAGTTGTTCCCACCCCTACTTAATTGCGTTTGGGTATAACTAGAGGGGATAAGCCCTTATTCTTTCAATTCTCGTTACCAAATGAGACCTAAGAGTGTTCATCTCGGGCTGTGATTTGAGCCCAACGAATTATTTTTCTAATTTATCTTCCACCTGGATCATTCTTCATGGTTATCATACAAAATTTGTCTCATTTCTCTCTATTCTGACATATCAAATTTTTTCAAAAATAAAAAATACTATCTCTTTGAGCATTATTTTATTACTAAACGCATTCTAAGAGCATATGTGTCACTTCATGCTCCAATTACAAACATAACACTAATGATTGATTGCGCAATATAATACAATTTTTTGAAGCTATAATACCTTAATTATATCAAATCATTAGGGGAGATTCTTAGAGATAATTAATAAGCTACTTATTAGTTTAATCCTGAGATTGTTAGTAAGTTAGGTTGGTAATTTGGCAGAAAAATATAATGTTAAGGGCCTATGAAAGAAACAAATTAGAGTCCTATTTTGGAAGCCAATAGATGAGATGGTGGTGGATTGTAGATGTCATTATGGTCAAAGTAATATATATATATAATATATATATATATATATATATATATATATATATATATATATATAATTTATTAAGGTTCAACCACCACTACTGTTATACAACCAGAATAATAGTATTAGAATAAGTTATAATATTATTGATCATTCCATTAATTGTTATCTTCTAGAATTCTAGAAGAATTGCTTAGATTGATATGTTTGATTTTTTGTTTTTTGGTCCATCTTTTGTTACTAAGACTTGGTCCAAATAGATTGAGGCTTTTTTTTTTTTTTTTTTTTTTTTGGCACCGCACTTGTCTCATCCAATATACTGTTATGTGACTTAATGGCTTGGATATTCAATTCAGCTTACTGGAACTCGATTCGAAATTAAATGAGCCGAACTTGAATAACAAAGACAAAACAAAAAAAAAAAAGATATATTAAGTCGGGCTTGAGTATTCTGAGCTCGCTCGCATCAAATTATCAGTGCTATTAAATTTTTAATTTTTAAATTAAGAAATATGCAGTTAAAATAACAGTGATCCTCTAGAATTTAATGAGTGGTTGATTGAATAGTAAAAATTTTAGTAGACCACTATAATTCCAACCGTATATCCAAATGCTGAAAACTTGGTAGCATCAATTACTTGGTGCTATCGATAGTATTCCAGCCAAACTTATATATATATATATATATATATATATATATATATATATATATATATATATATATATATAGTAGAGCTTATATACTCTCAAAAGCACTAGCCCAAATGTGTCTGTAAATTTTTTATCATTGGATTTGCATTGAGATTTGTGTTTTTACAAAGAACTAAAAAGAAAGAAAGAAAAAATAAATAACACAAATCCCAATGCAAATTCAATGGTAAAAAATTCACAAGCACATTTGGGTTTGTGCTTTTGAATGTATATAAGCTCTACTATATATATATATATAGTCTGAATGGAATGCTATCGATAGTAAAATCTAACGGATGAAAATGATCAATGGGATTGATCTAAGGATAAAAAATTTGATAACACCAAATGCTTGGTGCTATCGATAGCATAGTAACTGGACTATATATGAGCCCGACTACTACACTTTTATGAGTATAGATTCCTTCGTACTCATAAATTTTCGATCCTTGGATGAAGAAATGTGCTGTTAGAATTATAATGGTTCCCTAGAATTTATACTATTTCACCAACAACCTACTAAACCCTTGGGAAACCACTATCATCCTAACCGCACATTCCTTCATCTAAGGGTGAAAAAATTACGAGTATAAAAAAATCTATACTCATAAGAGTATAATAGCCCTACGCTATAATATATATATATATATATATATATAATATATATATATATATATATATATAATAATTGAGCTCCTATACTTTTAAAAGTATAAGTTATTGGTGGTTGTAGATTTTTAGCCCTTGGATGAAAAGCTGTATGGTTAGATGATAGTGAGCCCCTTGGGTTAAGTGAATGATTGGTGGAATAAGATGATCTAAGCGATAAAATTAATCAAAGAGACAAATTTAACGGTAGATTACTTACAAGCACGAATTGCTTGATGCTTATACAAGCATAGTAATCAGACTCAATATATATAAGTCCGACTACTATACTTTTGAAAATATCAAGCAATTAGTATTTGTAAGTTTTCTATCATTAGATCTCTATCCATTTAACTAATTTCGTCTCTTAGATAATGCTATTCTACCAACCACCCACTAAATTCAAAAAGCCCACTATCATCCTAACCGTGCATCCTTCTCAATCCATATATATATATATATATATATATATATATATATATATATATATATATATTATATATATATAATACTATTCAAATTTTAGGCCAATTCAAATATAAATATAACTATATTTTATAAATTTTAATTTTAAAAAAAAATTTCAACTTTTCAATCATTATAACTTTTCAACCACTAATACGGTTGATAATCTAACTTACAATTCACGAGCCAACTCGTGTTCAACTCGATATCAAATAAAAAAAAAACACGAACTAAATTTTCCGACTTAGATATTTTACCAATCCCGCTTATGTTCAACTCGTTCAATAAACGAGCGATTACGAGTACTCTAGTACACTTTTACAATAGTTATCTAAACTTGGAATTCACCAACTTTCGATTATTTATCATCAAACTTTTTAGCCCGTGGATAAATACTATTACACCTCCCGCAACTAAACCTCAGGCATTGAAGGGCTAAAATGTAAATAGTAAATACTATTTCTTTACTATCGAAAAGTATTCTAACTTCATTCCTAAACTTCGAAGTTTTGATAAACTAAACTCAAACAATTCGAGAAATATTCCATACAAACTATACAAGCAGGTCCATAGCAAATTATAAACTATAGAGAGACCCCTCAACTATGTTTAATTTGATTAATATCCCCCATCAACTTTTAATTGTTTTGATTTAAGTCATTTTTCTAAATTGATTCGAAGATTCTCCATTGCCTACCAACTATTAGCAGGTAAGTAAATCCGCACTTCGCTGTTCAAGACATGAAATCAACAAAATCTCCAACTTCATTAATGATAGCCACATCAAAAGTTGACGGGGGGGTCTCGATCAAAAGAAAAATAATAGAGGGAGGCAGTATCTCGAAATGATGACCTATTGTTGAGAGTAAGGACATGTGGAGAAAATTCAAGATGTTTCACTCAACGACACAACCGATAGTATCAAATGGAGGTGGTCTAAGACGGATATTTTTACCGTCAAGTCGGCTTACAAGTTTCTACAAGATGGTGGCTTAAGGGATAGTAGGTTCGACCGTCTTTGGACGATCAGAACCTCCTTGAAAGTTAAGATTTTTGTCTGGCTGGTTCTTAGGGATAGGTTACGTACCGCAAATAACCTTCGCAAGAGAGGGTGGATGAGTGATGATCGCTGCAACTTCTGCCTAGATGAATGCGAGTCGGTCGACCACCTCTTTATGGGTGTGCCAGCGTCAAGGCCATCCTGCTTAGTTTCCCTCTCTAACAAACGTCTCATTACGCTTTGTTCTTCCGCTTACAAGCTTTGGAAAAATTCCTCCTCGAAATGTGGAGCAGCTCGGGAGGCTGATCTTGGAACGATTGCGGCCATCTGGTAGACTATGTGGTTGGAAAGGAATATAAGGATTTTCGATCAGAAAAAGCGTCCTCTGAACTCGGTTTTGTCAGATGCGCGGTCCTTTAGAGATCTTTGGAATCGCTTCTGTGTTTAGTGTTTTTTTTTTTTTTTTTTTTTTTTCTCTCTTGGGTGAGACCTTGTTGTCTCCTGTTCTTGCTTAGTTCATCTCTTTTTGAATGAAGCGGTAGCATGCTACCTTTCTCTCAAAAAAGAAAATGTGCAGAAATTCGAAAAGCAAAGATAACGAAAGAAACGAAGCACTCGAAAGTAAGGAAATGTGCAGAAATTCTTTTATTCAGATGATTTAAAATGCGAAAAGAGAAAAATTTAAGAGAAGCTGCAAAAGCAGGGGCGTGCTATTCCGCGAAAGATCTACAGTTTATGGAGAAGCATAAATTGACTGCCAAACTTTGCTAACCTCGAAAAAATGGCCGTCGCGTATGCAGCGATCTCTCTTGCTGCACCTTCCAATTATTCCGAGGGCAATAAAAAGCCTGACTTATCACGAGGCTGATTCCTTGGCAATCTTCTCGGCCTTGGCGATGACTTCTTCGATCCCTCCAACCATGTAGAATGACTGCTCGGAAAGGTCGTCGTACTTGCCATCCAAAACACCCTATCAATCCACAGAAAAGGAAAAGAAAGTATCAGACGCATAGATACTGTAACGAAGATTAGAACTAAAACGGAGGTAGATAACAGCTCAGTGGACGACAACAGTTGATGTTCGGCTAAAAGCTCGGCTCGACACGAGGGCTCTGAAGTGAGCTCAATTAGTAGAAAAGCAGAGTTCGAGCTTAAGCCTATAGCTCACTCTTGTTTTACTATATTGTGTTAGTAATTATGGCACGAAAATCTTGGACCTCGTTCAGCTGCAATACCTGTATTTTTACTTTCTAAACTCAAGCACTGGGTCATTGAATGGGTCGGTAGATGGCAGATCCTTTGCAATTGGCAGAAAAAAAAAAAAAAAAAAAAAAATAAATTAAACTCAATTTGTTTTTGAATTCACTTTTTTGTTTTCTTTAAGAAGCCCGATCCACATCCAGCCAATCTAGAATCCCGTTTACCAACGTATTCATTCAAAATTAGAGCATAGCCAAACAAGACCTCATCTTCTACTATTTTTATCAGAACAATCATTATTTAGTATTAGGCTAAAATACAGAGAATCTCCATAAAAATATCCGTTTTTTCACTTTTCCCCCGACTTTGAAAAATCTATATTTTACCCCCCCTTGAATTATCAGAAAATGTTTTCAGAGAGTTACGGTGTTAATGAAAAGAGTGAAATGACCATATTACCCTTGCTTGCTCTATAAAGAAAAAAAAATAATTTTTAATATATTTCTGCCATTTCAAGAATATTTTCGGTATAAATTATAAGAAATTGACGGAGGGGAGCCAAATGTAGGTTTTTGAAAGTTAGGGAGGAAAAAGTGAAAAAGCGAGTATTTACAAAGGAGTTTTATGTAATTTAGCCTTAGTATTAACATAAAGATATAGTTTCTTAAATTGAATTCAGCAACAAATATTTGATCTCAGTTTGCCTAAATAAGAACCTTACTAATCTATTTCCCAAGTTAAACTCTCCAATGAGGTTTTCCTAAGAAACTCAACTTTGACATAAAAATTCAATGATAAAGAGAGAGAGATTTTCTCACCTGGAAGCTTTGAACGCTTTCCTTCAACTCAACATACTTTCCAGGCGCACCCGTGAACACTTCAGCGACATGGAACGGTTGGCTCAAGAACCTCTGGATCTTTCTAGCACGAGCGACTGTCAACTTGTCATCTTCGCTGAGCTCGTCCATTCCCAAAATGGCAATAATATCTTGGAGATTCTTGTAGTTCTGAAGAACCTTCTGGACACCACGAGCAGTGTTGTAGTGCTCTTCTCCCAGCACGTGTGGAGAAAGCATTCTAGATGTCGAATCAAGTGGATCGACGGCAGGATAGATACCGAGTTCAGAAATCTAGTAAAAAAAAAAAAACAAACATATAAATATTCCAAAGAAAAGTTAGTTAAGGGGAAAATTGGGGGCAAACGGGTCATATTTCTAGCCAAAGATGCATGGACACACCGAGAACCATAGGTCACGTTGAAACAGACCCTCCCCGCCTCGTTTTGATTTGGCGAGTCATCAACTTTCGCATGTTTTAGTTTTTTGTGTTCCAGTATGGTCAATTGAAAAATCCGTTAAAACTACCGACTCTGCTAGCTATCAGCAAATAATTGCTAACAAAAAAAAAAAAAAAAAATTGAAAGTGTGTAAAATAAAAAAAATAGTCAAATAAAAAACTAATGCCTTGTTTGGCATCATTGCTACTTTTTTGATACACAGGCGAAAGGATTGCAAGCTATATAATCTACCATCCCCATTCTATACTAATATATATAGAAATTCTATATAAAAAACGCAAAAAAAAAAAAAAAAAAAAAAACAGCAGCAATGCCAAACAAGGCCTAAACTTCAGGGGCCCATTTCGAAATTGTCTGTAGTTAATGATTCAAGGATAAATGGAAGCTCACCTGGCGAGACAACACGGTAGTGGCATCAAGATGAGCAAAGGTAGTTGCGGGAGCTGGATCAGTCAAGTCATCAGCAGGCACATAAATAGCTTGCACAGAGGTGATGGAACCCTTCTTTGTTGTTGTGATACGCTCTTGAAGGCCTCCAAGATCAGTAGCTAAGGTTGGTTGGTAACCGACAGCAGATGGGATGCGACCAAGTAAAGCAGACACTTCCGAGTTCGCCTTCACATAAATTAATACGTGTTACATAAGAACCATCATTCATAAATTCAAGTGCTTAAAGGTTAAAACTCTCGAAAGCTTACTTGGGTGAAGCGGAAAATGTTGTCAATGAAAAGGAGCACATCTTGCCCTTCGGCATCTCGGAAGTGCTCGGCCACAGTTAACCCGGTAAGCCCAACACGAGCACGAGCACCTGGTGGCTCATTCATTTGCCCGTAGACAAGAGCACACTTGCTCTCTGCCTACAATATTATAATATTTATGTTGAGATATACAAAGAGATCTTCCGAAAACAACTCAAGCAGAAAGAAGAAAATCTTTGGACCTGTTTGTCTCCAAGCTTAATGACGCCACTCTCAATCATTTCTCTGTACAAGTCATTGCCTTCACGAGTACGTTCGCCGACGCCGGCAAAAACAGAGAAACCGCCTGGATGATAAACAACGTATAAGTGCACGATGGGCAGCTAACTAAATACAGATAGGTGATAAAAATCAAACAAAACCAAATTATGCAAGCAACATAATTATTTTACAAACCATGGGCTTTGGCGACATTGTTGATCAGTTCCATAATAAGAACAGTTTTACCCACACCAGCACCACCGAACAGCCCAATCTTTCCACCTCTTTGGTACGGTGCAAGTAGATCAACAACCTACAGAAAAAGAGCACAATAAAGCCTAGTTCTTTCGGAAAAAATCCAGAGAACACACCGTACAGACGAAGAGATCAGAAAAGATTATTTACCTTAATTCCTGTGACAAGAATTTGTTGCTCAGTCGCCTGCTCAACAAAAGCTGGGGCCTCGCGATGAATGGGAAGGAAATGGTTGGTCTCTGTTACCAAAGATGATTGAAATGCAAGCTTAGTGAGACAATAGGTGGTAACATCCATTAAAAACGCAACTAAAGCAGGCGATATAATAACTATAAAAACATTCACTCGGAAGCTTACTTATTTCACCCCTCTCATCAATGGCTTCCCCAATGACATTTATAATCCTTCCAAGTGTAGCCCTACCAACAGGCACCTAGTAAAAGTTCAAGCACAATCATCAGCCATTCCAAAAATGAATGAAATCTAAGGAGCATTCAACGAAGCAATTACATAAATCGCAAATAAAACACCTTAAAACACCCATTAACCTATAGGAGAACAACTAAAATCGTAACTACAGAACAATGCCCAATTTTTGAAGGTAATAATAAAGCAATAAAAGGATAAATGTTGCGGTTATGTGACACAAATTAAACATTCAAAATGATAGATTTTAGCATGGAGAAACCCTAATAAAGAAAGCTGGGACAAAAAAATAACAAGTATGATCTTAAAAGGCAATGAAAAGGAACTCTTTTTTCTACAAAAAGATGCAAATTTGTATACATCCATAGACATAAAATTCGTTAATAAGCTAAAATTTTCATCTTTAATTAATCATCAAAAGAATAGTAATCTTATAAACCATAAGATCTAAATCAACCTATATAACCTAATATACTCATCAATTTACAAATTCCTACACAGATCACTCAACAGAACCATTTCACCAATCATATCAATCACAATTCCGAGAATGCGAGAGAGAGAGAGAGAGAGAGAGAGAGAGAGAGAGGAGGAGGGGACTTACGGTGATCGGAGATCCGGTGTTCAAAACCCTTTGCCCCCGCACGAGCCCCTCGGTCCCGTCCATGGCGATCGTCCTCACCATGTTCTCCCCGAGATGCTGCGCCACCTCGAGCACCAGCCGGATCGAGTTGTCCAAAACCTCGAGCGCGGTGAGGATCGGGGGAGCCCCTCGTCGTAGCGCACGTCGACGACGGCGCCGATAACCTGGCAGACCTGGCCGATCGCGCCGGCGCCGGTGAACTCATCGGTGATCTTCCCGCTGGGCCCTGCTCCGGCGGCGGCGGCGGCCTTCGGCGGGGGCGGCGCCGCCGCCGCGGCGGCGGAGGTGGCATACTCGACGGCACGCGAGAGGAGGAACCCGGCGGGGAGGGGCGGCGCGGGGTAATCGGGGCGCGGCGGGTCGCCGCAGCCGTGGCAAGGCCGGGCGCCGGCGATCGGCAAGCAGAGGAGCGGAGGAAGGAGGAGAGAACGCGGCGGGTCGCCATTGGAGGGGGATCGGAGCTTCCGATCTAGGGTTTGGGGACGGAGCGAGCTAGGGTTTGGAGGTGAGGGCACTCACCATTAGGAGGCGAGAGAGAGAGAGAGAGAGAGGAGGAGAAAGAGAGAGAGGAGTGGAAGGTTTTAAACAATTATGTAAAATGTACGGAGAATCCCTGTACTCTCAAATAATTACAACTCACTACATTTTTATTTATTTAATTTTTTTTATTAGATAAATAGATATATAAATAAATGTATTAATATAAATATTATTTTTATGATAATATATTTTTACTTAAATTTTATTATATGATATAAATTAATTAAATGTGATATGTTATTTATTTTATTAATTTTTATCAATTTATATATTAATATTTAATTATTTTATTTTATATATTAAGCATTATATATGTTAAATCATTTTTTACATATTTTTTATTTTTAAAAATTTGTATTGATTGAAATTTATAGTATTAAATTAATTAAAATTATAAGTATATTGTTCGCATTATATAAATATATAAATATAAATTGCATAAAAAAAATTTATTACATAAAATATACATATATAAATTAAATTGCTTCATAAAATATTATATTATAAATTACTATATAAAATAATATTATAAAATATATTAATATAAATTAATTACTTAATTTTTTAACATATTTAGATATTGCTCCATACTTTTAATCCAAATGTTATTAAAGATTTTTTTATTTCTAAATACATCCAAATATGAATTTATAGCTGTTCTAATTTATACCGAAATATTTTTTATTTTTCGAAAAAATAAAATTTATCTTTCAAAAAATTTAGATCTCCAACCAAATAGGACTTGTTTTAAAATAAAAAATATTTCTTCAAAATATTATTAAATGCTAAGATGTAAAATTTTGGAATAGTACAGGGACTATCCACACATTTTGTCCTTTGAACCATCCATGAGAGACAAAAGGGAGTGGAGACCGTGGGGACGCGAACGAGGCGATTATTCTGCTTGTCCGCATATATTTACTTATGCGGGATTAAGGTACGAAAGGACTAGATGGATTTGGGCGGAGAATGGACGGTTCAGATGACAGATGAGATGCAGTCGTATACGACTGTTTCGTAGGGAAGGGCGCATGAGGATAAAGCCCATTTAAAGGCCCAATAGGAATGAGAGGGGAAACAATTGGACCTATATTGGGCCTTTCTTTAGAGTATAGTGCTATTTATGTGTAGGGACGCAAACGGGGCGGATCCAGAGTTAAGAGGCGTTATCCACATTCCGCTTCATTTCTTCTCGGGTCGGGTCGGGTCAAATTTAGGATAGATTAATTTTAATCATACTTTTTGCTACCATTTATCACTTTATTCGGAGCATATTAGGGCGGAAGCGAAGGAGCGGGTTATTATATTGGCCTTGCTTTAGAACATAGTGCAATGTAGGGATAGGGATACAACATGAACATGACGGATCCTGAGTTAGGAGGGGGCATTCACATTCCGCTTCATTTCTTGTCGGTCGGGTCTCTAATCGGTTCGGGTCGGGTCAGATTCGAACATTAATTTTAATTATCTTGTTGTTGTCGCTTACCCATTATCAATGAATCGGATAGATTCGGAGCGGGTTATATTTTTTTATATTTTTAGTTCCACTTATCGTCTCATTCGGGAGATTCATTTTTTTTTGAATTTGTAATCTAAATATTTCTAAATTTTTTAAATAATTATTTTGATTGTCATTATAATTAAACATATATATATATATATATATATATATATATTTGATCTTAATATTTTCTCTAAAATTTTTTAAATCACCGTTTTGCTTTCCTAATTATAATTAATGGATTAATATATAAAAAATATTAATATTTGATTTTATTATATTTAATTAAATTTTTATTTAATGAAAAAAAAAGTGTGGACACGTGGTTTAATATTATATTATATTTTATTTTTATCGAAAAATTTAATATTGTACTCAAGCTTTATTGAATAAAATAAATTATTTATCATAATAAAAAATAAAAATTAAAAATTAAAAACCTGAAGTGGTCACTGGTCGTCCAACGGTCCTACAACCAATCAAAACCAGCCACGTACATACACCAACCAATAACAAGGCGCCACATCACCCAATCTTTCTTTTAAAAAAAAAATACTACTTGTACACCCAATATGAAATGCACATTCTATACCTTTAAAATATAATATAATGTGAAGATAATAGTATTTTTTTAAAAAAATATATATATAATATTTTTATACTTAATATTTTATTATTATTATTTTTTTATTTTAGGCTAAATTATAGAAAACTCTTCTGTAATATCCTGTTTTTTCACTTTGCTCCCTGTCTTTTAAAAGTCTACATTTTATTCTCGTAATTACCGAAATATGCATTTACCTCCCGCCGTCACCATTCCGTGAGTGAACCGTCAATTTTTAAAAAATATTATGGATATACACAAAATATCCTTCAAGAATGAGAGAAATAAGCTAAAACTCATTCTCTTTCTAATATAAAGTAAGGATATTTTCGTCAATTTACCTCCTCCGTTAATACCGTTGCCTTCTAAAGACAATTCGGTAATTACGAGGGAGCAAAATGTAGGTTTTTAAAGACAGGGAGGCAAAGTGAAAATAAAAATATTATAGAATATTTTCTGTATGTCTCTTTTTTCCTCTCTTTTTCTTTCTCTTAGTCCATAAAGTCTTAGCGAATTTCTCTTGAGAGATCGTTTTAGAGAAAGAGAGGAGAAAATATAGAGCAATACGAGCGGCAAGGATGGGGGGCGAGGGAGACGGGAGAGTAGGGAGTGATAATAAAGCATTCTACATTTTCGATTTTAATTCACTTAATTCTAGTCATTCTTGTTTGGAGTGTATGATATATATATCCCAAACAGGATGTATCTGAAGCACTACTCATTTTTTTTTCTTTTTATAAATAGTCATTTAAAATTCATATTTACAAAATTTATTATATTTTGATTACATGAGCGCCACGTAAGCGCCAGATGTAAATAATTTTTGGTTTGAAGTAATTTTTGAAATTTGATGGATGAGAAGAGAAGGAAAAGAGATGAGGCAAAGCAGAAATAGAAAATTCGTGTTTGAAATAATTTTTTGAAATTTGATAGACAAAAGGAAAAGGAAAAGAGGAGAGGTAAAGCGAATATTTTTGGAGATTTGATGGACAGAAAGAGAAGGAGAAGAGGAGGAGGCAAATCAGGAATGGAGAATTCATGCTTGAAGTAATTTTTGATGATTATATGGACGGAAAGAGAAGAAAAAGAGAAAGAAATAAAATAGGAATTTGTTTAGACACAGTAATTCATTCATAGTATTTAAAATAGGTAAATGATTTGGCATGATAAATTATTTACCATATTTTAAATTATTTATCGTATTTAAAATACGACGAATGATTAACCATATTAAATTAAATAAGATTAATTTTATAAATATAAATTTTAAGGATTTTGTAAAAAAAAAAAGTTAGAGGGCAATTGCAAAAAAAAGAAAAAAAAGTCCATTGAGAGAGAGAGAGAGAGAGAGAGAGAGAGAGAAAGTTGAGGTAAAAGTCGTATGGAACAAAAATTTCGTGGAGATTTATCCCCACCATTAGATCGTTTCATCTCATCATTCATTACGAATACCTACACGACTATCAAAGCATGATGGACGATGAGATAAAATAAACTCATATTGGAAGAAAGAAAAATAAAATAATAAAATATCGAATGTGAGAATATTATATATATATTTTAAAAATTATTATTAATTCTCAATTTATATTTTTTAAGGATTAGTTTTTTAAAAAAAAAAAAATAATTGAAAAAAAAAACCCGTCTATAAATATATTCCTCTCCCGCACTCTTTTTGGCGCCGCCATTTATACGGAATCGAGCGTTGGATGTGATGGAGCCGAAACCCCCGACGACGACGACGACGACGACGACGAAGACGAAGCTCGCCTACTTCGACGACATGCGCGCCACCCGATCCTCCGCCCTCCTCCTCGCCCTTCTCCAGGTCGCCTCCTAAACCCCCACTCTCTCCCAATCGAAACCCTAACCCTAATGAAACCCTAGATTGGGCTGAAACCGTAGCTGTTTTGTGCGATCCAAGGTGGAGGATGGACGCCTCGCAGCGATCCTCGACGCCACGATCTTCCACCCCCAGGGCGGCGGCCAACCGGCCGATACCGGATTCATCATCATCGCCGCCGACGATGGTGGAGGATGCGGCGCCAAGTTCGTCGTTGAGGATGTTAGATTGAAGGAGGGAGTGGTTGGTGACCTAATCCCTAATCTCTCTTTGCAGTTCTTAAGCGAAATGTTCATATGTTTCCCTCCGAAGATTTGAAATTGTGGATTTATACTATGTAGGGTTTACATAGAACGACGCAAAAAGTAATTATAAAAATACTAACAGCTTAAGCTTTTGGAAAGTAGTGGTTGTTTTGTATAATTTTATATGATATTAGAATGGGAGGTCGTGTGTTCGAATCATGTCAGACTCCTGATGTTTATTTAATTTTCTCCCATTTAGTTAAGATCGCATTTTGGATCTATTAAAAAGTCTCGAATCCAGAGACGAGGTAGAGTGTCGAATATGAAATATTATATAAACTGTAACGATTTGATTCGCTAGCAATAATAACTCGTTATGCTTAAACCACCGATTCAAAATACTTAAACCAGTTATTATTACAAGCGTGTGTGGTTTTGTATATCAAATCAGCATTACATAAACACCCGACACTGTTTTCTGACAGTTTAAGCTTTTGGAGAATAACAGTTGTTTCATATAATTTTACATTTATTTAAGGGCTGTGGCAAAATTATGAAAAGCATAAAATTGTGTTCGGCAACCTCTCAACATTTCTTTGTATGTTTTTATATGTTGGTCCCCAATATATTCTTTGAAGGTTAACTTTATTTGATTTGAAATTTATTAAATTAAATTTAAAATTTAAATTATATTTTGAATTAAATATTAAAATTCACAATTAGATTTTAAAATTTAAAATTTTATTTAAAATTTAATTTTCGTTTCAAATTTCAAATTTTATTTTGGACTAGAATTTCAAATTTAAATTTTAATTCAAATTTTAATTTCAAACTTTGATTTGAATTCCAAATTCAAAATGTGAATTTGAATTTGAATTTTAAATCGACTCTTGAGTATCACTGGACATTCTATTAAAATCTCCCTAAGAGCTTCTAAGTAGAACCAAAAGCTTTCGATTCTTGGACTCAAGTGTCTCATGTCAGCTTCATGCTGCTGCAGAAGCTACAACCAGGTTTTTTATTTCATTTGGACTCCGTAGAAGCAAAAACAAACTTTCCCCACTAAGAGATGTGATTAGATATCTACAGGGCCCTTGTGTTAAATTTGGAAGTAATATCAAACATGAAAATGAAACTTAACATGCTTTATCTGAATGATTACTGTAGCTAGTAAAAGTGAATTATGCCTTGAAGAATATGCCAATTTAGTAGAACATTAATATATGACTAGTAAATCACTAACCATAACAGAAGTAGGTATCAGATATCTTACGTTATTGTCTCACGTGTTGAGAATATTAGTTAGATGCTGACCATCACTTACACTACGCAGTTGACTCTTGAGTATCACTGTACATCATGATCTCAGATCTGTGATCATTTTTTGCTATTTTTATTTAGGTTTTTCATTATGGGAAATTTGAGGATGGTGATGATGAATGCCAATCTAAACTCAGAGAGGGTCAAGAAGTTAGCTTGCACATTGATGCACAAAGGCGCGAAATCAATTCCAGGTATAGAATTCTCTGTAAGTAGCACACTTCAAAATTCAACCTTTTAATACTAGGGTTTATTATTGGTAGATATGCTTCTTTTATCCAAAGAGTTACCTACCCACTATGTAAATTAATCATAGGTAACTTTATATATTACTGAATTAACCTATTGTAGATTTGCTTTTAACTACCACATTGTTGTATGCTCTCTGACCATGATCATCTTGTAGCCTCGAACTTAGTCCACTCTTACATCCTCCCTTTTTCTTTTTTTTTTCCTAAAGAAAAAGAAAAATGTAGTCAATATTATGAAATGAAAGAAGCCTCTGAACAATTAGGATGTAAATAATTTCGTAGTATGTTAAGAAATTATTAGGATGAAATGAAAGAGTTCTATTAGAGAAAGAAGACTCTGAACAATTTGAATGTAAATTAGAAAGTAGCGGTTTTTTTCTTTTTCTTTGTGCGGAGGGGGGAAGCTTGTTTGTTTGTGAATTTGTCTACTTGCATATGGTGTTTTTAACGATCGTCTATCTCTTTATGCTGTAGGCTTCACTCCGCAGGCCATTTATTGGATATATGCATGCGAGATGTCAGCTTGTCTCATCTAGAACCTGGAAAAGGTTATCATTTTCCTGATGGGTATGATCTCAGCAACTTGACTTTGTCTTCTTATACTTTGTTTTCCTCATCTAGTTTACACCGATTGTTTGCCGTATGGAAATTTAAGTTATTCTATTGCTATGGAGGTATTATATGCCCTAATCAGTATGTACAGAATCGGATGTGGGTAAACAATATGTTGTGATTGTTGCATGTAAAGTTGCTAAGCTGCAGCAATTTTAGGCTGTTATGATTATTAAGACTCACTTAAACCTTCTCTTTTCTTTTTTTTTGAGAGGAAGGTAGCATGCTACGCCTCATTCAATCAAAAATGAATTGGGCTACAAGATGAAGCAACTAGGCTTTAAAGGGGAAAAAAAAAAAAAAAAAAAAAAAAACCCTCACTAGCAAAACGAACTCCGAAGAGAAATACACGACTGTATCTCCGACAGAAGTTGCAAAGAGAGAGTCTTGTGATGCTAAAAAATTCTTTGGTTACGCTCCCGCCAAATCAACCACCACACCGCGGCAATCGTTCCAAGTTCTCTCCGCCCTGCCAACCGCCCTTTTGATAACTCTCTTCCCATAACCATGTCGCACCAGTACAGTTGCAGCAATCGTTTATTGGGGAGCAGTCGTACCAACAAGGAACGAGTCACCCTACAACCCATAAACAGGTGATCGAGCGACTCAGTCGCATCCTCACAGAGTGCACATCCAGTCTCACTTAAACCTTTTCACAAGTCAAATATCCTAAATTGACCGCACATTGATCTTTTATGCCTCACTGTGTTTGTCTGATTTATCTATCAACATTGTAGTTCTTCTCTATAGAAATTCTTAGAAGTCTGATAAAGTATAATAATTGTTTTTGCCTCTCTCAAACTGTTTATCTTTTACATCACGTTCATTATTACAGTTCACCTGCCACTTAATAAAAGGTATTTCAGTTCAAAAGATATATTGTGACATATGCTATGGTTGATGCTTGATGGCCCTATAATGAACGATAGTTCTTGTTTCATATCTTTATTTTTTGCGACATCTTGACCATATTTCTCTCTTAGGCACAGTTCTTTTAGATCTAAGACAGTTTTTAAATATCTGATTTGGGACAATTGGATCAAACTTATAAGTCTTCAACTGTGGCAGACCCTTTGTGGAGTACAAAGGAGTAATTCCGCGAGATCAATTACAAAACAAGCAAAATGAGTTGGAAAGAGAGGCTAATGCATTAATTTCTAGGGGTGGAAAGGTCAGCCTTGAAAATACCATATCGTAACTCCTCAGTTTTACTAGATATGTTGTATCTTTGTCTCATTAAACCAACTAACTGGTGGAGCATATATCTGTAGGTATTAGCATCTATATTATCATACGAGGAGGCTGTTCAATGGTGTGGTGGTTCTTTGCCTAGCTATATTTCCCAGGTCGGTGTAATGTTCTATTGAAGCGAACTAAACTACGGTCTTAAATTTTTTTTTATTGACACACTGTTAATTTACAATCATTTTGATGAGTTATTTCAGTCATTTGAATTGAAGATTTTGCTACAATTAATTACTTCATTAGCCTAAATAGCATTCAAATTTAAATCTGAACAAAATAAACCCAATCAGATGCTATTTCACTTGATTCTTACACTAAATATGACAGAGTAATGACTCGAACTAACCAAGGGAATTGGTCCTTCTATTTATTTACGCAAATTGGATGGTTAATTTCTTAAGACTTCAAAGCATCACTAACACCACTATTAAATCAATTCTTCATGATATAAGAAGGTGAGAAAAGGGATGTAAATCTATAGCCGATGTTCTCAGATATGGAGCTAAATTAGGAAAGGAGTCATCAACCTATTGGTAAAGTGGAGTCACATTCCAAACCTAACAGGCTTTAGGCGTACATATACAGACTGATTGTCCTACCTGTGGATCCATTGAATGCCCAAAGTATTGCGATATAACTAGTCGCCTCGGGATCATCGGGAGTTTGTGATGAGTCCTTTTCACAAGGCCACTTCTTAAAGTTGTGGGTCGGCAATGAACTGTACTAGGTGGTAGTGGATGCTGGTAGCCCCTTTTCGAACAATTGTTAGAATTACTAGCAAAACCAAAGCTGAGTCGTATTCAGTTAGTTGCTACTCTTTTCGAATTTATTATGCTTTTCTATGGTTCTTATTTTTCCGTCATGTTTTATGAAATTGTTTTAGGATAGCACTCCACGTATCGTGAAGTTTGGGGACCACCGCGGATGCCCTTGTGGAGGGACTCATGTTGCTGATATTGCGGATATTAAAAACTTAAAGGTAATTTTATGTGCAGTTTAAAAGGAATGATATCTTGGTACGTTACATTTTCTTTTATTTATTTTTTTCTCTCCCTGTCCAAGTTGTAGGATGTGATTGTTTCTCTATTACCTACCAACTAATTATGCGTACCTCATTCTTGAGCTGTATTATGTAGAAAGGTTCTTCGTAAGACCGGGTTATCAAGTTTGAAGAGAAAAATTTATCTATATTAGAAATAATGGATCGTTTTTAGTTTACTTGAAGAATAGATCTTGTTGAAAATAAATATTAAAAACACATCTGATAGCTTAAGCTTCTGGTAATAAAGTATCGGAGCAGCATGTCCTGAGTTCGAGTCCTGCCAGACTCCTTGCTTCATTTAATTTCTTCCCAATTAATTTAAGTTCACGTCTTGAACCTACCAAAAAGTCTCGAGCCTAGATATTAGTGGGGGTGTTGAATATAAATATTAAAAACACCGTTCTCTGGCGGCTTAAGCCTTTGGAGAATAACGAGCTTTTCATATTCTTTAGCAGATGTAACTTAATCAGATACTATCTACCGTCCTGACTTGCATCGTCTTCAATGATTAGGTCTGTAGTTAGAATGTGTAATTTTATCCACACCACTTTTGGCGGGCAATTCTAACTGTAACGTGACTGCGGAAGTTAAAATCCCTTTGCGGACTAGCCTTATTTTAGGGTGTAACTATTCAATACTTATTTTTTATTCAAATACAGCTATTGTAAGATTGCTACTAGTTGCTACTTGTTGGGCTTTTAGTAGAGCTTCTTTCATATTTTATTATCTTCATGTTCCATCTAGGGTAAATTGATGAGGAAAGGAAAGCCACTCGAGGCAATGGGAGCATCAACTTCTCCCTTTCTTTCTTTTTTTTTTTTTTTTTTTTTAATTCAGTTTCCTTCTTTTTGAAGTATTAGGGTTAGGGCTCGGGTTTGATTCATGTAGTTCACTAGTCACTCGCGTAATTCAGTTCTAGAACTATGAACACAATTAGTTGCGTGAACTTGATATTATCTAGGATTGGAGATTAAAAAATAAGAGTTCCGAGTAAATCTTTTTTTCCTTTCCGAACTCTGCTCGATCTCTTTATACTTTTTCAATATCTTAGCTGTTCGCTTTTCGCTGGTGTATTGTTGTTAAGAAGAGGGATTTCATTGTTGAAGCCGTTTCCTCATTAGTATGTCCGATTCGTCCTCTTTGTTTCCCGCCTTGACATTTGCACCAGCGCGATCTTCCGTTCTCTATTCGGAAGAAATTCGAGTAAGGGCTCTGACAAAAGACTGCACTAGTGTATGGTTTTCCTTTTAAGAAGATCCTCTGAAATTTCGTGGTGCTCGAGAAACGCTCTTCTTCTTGTTTTATGTGGTTATTT
Source organism: Tillandsia fasciculata (assembly GCA_029168755.2). NCBI lineage: Eukaryota > Viridiplantae > Streptophyta > Magnoliopsida > Poales > Bromeliaceae > Tillandsia > Tillandsia fasciculata. Next base: position 21,925,951 of record CM054941.1, read on the forward strand.
TTTTTGAATTTGTCCTTCTTTTTGTTGTTCTTACTATCTATTCTATTAAACTTTTTCTTTTAACCTCTTATATTTTAGGTCACTCAAATTCGGACGAAGAAAGGCCAGACCAAAGTCTTTTACAGTGTCAGCACTTGAAGATTGCCGCCGAACTTCATCCTTACAAATTGCTACAACCATCAACAGTATGTTTTCCAGCTTGTTTCGATTATAATTTCATCTTATTGTGATATTACTCTCCTTTTGAATAATTTAGTGTATATGTACAAAAATTTACGTTCTCGTGATGTTAAACGGTTTAAATTGACGATGTTAAACGGTTTAAGTATCGTCGATGATGTGCTCCTTCAGTTGACCTGTTCTTCAGCGTCGTAAGGAACTAACCTGCAATTTGATGCCTGTTAATGATACTTTTAAACTGTAATAGTAATGAAATAATAACATGGCGAAAATTGTAACGATCTCTAGGGCATTGTTTTAGTAGAGTGCTCTCCTCTTCACTAATGTTGTAGTTCAAGTATCTCACATTTTCTCGTTTCCTTTGCGGTCTTTTCAAAATTAGTCAGTCACCTACGAATCAAATCCACCGAAGGGACTACTTGTATTAGGATGTCACATCGCTTGAATTCACGAGCCGCATCTTAACTTGGCCCCAGTTTCGTTGCCGTTAAAGGTGGCATTGTTTATATTCATAAACTTCGTAGTTTCGTTTCTTGAGATTGTCGATATCCTTGGTTTTATATCGGATTGTTTGGCGGTTTTGTTTTTACTGTATTTTTCTATTAAGTGAATATGAGCTCCTGATAAAACTTTGTGAAGTCAACCGTGGAGCACCCGTCGGGTGATTTCGATGGGTAGATTTGAAAAAGGTCCTGCCATTTCAGATTTCAGACCGACGATCTGTAACGATTCGGCCCACTAGCAATAATAACATCTGTAACGATTCGGCCCACTGCAATAATAACTCGTTGGGCCTAAATCGGCAGTCCAAAATGCTTAAGTCTAGTTATTATTATTAGTGTTTATTGTTTCTTATATACCCATTCACAATTTCATTTCCATTCGATGTGGGATTATTTGGAGAGTCACAGACTCTTCCGTTTAGGCTTGACGTCTTCGTCATTCCAAACACACACAGAGTCCAAGATTATCCGGCGATGTTACACTTTCGGCTTAGGCCTGACGTTTTCGTCATTCCAAACACACACAGAGTCTAAGATCACCAGACGATGTTACATTTTCGGCCGGTGATTGGCTCTGATATCACTAGCAATAATAACTCGTTGGGCCTAAATCATCAGCCCAAAATACTTTCTATTTATTATTACTAGTGTCCATTGTCTCTTATATATTCATTTATAATATCATTTTCATTCGATGTGGGACTATTGGAGTGTCACAAGATCGCACGAGGAAAACAATGAACTCCGTCATCATTATCGAGGTTGATGATTTTGTGTCGCAAGAGATTCTTGAATATTGGAAGAAATTTCTTAACCCGCAGAAGGCTCGAAATCTATAATGAGAAAATGAACATCCGCCACTGATTTGACGGAAAGTAGTTAAAAGAAGAGGCACAAACACTTCCATGAAGACATGGAAGTAGTTTTCAGCTTATCCACCAGCCGAGAAGACGATTGCAGGCATGTTGTGAGCGCAACTTAGTTGAAGAGCTGCTCAATGAGTTTTTATTAAGACAGTTTGGTGAACCGTATGATTTATCCCGCTTATGAATCACGACGGATGTTAGTTGTGACTCAAAATCAGAATTTGTTAGTTGTGACTCAAAATCAGAATCGCTTCGATATTATGATTCAGGTTCGCCGACGGCTTCGCGGTGCGACTTCGAAATTTTGTGGATGTCTGTGGTGGAAGCGAAGGGCTCGGGCCGCTAGAGTGAGATCGAGCGATTGTACAAAGAACAGAATTCTTGTATTCTCTCTTTTCACATAGTGAAATCTTTCCTCTTTCGCCCATGTTTTTTTTCCTGCAAAAGGTTTTTACGTAAATCTGTGTGTTAATTCTCTGTCGTGCAATTTTGGTTTTACTTCTCTGTCGTGATCGCCAATTGATTTTGTTTAGTTTGTGCGCTCGTTGCTAACAACGGATTTAGAGGAAGCCCAATAAGGTTGAATGGAAAGCCATTTTTTCCTTGTAGTTAGGTGCTTCGTTGAAACTATTCAACGATTTCAATGTCGTTTTGCTAACATTAGCCATAGCTAATTTGCATGAATCTTTCATTTTGGGTGAGGTAACTAAAACTATGGAAGAGTTCTTCCTCGTGATTTGAACATCACCTTTGGTTTCACAGAGATTTGTTCCGGCGTTGGAAGCATCACACATCTCTTTAACTCTCAGGCTTCAGATCTTCTTGTTTCTCATTTTCAAATGAGAGAGAGAGAGAGAGAGAAAGGGAGTTTAGCACGATTTTTTTTTGCAATTAGTTTTTTAATAATATATATTTTTTTTACAAATAGTTTTCTAAAATTTATATTTGTAAAATTAGTTATCTCTGTTACGTAATACGTGTTTTAAACCGAGAATAATTTACCCCACCTATCAAATTTTTAAAAAATTTTTTTTTTGCTGCCTATCAAATCTCAAAAAATTATCACATTCTCTTCTCCTCTTTTCACCCATAAAATTTTTAAAAACTAGTAAAGTACCCGCGCTTCGCGACAGATATTTTTTATAATTATTCTTAATAATATAAAAAAAAATAATATTTGTTTGTAATCTTCATAATAAAATATTTCTGCAGAATTAAAAATTTTATTTTTTTATTCTATTTTTAAATTTAATTTCATGGATTTTAAATTTAAATTAACATTTAAAATTCAAGTACAAATATATTAAACTTATATTTAATTTTATATTTTTACTCTAATTTTAAATTTAATTTCATATATTTTTAATTTAAATTAACATTTTAATTACAAAATATAATTGAATGAAAGTTGTATTATTTAAAATTATTTGAGTTGCATCATAAAAATAAAAAGCTATACCGTTTCAGATTAAGCTCATTCTGTGAGCGAATTAAAGTTGCACTATTTGAAATAAAAATTATACTATTTAAAATTATTTGAGATTAAATTTTACCGTATAAAATAGAAAGTTGTATTTTTTTAGATTAAATTATACAATTTAGAATACGTCTTGACGGTGAGATGGTAACTATAATAAAAAAAAAAAAAACCAAATTATTAGTAGAAGATATAATAACATAATATTTTAAAAAATTATACTATTTAAACATATATTACACAATATATTTATGCATCGAAAAAAATTACTAATTTAATTTTTTTATTCTCGAGGCATCACCTTTTTTATTTCTCTTCTATTTTTAAAAACCACATTTCCAAAAGTGAAAAATAACCAAAAATCCTAATCTTCCATTTTTTTTTTTTCTATACCCAAAAATCCTAATCTTCTAAATTTTTTTTTCTATAATGCAATAAATTTTGTTCTTAAAAAAAAAACATATTAAAATTAATTTTTATCACAAAATATCAAGTTGAGGGACTACTTTCTTATTAAAAATAATAAATTATTAAAAAAAAAATGTAAGAATCTTATATACACTACAAAAAAAAATCTATACCGACGCTTTTACGACGACGCATTAAAAAGCGTCGGTAAATTTTTCCACTGTCGAAAAATTACCGACGCTTGGATTTTGCGTCGGTAATTTATTTGGCGGGAATGGAAAAAAAAATTCACTTTCCAACTTTACCTTTCCCCCCACCCCTCCACAGCCACCACTTTAATTAATTAGCTTTCCCCACCCGCACGCCACACCCGCCAGCTAGCTCTGTTTTTTTTTTATTTACGTTTTCAATCTCCCACCCATCGCCCCCTCTCGCGCAGCATCATCTTCGTCGCCGTCGCCGCTGCCACCCATCGCACCCGCACAGCCACCTGCCAT